>ML685768.1:18812534-18848710 GCA_007922175.1 Pelusios castaneus
CCCCCGTCAGTACTCTATTGCCGTGACGTCATTTTTCCCGACCTCCCATTCTGTCCCGCGAATTTTTGAATTCCACACTCTCCCTTCTGGCTTGCTTTTCGGTGTTGCTGCCTCTGTGTGCTCCATTCGCAATGTCTTCGCGGCGCAGCAAATGATCTCCGGCTTGGACGACAGCAGAGGTGATGGACTTGATAGGAATCTGGGGAGAGTCCGCCGTGCAGTCACAGTTACGTGGCAGCCGGCGGAATTTCGACATTTTCGGCCAAATATCTCAGTCCATGAATGAGAAGGGCTACGAGAGAGACACTCTGCAATGCCGGGCCAAGGTCAAGGAGCTGAGGATAACCTTCCACAGAGCCAGAGAGGCTAACCGGCGCTCTGGCTCCGCGCCAACAACATGCCGCTATTACAAGGAGTTGGAGGCGATCCTGGGAGGGGATCCCACAACCACCCCGACCTTGACCGTTGACACCTCTGCGACTTCGTCAGAAAATGACAAGGGAGCTGAAGGCGAGGATGCTGTCCTGGACGAGGATGCAGAGGGGGAAGAGGACGAGGACGGTGACGACGGAGCCACTGAAATGGGGAGCCAGGAGTTATTCGCCACCCCTCCAGAGACCAGCTCCACGGATTCCTTAGGCACGCCGTCCCAGGAATCAGCCGATGGCAGCTCCAGTAAGTTGGCCTTGCGGTGCTTTCTATTCTATCAGCTAAAGCTTAGCGGGTACAGGAAGAAAATGCGTTCTGTCCTCCTTTTTTCTGTCGTCTTTTGTGCGCGTAACAGATGTGGCATGGGGACACTGTCATTACATGAAAACCGCGTCAATGAATGCCTCGATTGACAAGTACTCGTCCCCTCTTAAGTCACTGAAAGCGCTCTACAAATATTTCCAAATTCTTCTTTTAAAATTGGATGGTAGAGCGAGCCGTCGCCCTCCCCCATTCATGGAGAATTTCCCTCTCATGCTCACTAGCACCGCCGCGGGAAGCATTGCAGCGCACAGTCCTGCAGCGTAAGGTCCCGGCTTGAAGTCAGCCACATGCAGAAGATGCATTCTCGCTTGCATAGGCACTCTAAGCAGTGTCATATCAGCTTCTGTTCCAGCCATCTCTGACACAGGGTCAGAACAAGCAGTGTCAATAGTCGACTGTCCCGTGGAGCAACTCACAGCAACCCGTCCCTCGCTTTGGACAATGGTCATAACCCCCCCCCCCCCCCGTATGTACTCGCTGTAGTAGGCAAGGAATGTGTAGGGAGAACATCTTTCGTTGCACCAGACCAAGGTTTGAACAATAGCGGCATTTACAATGTTTCATATGTACGCAGGAACGACCTTCGATGGACAATGTTCAGCTGCTGTGGACCGTCTGAGAAAGATAAGGCGGAGGCCTCGAAGGAGCAAGGAAGAGATCTTCAAAGAGCTCATGGATTCCCAGGAGGCATCCGCTAGGGAGACAAGGCAGTGGAGGAGGCAGTGCAGGCAGGACAGGAGAGAGAGCAGCGCAAGGAGGGAGAGGCAGAAGGATGCACTAATAGACATCCTTCAGGAGCAGACAAACCTCCTGAAGACCATGGTTGGTCTGCTCCAGGCTCGCGCCCCCCTCCCCCCACAGCCTCCTCTGCCTTTCCCTCCACCCACACAACATTCACCTCCAAAACAATACATAGAGCACCATGGACACCCATGGTATAATGTTACATCTACCCCTCCCCCAACTTATGTCGTGGAGTCCCGCACCTACACCCATCTTTAGACACCCCCCCTCCTTCTGTGTTATCATTTTTGATTTGTTAATAAAGTACAGAGATTGTTTAATGAATCAAGACTTTCTTTATTTTTATTTACAGTATGATAATGATAAATGAATTTCAGTAAAGAAAGAATAAAAAAATAGGACTGTATTTCCCTTAACCTTTGTACCTAAGAATAGTATATGTGTACCATGAAGTACAGAAAGGGCGACGCTGTCCTTCAATCCCCATCAAAAAAATGGTTTTTCAACGCCTCCCTGATGCGCACCGCCCTTAACTGTGCACCCCGGATACCCCTGGTGTCCGGTTGCTGGAAGGCATGTTCCAGACGTTCTGCCTCCCTTGTCCATGAGTTCATAAATCTCTCCCCCCTGTTTTCACAGATATTGTGAAGGACACAACACGCGGAAATAACAACTGGTATGTTGTCCTCATGCAGGTCAAGCCTGCCATACAGCGATCTCCAGCGGGCTTTTAAGCGGCCAAAGGCACACTCCACAACCATTCTGCACCTGCTCAGCCTGTAATTAAAACGCTCCTTTGCAGGATCCAACTTCCCGGTAAAAGGCTTCATAAGCCATGGCATCAGTGGGTAGGCGGGGTCCCCAAGGATAACTACGGGCATCTCAACACCCTCCACTGTTAGTTTCTCGTCGGGAAAAAAGGTGCCCGCCTGTAGCCTTCTGAACAGTCCAGAGTTTCTGAAGATGCGTGCATCGTGCACCTTTCCAGACCAACCCGCATTTATGTCTGTAAACCGACCACGATGGTCCACCAGCGCCTGAAGAACCATGGAAAAGTATCCCTTCCGGTTAATGTACTCGCTGGCGAGATGGTCGGGCGCGAGAATAGGGATGTAGGTCCCATCTATTGCACCCCCACAGTTCGGGAAGCCCAAGTCCTGAAATCCCTCGATGATCTCCCTCACATTCCCCAGGGTCACCGTCCTCCTTAACAAGAGACGGTTGATGGCTCTGCACACTTGTGACAGTGCTACTCCAACGGTCGACCGTCCGACACCGAACTGGTTTGCGACAGAGCGGTAGCAGTCCAGAGTCGCCAGTTTCCAGAGGGCAATAGCCACACGCTTCTCCACTGTGATGGCTGTTCTCATCCGCGTGTCCTTGCGATGCAGGGCAGGGGCAAGCTCACGGCACAGTTCCATAAATGTGGCTTTGCGCATTCTGAAGTTCTGTAGCCACTGCTCATCATCCCACAGCTGGAGAACGATTCGGTCCCACCAGTCTGTGCTTGTCTGCCGGGACCAAACACGGCGGTTCAGGCTGTGCAGCTGGTCTGCAAAACTGATCAGAATATCAGTTCTGCTCTCAAGGCTGTCAGTCTCCGAAGTGGAGTCATCCGAGTCCTGCTCTGAGTCAGAGCCAAAGGCGTACTGCAACAGAATCTGGGCTGTGTTCACAATGCTGAAGGCAGCATTCAAGATCACAGCTGAATCCATGGCGATTAGTAAAAGGCAGTGACGGAAAGACGGTTGCTCCAGTTTGAAATTAGCGCCCGTTGCTATTGGCGACTGCTGGGTAGCGTCGGTAGCGCAATGCACCACGGGAAATGATATCGGGGACTGTGGGATAGGTACCCAGAGTGCACTTTGTTTTGCTGGAGGACTGAGAGGAGGGGGGGGCGTTGTTTGATCCATTACAGCATGCCGAGTGTGTACGTGGTATCGCACAACAACAACCACGGAACATTTAATGCGCAATAGGGTAAGTGCGCGATAGCGATGCTAGTGTGTACATGGCCTTAGTTATGAACTGACTTTAGGGGATGCTGCAAATGAAAGTCATTTTATTTAGCTACTTAAATCGAGGCTTTTAGATTTTTATTAGGTGCCCAATCTCAAAATTTCTGAAAATACCTACAGTAGAACTCATAAATTAAATATGTAGATCTCTTTATGAAGGTTTGTTTTATGTCTGCAGCATTAAGATTTGGGGGAGCTCATTTTATTTTTTAAAAGAAGTGGAAAATATAGGGACAAAGACTTCTAACTTCTCCTAAAGCTATTTGCCTATTTCACACTTTTTTTATTCATTCTGTTTTTCAAACAGCATTTAATCTATTTTGCATAGACTTGTGGTTGAATATTTACTACATCTGAGGAAAGGTCCTGAGTAGTTCATGAAGTCTGTGTAGAAATATAAATTTGGCCTTTTCCATTAAGGTAATACAAATAACTCTCTGGCTTCTAGTGATCATGGATATCCGCCAACGGTTACAAAAATTAAAGACTACTAATCAGATATTTGATTGTAGTTGTCTCATCAAATGATATACTGTGTTTTTTTGTTTTTTGAAGTCATCAGGATAAACATGCATTTCAAAGTCATTCATCTTAAGACGGGGGTGCACAACCTTTTTTGGCCAAGGGCCAAATTGCATTTTCCAAGGCCAGTCGAGGGCCATAAATGCACCGTGGGGGGGGGGGTCAAGTCACGTGATCCCCCACTCGCCCTGCTCCCAGAGGGCCGCACAGAACTTGCTTGGGGGCCGCAGGTTGTGCACCTCTGCTCTAAGATAATGGTGCCAGCAGAATCCCTATATATTTATCTGATAATTTTAAAAAAGTGTTGCTGTCTTTCGTTAACTGAGTATTACCTGAGCTTTAAGTTCACAATAATTTAGTGGCAAGTTCTAACTACAGAAAATATGGCAATATAACTTGAAAAATATTTTACTTTATATATAGTATTTGTAATCTCAGAAGATCCCAAAACAGTTAAAATATATAAAGCGCCAGTGAAATAAAGCAGACAAGGGCTGGAGGTCAGCAACGAGGCTAGTGCACAGTACTCAATAGTGGAGGCAGGCAAAATGTCGGGAAACTTAAGGTTACAAGCAAATCCTGGCTCTTCCGAGACTGTCATATAAAGGCTGTCAACAGTAAAGTACATAGTACTCAGTTTATATTCCTCAAAGCGAAGAAGGGCCAAATCAGCCTGTTCTGGGATTCATGTCTTTCTTGAGTCTAGTTTTATACCTGATATATTACATCAGTGTTGATGTACATAGTATTTTATGACACTTGCTAATCATAACTTCATCTGTGGAAAATAGATATATTAAAATTTAGTAATAAAAACTGAAATCCTTAAGGGACAATTTCAAATGAGTCAGAACTCAAAATTTCAGGTAAGATTTAATTATGCTGCTTTCTTCTCTCATACCTGTAGCCATGTTGGCCTTCTGTCATTCATGAAGTTCAAAACTTGCATAAAAAAGTGTGGTGGTCTTCTCTTCTCTAATTTCAGATATCTTAAAAATACTTTTTTTTTAATGTGGAATTTATTTAACTTTTTCTCATAAATCTAAATCAATATTAAATTTATTACAGGATTTAATTTTGAGGTAACATTGAAGTTTCTTTCTCATGGTATTTTTGCGTAATTCCAAGACCTAGAGGTAATGCCTAAACAAAGTACCTTGGGAAGAGCTCCTCATCTTCCAGTGATATGTGGGGTTTTTTGCAAACCCAGTGATCTATCCCTCTTTTTAGGGGACATAATTATCATAAAAGTGTTGAAATGGAAAAGTCCTCATTGCTTGAAAAATACCTTCAGATGGTGTGCACATGTTTAAAGAGTGAATCTTATGTGACTGCTTCAAAGCCTCAATTACTGAAGACTTAATTTCAAGTTGTGGTTAGTGTAAAGTCCAGAAGATAACATACATGGTAACAAGGCTGTTCTAAATAGAGTTAAAGCAAGGGGGTTCTTGCAACAATTTTTTTTGGAGGTCTTAGAGTGCAGCCACAAACTATTGCTGGTGGCCGCTTTGACAGATTTTCCTAAAATACTTAACTGTAGGAAAAACAAACAAATATGCTAGAGTCCCAGGGCTGAAGGAGGGAAGGGATGGTTAAGCCTTCCCTTGGACCTGGGGGTGGGGAAGCTATAAATTGTTCCTGAGCCTTCCGCTGAATCAGAGAAGTGGGGCTGAAGCCCTCACCTGCACACTGTAGGGAGGGGCCACTGCTTTGTCCCTTCTCTGCCCAGGAGGCTGTCATGGCCTCAGAAAAAGCCCCTGGTGGCTGCATTTGAGAAATGCTGCATTAAAGAATGGAAGCTCCACTGATCAAACTGGCTCTTCACAAAAAATAAGGGCCAGCTGTTGTTGAACTGCTAACTCAAGTCAATAAGACTTCATCAATTTATACAGTCTGTAATGTTATTAAATTAAAGACACCTAGAAAATGAATAAAAACGAAGAGTCCTGTGGCATCTGACAAAGCAGGTTGCAGCCTGTGAAAATTTATGCCCGAAGAAATTTGTTAGTCTTTAAGGTGCCACAGGACTCTTGTTGTTTTGCTGTATACAAACTAACACGGCGACCCATCTAGAAAATGAATGTTAGCTTTTCCTTTAGATGGATTTTTTGACTATCCTAAACTTGTCACAAAATTCCATGAATCTAGTAACTTTGCTTTTAAGATCTTCTGTCATGCACTACATGCTTTTTTATTAAACATGCTTTTTATTTTTTAGTTGACTGGTTCAGTTTTGGAAGATGCATGGAAAGAAAAAGGAAAGTCTGATATGGATGAAATGGTTCAGAGAATTGAAAATGTTGTCCTGGATGCAAATTGCAGCAGGTGGGAAGAAAAACTAGTTGATGATTGCTTTCCCTTACTAATGTGTGGGATTTTCCTACACCACCTTTAAAGCTGTATGCTAGTTTGAATACAGCAGAAATATTAAGTATGTCAGTCTGCACAATACATTCTTTGAAGAATTGTATTAACTTAATGGGTCCTTGTTTTTGTGGGTCATGAGGTAATATTCTTTATGCTAGAACATTCCCGTATAGCAAATTGTTTCTCAAGAATGACTGGGAGATTTGTGCATGTATAAATTAGGTATTTAAAGCAGTTAATATAGATCTTCAACATTAGGTATTAAACTGTCTTTTCAGTGATATACTTCTATAGTGGACACTGTCATTTTAGCATTTATTGAAGTAACTTTGTCAGTTACAATATGTCTTGATTTTGTTGACAATTTACCACACTGGTAATTTATCATATGTGGTGATTGGTTACTATAGAATACCGTGAATATTGTATGTTGGACTGCTAACACATCTCCTGTTGTATTCATTAATTTAAACCAGCAAGACTTCCAAGATGAGCTGCTGTATAAAAAAGTTAAGATTTGGGTTTTTTTAAGAGAATATGTTGGGTACTATAATTATAAGTGGCAAAACTGGTCCTGCTAGAGGATCTTGCATAGAACATGTTGATTGAAGACAATATGAGGGAGATTGACTTCACTCGTATGAGGATTTATTGACTTTATTCAATGTTACTGATCATCATCCAATATTCTGTGTGCCCATGTGGAAAAGATGGATATATTCTGCCTCCACAGTACTTCCTTTCTCTTACGGATCTGACATAGAGATTTGAAGAATTGTGGAAGAGTGGTGGGGTAAATGATTCTCTCTACTACATTCAACTTCTGGACTTTGACATAGAAATCTAGGCAGGAGTTTATTTCACCCCTCTGAGTCCTTCATACGCCATTATTACACATCTGTACTGAGACCCAAACAATGGCAGCAGGTGTCCTGCCAGGACGAAGGCCAGTGGAGAAGCAGTTGTCCCTGCAGGAGCCACATTGCTTGAAGTCCAAAGTGATGATTGGGTTAATTAGCTAACTACAATTTTAGGAAAAATTTCTCAAACCTAGACAGTTGTATACATCTGGGGGAAAAAAATGTTATTCCCAAGAGAATACAAGAATGATACAGCCTTTAATTGTATAGCTACTTATTTATAAATAGTTTTTCATATTGTGCTGGTTCTGAGTGGATATGCTAGCTAAAATAGGGAGAGAATTTTGCAATTTGTAATTGTGGAACACATAAGAGGCAAAAAATAATGTAAAACATCATTTTGACTCTATTAATGTTATGTATATTGTTTAGTCCTACATAAGTGGAAAATGTAATATCTCAGCAGGCTGGTAGTTAACATTTCAACACGATTTTCTTACATATTAGTTTTCTAGATTCAAAGAGGTAACCATGTTAGTCTAGTTCAGCAAAACAAACAAGGAGTCTTGTGGCACTTTTTTTGTTTGTTAGTTTAATTCGTTAATCTTTAAAAGTGCCACAAAACTCCTTGTTTATATTTAGTTTTCTATAATTGATTATATTACACAATCAGAATTACATTACTACATCCATGGTAAGAAACTAGCTCACGTATGTTCATTCAGAATCAGTTGAAGTGGCAAGATAATTTACTGGATTTCCTAAAACTATTTTACCATAGATTTGTTTAGTAACTATTAGAGTTTTAATATCTTAGTGGTTTGTCACTGTTTCTCCTCTCCCTGCCATTATCGGTAAATATGTGTGACGCATGCTCTTTAAATTATTTTAAGGGACTTAAACTTAAGAATTAGCATATACATTATACAGAGGTGTTGGATTGTAAAGAATTATTCTTTTTCATTTTAATACAAAGTACTTCAGCTGTCCTTGGTGCTTTTGTCTATATGCAGAGACGTAAAACAGATGCTTCTGAAACTAGTAGAACTACGATCAAGTAACTGGGGAAGAGTTCATATAACCTCAACATATAGGGAAGCAACACCTGAAAATGACCCCAACTATTTTATGGTATGAATATACTCAGAAACTTCAATTGTTGAAGATGATGACTATTCGTAAAGAAACATCAAAATTTTGTTAACCTCGGTCAATGTTCTGGAAGTAGTGAAGGCAATGAATAATTATCTTGCTTTATAAGAAATATGTGTATAATTTACTGTGTTGTTTCAATTTTAGAATGAACCAACATTTTACACCTCTGAGGGTATTCCTTTCACTGCAGCAGATCCAGGTTTGTCTCCAGCTTAGTATAGTCACTTTCCTAAGAAAAATATAGCTAAATTGAAGTCTTATCCAAATAGGCACACAGTTTAAACATTTTAAAAAATACTTGAAATTAATGCAGTTCAGTGGCAAATGGTGTTTGTACTACTGTTTTCACAAGTTAATGGGTTATAGGTTGTAATAATAAGCTATAAATCCAGTGTCTTTATTTAGTCCATAATTTTTAGCATCTAGCGCTACAAACCAAGACACACCAACTCAGAACTGCACCAGGCCATGCCAGAACACCAAGATGCAAACCTGCAGAAATCTCTTCACTGCTATAATGATTAACACCACAACACAACATTTCTTGATCCCTGGGTCCTACACATGCCTATCACAAAATCCAGTGCACCAAATGCCCCAATAGCAGCTATGTGGTGAAACTAGACAGTCACTATGCTCTCAAATGAATTCACACAGGAAAATGATAAAAAACAAAAACACTCTAGCTGGTACCTGATCATGAACACTTTTTATAAAGGGATTACTCTGTATCTGACCTATCAGTCCTTATCCACAAAGGAAATCTACACTAACTCCTTCCCGCTGCTTTCCCTGATTTCCTTGCCTCCCTATAACTCAAGGGTGGAAGGGGTTAAAGAGCCACTTCACCTTGAATGGTTCTTTGAAATGTGTGTTAACTATTTATACTAAACAATCTGTTCCATCTCACATTTAGCTGTGACACTGTGTGTGTTTCTCAGATCAGAAGAAGAGCTCTCTCTCTGTAAGCTCAAAAGCTTGTGTCTCTCTCAAACAGAAGTTGGTCCAATAAAAGATATTACCTCACCCACATTGCCACTCTACTGTCCTGGCACTAAGAGAGCTACAATAACACTGCTTACAACATTTGAAATTAGATCACTTTTCTTCAGTGTGTGTATGTAGATCCAGGGCTGGGATTAATAAAGGGGATTTAGGGGCTGCAGCCCCAGGCTTGAGGGGGGCCTTGTCTCCTAAAGCCCAGCAAAACTATATCAGGCACCCTTCACACATGGGGCAGGCTCATCTGCTGGGCCCCAGTTCCACCCTTCCCCTGGCCGTTCTGTGGGTCCTGGTCTGCCACGGTGCCGACCAGGCACACCCAGGGTTGAGCGCCAGCCCTACAGCTGGCCGTTCTGTGGGCCCCGGGCCTGCCCCAGCCCCGCAGCTGACTGGTCTGTGGGCCACCCTAGTGCCAGTCAGTCCCACACCCCGTAGCTAGCTGGTCTGTGGGCCGCCCTTCCTCCCCTCCCCCTAGTGCTGGTCAGCCCCTTGGCTGGCTGGTCTGCAGGCCCTGCCAGGCCCTTCCCATCGCGTTGAGTGCTGGCCTGCCCTTGCAACTGGCAAGTCTGCCAGCCCAGGCCCCAGCACTGGCGCACCTGAGTGCTGCTGCGCTCTGCCCCTGGCTCTTCTATGGGGGAAGAGGGGGGAGCATGGCACAAGAGTGGGCAGCCCTGGGCCCCCAAGAGCCTTGATCTGGCCCTGCATAGATCTCATTGTTAATAAAAAGGCCGTGTTCATATAAACATCCAAAGATGCATTATTATCTTAGTCTATTTTTATCAGACAAATGTTTCTTAGGGGTCTTGTATAATTAATATGTAATTTAAATAGACTATCTATACATTTGATTTTTTTTCTTTTGTAGATTATCAAGAAAAATATCAAGAGTTGCTTGAGAGAGAGGATTTATTTCCAGATTATGAAGAAAACGGAACAGATTTATCAGGGGCTGGAGATCCGTATGTTTTTAATCTGATGCTTCTGTTAAATGTCTATAAGTTTCATTTCAGTTTTTTGTTCACATTTGTATTGATTTTTTTTTCCCTATAAACACACAATGAACAATTCAAAAAACAAATAGCTTATTTGTTTCCAGATATCGCACACTTCATGGAATCTCCAAAAGGATTATGTAATTGGATAATCTGTCAAAATTATAGGACCAAACAATATTACATAGACATAACAAGTTAGGTGAGGTAACAGTAAAATAGAAGACATACATGAATAGGGAGGAGAGGAGGAAGTGGGTGGAGGGAGAGAAGAGGAAAGGTTAGGTGGAATGGAAGTCTGGAATTATTTGAGCCATTCAAGAACTAATTCTAAAAAAAATGGAAGAGTAGTCTTATGCCCAGAATAGAATACTGTGGTTTTTAGAGCACAGTCCCTACACAAAATACAAAGCATATTATTGAGGTTATGGTGATACACTAAAAGTGGGGAGTATTTATTTCCACATCATTACTTTGGCTACATTGTGCATACATGTAATTAATTAAACACACAAACCTACAAAATGATCCAAAATCAAGCAATTCACAAGATGGGAAACGTCTGAATTAATGTTGCCCATGCAACGTTAATTTGGTCTCCTTGTGTATGTGCATTATGATTATGTATCACATACTATCTTTTTTCTCACAGACCCATTCCTCATTTAGTGCACAGGCTGAATGTGTTCATTGAACGAGCTACCTTTCAGTATTTAATTTTATCCTCGTTGTTCAGTATGTAACCGCATGCTGTTCAAACTCTGCTCATATTGTGCTTATGACTAGAATATATGAGTGCTTCACAAAGATAATGTCTTCACAATACTCCTATGAATTGTGTTGGTATTATCCCCATTTTAGAGATGGAGTACTGAAGCATGAAAAGAATAAGGGTTAAAAGTGTCCACTAATTTAGGGTGCCCAATTTGAGATGCCTATGCCTGATAACTCCCTCTTCTCACTAAAATATTTAGCATCATATAGTATTTCACTATAGAGCACAAGTCTCATAGATTGCAGTTGCAGCTCTGAGTGCTTGGCACCTCTTCAAAATGTGCCTCACAGTCTCAAGTCAGACATTCAGAAAATGAGGAACACACAGTTAATGGCCAGCTGTGGAAAATCCAGTTTGTGACTTGTCCCGCTTCACCCAGAAGCTTTGTGGTAGAAGTAGAGAGAGAATCTAATTGTCCAGGGCAGCAATAAAATGTCTTTATAGTGAGATAGTCCATTACTCAGTAGCTACACACTTTTCAGCTCCTGCATCAAATGAGGCATGTAGCCCCCCTCGATACAAAACCTTTGTTATTTCCTAAAGCAAAATCCGTTCTGTGCACTGAATGAGACACGGTCATGTGGAAAAAAGAGTATATGATAGTGTAATTAAGACAGACAAGGGAACTGAATTAAGGTTGCATTCTTTCGTATGTTAGCAAACTGGAGAACAGTTTGTCCATCTCTAACTTATGTAAATTTTTTTCTGAATAAGGTGTTTGTTTGGAGAAGTGATGAGTATTTGAGAGGGACAATATCAGTGGGTAATGGTCAAACAGCTCTTGTATTTGCTACAAGTTGGGCTGCAATTCTGTAGCACAGCTGGCCTTGATTTCTTTGACACTTGAACCCTAAATTCAGTGGTAAACTTTAGGTACATTTAAAAATAGAAGCTTTTATTGAATTTAACATGGAAAGAAATAATCAATGCCGTATCCCTTGTATTTATTTAAACATTGAATTTTACGATATCACTGCATTCCTTGAGTGCTTCTTCATGTCCATTCTGAATTAGCTGTATGTGCATTGCGTGCACCAGTGCCAGTAATTTTTCCCCTAGTGGTATCCATAGGGCCAGCTCTCGCACCTTCTGCAGCAGTGTGCATATGCACTCATATTTGGGTGCTGCCAGCCCCTTCTCCTCCTCTCCCCCCCCCCCCCTTTCTTCTTCTGGCCTGTGATGGTGCTGGAACACTCTTGCTTTGCAAGCTTCAGTAATCCTAGTGGTTGTTTCAAAGTTTAATGATAGTTGGTTAGTTGTTTACCCAGAGTCAGGGCATGCTCCGGTCCGCAAGGTTTAACCCAGTGGTTCCCAACCTGTGGCTCAGATGCCAAAAGTGGCTTATGGGACCCCTCCTGTTAGCTGCAGAAAGCAGCTACTGCATAAGGATCCAGGGGGAGCACATTTCCATGGTTGCAGGTTCCTTCCTGAAGCCAAGGGGATGGGAAATCAGTGCTCTCCTCCCCACCACCACCCCCAGGCTGTAGCAGGGAGTATGGCAAAGTTCTCCACCTAGGTCCATAGGCGCTGGGAGCCTTGGTGGAGTCGACAGGAGGGGAGCACTGATCTTCCGTCCACCTGGCTGCAGAAGGAAGCCGCCATTTAGGGATCCAGGTGGAGTACACTGAGCTACAGGATATGTGCGGTTTTCCTGCTGCAGTCAGAGAGATGAGAGATTAATGAGGAAGCAGACTGCTTTTTGGAGGCGGGGGGGGGGAGCTGCTTTGGAGGCTGGTGGCCCTTCAGGGCTGTAAAAATGATATCTGTGCTCCTCAAGCCATAAAGGTTTGGAGAACCAATGGTTTAAACACTGCACTTCATGTAAGAAACCTGTGCTGTTGAGTGACCCACACCAGAGCTGTTTCATGTGCCTGAGGGAAGCTCACCTTTGAAAGAAGTGCAAGATCTGCAAGGGTTTTGCTCTAATACCAAGAAGGACCAGGATATTGGACTCATGCTCCTTCCAATGAAATGGACACTCAGGCTAGTGTTGGAGTTGTGTTCAGACTCAGCAACCAGTACGGGGTTCCCCCGGTGTTTGCACTCAAAGGTCATTTAATGACAAAGTTTTAAGCGTAATCTTTAACTTTGTTCCAATGCATAGGTCATTGGAGAATGAAAGGGGGGTGGGGGGTGCCTTAAGAAGCTTTATGCCCGAGCCTGCAACCCTATGACTTTATGATGTGTCACCACTGACTCACATAAACTGATGAACAGTCGTGTGAGGCTTCCAAGGATATCCTACAATATTGCTGGAAATAATTTTGGTTATTCAGTAGATGTCACTCTTCCATTACATTACCAGACATTTCCCCAACATGGCAGTGTATTTTCTGGTGATCTTGACTTTTTCCCCCTTAATTAGAATTTGGACCATTACTTCATGAAAACATGTTTTGGTCTCCAAAGAATACCTTGAAATTTAACCTGTTTTTTGTTTCTCTGCATACTTTTGAGTGTTTTCTTAAAAGAATGGTTATATTTGTACAGTTAACAGCAGATTTTTAAACTTTTTTATAGGTACTTTGATGACGATGATGAGATGGATCCAGAAATTGAAGAAGCATATGAAAAATTCTGCTTAGAATCAGAACGTAAGAGAAAACAGTGAGATGTTAGACATATTAGCTTAATAAAGCAGTTTAGGTATGAGTAGCAAACAGGGGAAACCCAGAGAACATGTTACATGTATACCAAATTAAGGATGTGGAGTTTCTCTGAGTATTAAAGTTATGCAATTTCCATTTTGTTAAACTGAATCTGCCAAAAATTGTAAACTTATGCCCTGTAACTTAAAATGTTGTGTATCATAGTTTATTTTATGTACAGTTAAATGAACAATGTTTTGGCTGCAATAAAATTGTTTTGAAAAGTATCACACGGAAATAAAATTTTACTAACTAGGAACTGTCCCACTAAAATGCTAAATTTGTCTCAGAAAAAATGAAAACATTGAGTAAAAAATAAATTGCTCACTTATTTTAATATACATTAGGATTGCCTCACACTTTTTAATCATACAAGAGTTTTCTGGTATTTCATATTTTTAGGTTAGGAAACTTAACTGCAGTTGGGTAGTGTTTTTGGTTTTTTTTAAATGTCACAATCATGCAAAAAGCTAATTTTTCCCAACATGTATGTCAGTATTTTGGGTTCCTTTTTGGAATGAGCATTTTTAATATGTGACATTATGAATACCCAAGCACTGTTTTGGAAGCCAGGTGCTTTAAGGACACTTGTCTATTTTCAACTATTACAAGCAGAAGCTTCTGCTAAATATTTTACATTCTACAAGAATACGTTAATATAACTAGGAGCCCATGCTGTACAATGTGTGCTTTGAATCCATGTATTCTTGAATGTGACTTACATAATGAACATGTCTACCCTTCTGAGAGAGCCCTAGAACTCCTTATTCCTTTAGTTAATTTATACAATTTGTGTTGATGCCATAGTTTGGTTTGTATCAATGTTTTTCAGATATATTAACAAATTCTGACGTCAACTGCTGCTTCTCTCTAGTCTAATCATTTGTTTTATAGTTTTTCTGAAATACCCAAAGACCATTCTTATTGCTTATCATTCAGCTGTAGTGGTTCCTGCCATTTGATATTAGATAAATGAAGTAAAACCCATTACCAAACTCAAAATGCATATGTTTCCAACTTCCCAAGAAGTAGTTAAAATAGCTTATGTAAAGAAAACACATGATGTAAATATGCATGTAAATAGTTCTGTTAATAATGCACTGTAATACATTTGGTACAATAATTTGTGTCAGCTAATACAGTTAGCATTGACTACATTTTCTGGCTGTTTATTTGTTTAGCATATTAGTTTACATTAACTTTGAAAAATAAAATTTAGCTTTGTTTCCTTTGGACTACTTGCACTATGTTTTTGTTTTCCTGGTTTAAAAAAGAAAATCTAATTAAAATTTATTTCTCCAGTTTATTTTGTTTAATAGTATATATGTACCCAGTACCAAATACTGCATCAATTTAATCTCGTATGCAAGCATTTATCAAATTATAGTTGCAAGAAGTCAGCAAATTAACATCTTTTAATAATACACAACCACATTGAGAAATTTGTTGTGCAATACAGATTCGAAAAGCAAATTCATAAAAGGACAATACATTCATATAATTACTAGCATTTCAAAATGTCCATGTAGAGTCTGGAACTTGCAGGTAAGAGTAAATTGAATTTCCTTTACACAACGGCAATATCTATTTTGCACATTTTCAGTTATAATACATCACCAGAGCAGTAATATAACTAGATCCATCAAAGCTGTTTTCTTGAAAAGATTATTTCATCCAAAACCACAGTCAGACTCGCAAGTAATTGTAAAGATCGATGCTTTGTGGAAAACTTCATAAAAAAATGGAAACTCTTTCCAAGGTATGACCAAAAAATACAAAGCAAATGAAACACTTACTCATTGAGTTAATGTAACTGTATTGTAGGTTTGCAATAGTAGTTTCAGGAGTCTGTGCCTTACTGTACAAAAAGGTAAAATTACCAATAAGTATTTTCTTCAGTCAGAAAGTTGGGTGTGTGTATTTTGTTTACACATAGGTGTACAGTGTGTAGTAGAGGCAGACTCTGTTGCACCATTTTACATGTGTGTCTATATTCATTTTTTACTTTTTAAAAGTGTTTCAATGTGGATTTCATTGAGTTATGGAATTAACATTCTGATAGAAATGTTAAGGTTCTGCTTTTTGGTTTTCTTTAAAACAAAAATCTCATTTGATACGAGCTGTACTAAACAGAAGTAGATTGAGTGCATATGTGCATAAGATTCCTAAGAAATTCAAGTTTGTATGTTACTAAATTAGAAATAAAGGTAGTGATGTGAGTGGAGACCATATTTTAATACTTACAATAGGGTAGAATAAAATTGGAAAATTAAGCACACAGGATTGGAAATGCAGCTAGGGTTGAATTAAAAACTTGTGGAACATCCCTTTCTTCTCCTGCCCCTCCCTCTCCCCTTTAAAAAAAAAAAAAAAAAAAAATCAGTCCTTTATCATGGTCATATGTTAGGGCAGTTGCACCTGTCCCTCCCTTTAGTGGTCCAGTAAGATCACCCACTCTCAAGCTTCCTGTTGCCTCTCTTGGGAGGAGACCTGTTTCATGCCCTTCTGACCAGTGTATATCCAGGCTGAACATTTCCCCTATCTTCACTGTGTTGTTTTCAACTAAAGACAGGCTGCCTAAGCAGGCTTCACTTCCCTTTCTGTCAAAATTAATATAATTGTCAGTAGTTAAGATACTACCCAGCAATGGAGTGAGCAGAGAGATTGAAGTGTTCCCCTATTGTTTTTTGAATGTTATTTCTGATGTCAGATTTGTGTCCATTTATTCCTTTGCGTAGAGACTGTCCTGTTTGTCCAATATAAAGGCAAGGGGGCATTTCCAGCACATGATGTCAAATCACATTGCTGGATGAGCAGGTGAATGAGCCTTTGTGGAGTAGGTGGCTTTATTAGGTCCTGTGATGGTGTCTTTTGTGTAGATATGTGGGCAAAGCTGGCAACGTGATCTGTTGCAGGGGTATGTTCCTGCATTAATGTTTGTGTTTGGTCTGTAGTTGCTGGTGAGTGTCTGTTTAAGGTGGGGAGCTGTCTGTAAGCAAGAGAGATCTGTCTCCCAATGTTTGAGAGAGAGAGAGAGAGATCATCACATAGAATAGGTTGTAGATTCTTGATGAAGTGCCGTAGAGGTCTGACTTGGGGGTTGAAAGTGCTAACCAGTGGCATTCTGTGTTTTCTTTCTTGGGCTTCTCCTGTAGTAGTTAACTTGTGGGTACCCGTCCGGCTCTGACAATCTTTCTCTTCACTTCTGCAGGTGGGTACTGTAGTTTTAAGAATGCTTGATGGAGATCCTGAAGATGCCTGTCTCTGTCCGAAGGATCGGAGCAAATGCAGTTATATCTTCGGGCTCGACTCGCATGAGCTTTCTTGGGGAAAATCCCACTTCGTCAGATGCTTGAAGATGCAGAGCTTTCAGAATGGAAGGAAAACAAATGCAGGGACGTGAAAGTCATAGGATTAGGTCAGAATGTTTCAGCAAATCAAAACAGTTGTTTAGAAAAAATGGACACAAATCTGACATCAGAAATAACATTAAAAAAAATAGGGGAACATTTTAATTTCCCTGCTCACTCCATTGAAGATATGTTAATTGCTGTACTTAAGCACATATATTACAAATCAAAGCGTCAAAGAGAAACTGCAGATTTGGAGTTCATGTGCAAATTTGACACAGTTGCCTTGGGCTTAAATAGAGCTATCTCCTGACTTCCTTACTACAAAAGGTGATTTTACCTTCTCCTTACCTTCTTTCTACTTCCTCTCCTCCTAATATGCTGTTCCACACAGTTTGAATTTAAACAACGTCTTTGATTTGTTGAAACAGTTTCACCTGATCCTATAACTTGCACTTCCCAGCATTTACTTTCCTCCCATTCTGTAAGTTCTCCCTCTTCATGCGTCTGACGAAGTGGGATTTTCCCCCATGAAAGCTCATGCGATAAATAAATGTTGTTACTCTTTAAGGGTGTGTCTACACTAGTAAATAAAGTTGATTTAAGCAGGCTTAAATCGACTTAATTTACTCTGCGTCTACAATACAGTTTCCTTAAGTTGACTTAAGCAGCAGTTTAATTTTAAGGAAAATTTAAGTCGACGTACTGGTTAAGTCGACTTTATTAAATCTACTTAAGTCAGTGTAGACACGGATTAGCCCTAAGTCGACTTAAATGGTCCCCAGGGCTCCTCCACTGGCCTCCCTCTCATGGTGCCTGGCACAGCCAGAGCCTGGCGTGCCCACCCACAGGGCAGGACACAGCCCTGCCCACCTCGCTCCTGTACCCTGTCCTGCTCAGCCCCTATGTACCCTAATACAATGGGGAAGATGCTGAGCTCCCTGGCACTTTTAAAAGGGTGCCTGGGGAAGGGGGGCACCTTGGGTGCCCCCCTTCCCACCATGCACCACTCCCAGGTCCAACTAGCCTCTGCAAGTTGACTTAGGCGTCCAGTGTGGATGCTTTAAGTTGATTTGGCAAGGTCGACTTTAAGTCGACCTAAATTTACAGTGTAGACATGCTAAGTCAACTTAACAAGGTTGACTTAACAAAGTCAACCTATTTTAACAAGTGTAGACATATCCTGAAAGTGCCACAAGATTCCTTGTTTGTTTATCTTAATTATTATGGCTGTCTAAACAAAATCTCACCTGGCGGTTTTAAAACTGATTTTACTGTTTTTTCTTGCCGCTTTCCTTACTTCTGTGTATGAGCAGGAGATGGGGTCCAAGCGGAAGACTTCACGCACAGAAACCAGGAAGCAGCTGAGCAGTGTTTCAGTTGCTAGCCTAACTCTCTAATAGGTCAGACAAAATTCCGGTCTGCTACGTCCTTTTTTTATTAAGCCAGCTGCGGAGGGGAGGACCAGAGGTAGCAGAGTCCCATCAACTAATTGTGATGGGGAATTAAAAATCTACCTATTTTCTTTAAGGGTTGGAGGAGGCTATGCAATACAGAAAGCAGTGTTGCTTGGAAGAATGTTTCTTTAGTATCACAATAAGTGGTGAAGGAAGGATGTGTATCTGGAGCAGCCCTATTCTATGCAAGTTTTATACCACACTCTTCACCATGCCATTAATTTTATCCAGAAACTGCAATGTTTACTTGTTCCCTGGCTAGTCTTCCAGCATATGACTGTACAGTAGGAGAAGAATCTGTTACTTGCTCACTGCCGCTAAAGAGTTGGCTCCCCAACTACTCATTGTTTCTGTAGAGCTGCTGGACAAAATTGGAGCCCAGCTAAGTGCCCGACTGCCCCGCCACTGAACAGTCCCCCAACACTGGATCTGGTGACTGCCTGGTAAAGGCAGCTGCAGTATTTATTTTTGGACACAAGGTGCTCTTCTTTTGCATTCCTGAGTAGAGCCTGGTAAAGGAGCTTGCAATTTTATTTCTGGAAACCAGAGGGTGTTCCTCCACTGTATTTCCACAGCACAGCTAGGTGCCAGGCTAGGAATCCCAGTCACCATGGCGACCTGGTACCCAGCATTTTTTGAGGACTGAGCTGCAGCAGCTCAGTGGCTGTGATCTAGAAGACTCCTATTGGTAGAGCCTTCCCATGTTGGCATTTATAAGGCTAATCCGCCAGCACTCTAACCATAGAGACCCTATTGGAGGAAGCTAATTACAGAGAAACTGCCTAATGTTCCTCTCCTGGCAATCTGCAGATTTTCTAAGTAAACTAATGAAGCAGCTGTGGAAGAGTCCAATGGATGGTGCCCAAAATCAAGAGACTCGTAGTCAAAAATAGGAGATTTAACAGATTTGTAATAGATACTTTAATCTAATGGTGCCCTATCCTGCTCAGTGGGATGCTGCCTGCACTCTTCTGATAGGGTCACTAAGTCCCCCAAACCCACTGCTTACAAGCAAGCAGTCAATTGGTAAACACATTTTATTTAAAAGTACTTGAAAAAAAATTCTAAATGCCAGGTCTAAATTTTAGAAACGATATTTTAAAAGATTTACATGAATGATGCTTTGCAAGGAGGACATCTCAAAACTATAGATTTGATCGCCATTGATGCCGTATCATTTCAAAAACAACAGGGATGCCATGTTACCAGCTCTTTTTCATGAATCGTTTTCCCGCACTTTTTAATTTTGGTAGGAAGAGAGACAGGTATTCTTCCTAGCAAGCGGTGCACTTTAGCCAATGTGTATAGCAGAGGGGCATTGCTGGCACATGATGGCATATATCACATTGGTAAATGAGCAGGTGAATGAGCCCTAAATGGAGTGACTGATATCATTAGGTCTCATGATGGCATCACTTGTGTAGATATGTGGGCAAAGTTAGCAACAGGGCTTACCACAGGGATGAGTTCCTGGCTTGGTGTTCCTGTTGTATGCTGTGTAGTTGCTGGTGAGTATTTGCTTGAGGTTGGGGGGGCTGTCTGTGAATGAAGAGTGGCCTACTTCCCAAAGCTTGAGAGTGTGAGGGATCATTTTGTAGGATAGGCTGTAGATCCTTGATGATGTGCTGAAGCAATCTGACTTAGGGCCTGTAGGTACCAGTGGCATTCTGTTGTCTTCCTTGTTGGGCTTGTCCTGTAGTAGATGACTTCTGGTTATTCGCCTGGCTCTTGCAATCTGTTTTTTCACTTTCCCTGGTGGCTATTATAGTTTTTAAAATGCTTGGTAGAGATCCTGAAGTGTTTTGTCTCTGAGGGATCGGAGCAAATGTATTTGTATCGTAGGGCTTCACTATAAACAATGGATGGTGTGATGGGTCCCCTGTGAAAGCTGGAGGAACGTACATAGGCATAACAGTCAGTAGGTTTCCAGTATAGGGTGTTCTTTATGTGGCCATCACTTATTTGTACAGTAGTATCCAGAAAGAGGATCTTCTGTGTGGATTGGCCTGGACTGAGGTTGATTGTGGGGCGGAAGTTGTAGGCATCTCAGTGGAATTTATCAAGGGCCTCCTTTCTGTGAGCCCAGATGATGATGATGTGATGTCATCAATGAAGCATAAGTAAAGGAGTGGCACTTGGGAACTAGAGCTGAGGAAGCATTGTCCTAAATCAGCAATAAAAGAGTTGGCATATTGGAGGGTCATTAGGGTACCCATGCGTGTCAGAATTGCTCTATAGCCACCAACTCAACAGCATAGAGTTCTTAACTATGTTTTCAACCAGTAGAGCACTATTTAGCTGGAAGGGTGGGGGGAAATAATGATAAAATGATACAGGTTACAGCATACTCAGGACTGGAACTCACATTTCCAGAGTCCTAGTCCACGGCCATATCCATAGAACCATCCTTCCTTTATAACAAATACTTCTATGCTAGTATTTTAGTGAGAACAAAAATCCTACAAACAGGATTAATAATCCAAAATTGTGTTCACACACAGGGCCGGATTAAGGCAGGGACTGCAACCTCTGGCCCTGGCCTAAAGGGGGCCCCACAGCCCCCAAAAAATCTGACCCACCTTGCCTGAGTGGCAGCTGCTGACGCTCACCTATAGCTTGCCTGTCCAGCCCCCAGGCTGGCTGGTGATTACCAGCCAGCCCAGGGGGTGGGGCAGGAGTACCCCAGCCTCTGGCCCACCCTCTCCCCAGCCTTCAGCAGTAGTGCTGCCGGCACTGCTTGTGGCCTATGATCCCTCTAAACTGCGCGGCCACGCAGGGGCGTCACACACCCGCGCACCAATCACAAACCCCCAGCAATGCGAGCAGTTTTTAACCTTTTTAAGGCTCCCAACACAGCTGGGAGCCTTCCCACAGCTGGGAGCCCAGGTCTCTCCCCTTCTCCAGCCCGATCCCGCATCTCTCCCCTTCTCAGCCCGGCGTCTATTCCCTTCTTCAGCTCGACCCTGTGTTTCTCCCCTTCTTCAGCCCAATCCCAAAAGCTGTTTTACACTACAGGTGTAAACCACTGATTTATATAAACAGAGAATAGTATCAAAAGGAGTATGGCAGCCCATGTGAACTTTCAGAATATTTGGCTGAACAAATTGGTCCAATTTTCTTTTAACAGTTTTGAATCTGGCTTCCTAGGCACAAGTCAGGTAAAAAATTGATCTCAAGAGAGGTGGAATACCCGTCTCAATGGAGAGAGACAAGAACATAATTCTCAAGCTTGTAAAAGGCTTTAAACAAAACCATGAATTCCTCTCTCTCTCTCTCTCACACACCCTCTAATCCTAGAAGTGCATGCTTCCTGTAACAAGTAAATCAGTGGCTAAAGAACAAGAAAACAAGATAAGACCATAAAAGGATCACTTGTCACCTGATGCAGCTGAGCAAGGAAGCATACAGAGACCATTATTCAAAAAAAAAAAAAAAAAGCACTAGATAGGGTTGTCTGTCCCCTTCTCAGCCCCTGATCCCATGTATTATACTGAGAGTCTTTAGTCCTTGGTTGCAAGCAGGGTGAGTCTTTGTCTTGCTGCAATGTTCCTTTTTTAACTCCACAACGTTTCAATTGTTTGCAGCTGTCTCTGATGATTTTCCATGGAAAGTCTTGGGATGGGACGAGGCTAGAAAACTGCGTCACAGCACTGGCTCATTGCGTCACAGGGCAGGGTGACAAATCCCTCCAGCTGGAATGAGCCATCATCACTAAGACGTATTATCCCCCTGTGACTACTTTTTAATACAAGCTCATCCTTTCAATATAAATACATTTTCCTAAATCTTACCCGTTCCTACATCTAACAATGATTATGGAGCATGAAAAATTATGAGCTTTCTGTAGATACCTAATATGTTACTCTGTATAGGTATTCTGGAAATGTGTCAAAGACAGGCAACTAAAACTGTGAGGTGTAGATGATGGTAGAGGCTAGATAGGCAGCAGCATCATCTCACAATTGTTTAGTAAATTAATAAAATGACAGTATTTCAGTTTAACATTTTTATTAAAGTTCTAATGAAAAGACATTTATGCATTTCTTTTGAATTAAGGTACTTGATGCTTCCAGCACCAAAAAAACTGTTGCACATGCAGCACCATGCCTCACAAATTGCCCCTCAGTGAGTACCATAACTTGCTCAGCTGCATCATCAGCTTAAAGGGAACATTGCCTGCGCCGCCCCCCCCCCCAAGCCTCTTCGGCCTGTGCCCCCCTGCAACACCATGGCCCCCCTAGTAGATGGTCTGTGGCCCCCTGCAGCCACCCAGGTCTGACTCCCCCCACAGTCCCCCAATAGAGCACCCCCTGCAGCCTCCAAACAGTGCAGGCCCCCTCAACAGCCCAGCCTGCATTCCCCCCCAGTGTCTCCCCCCAGCAGTGCCAGCCATGCCCCACAACCCCCTCTGCAGCACCAGCCAGGGCCCCTGACCCTGCACTCCAGTGGGGGGAAGGGGTGCAAAGGGGGCCCACAAGGGGGGTTGATCCTACCCTGTCCACATATAAGCTGCTGCAAAATAGCAAATGGTGTGGGAGAAAACTAATTTATAGAGTTGGCTGAAATTCAGGTATTCCCATTTGCAGGTGGTTTTGGTATTTATGAATCTGGTTCCCTTGCCTCCCCCCCCCCCCCCATGTAAAATGAAAGCAAATTTATCAAAATTTCCTGCTAAACTGAAAATTTGATATTAGAAACACCAAACTAGGGTGTTCCTAGAGCAAAATATGAAACTGACACTCTTGTCATTTCACAACTGCTTATTGTTAAATAGGTTCCCTCTGAGGGCTGGTAGGCTCCCTGCCCTGAAGCCTAACAGCCCAGGAAGTTCTAGCTCCATGCATAGTTCCCAGGGCTGCTGCAGCAATGGAGGGAGCCTGTCAGCCCTAAACAGTTCTAGCCAGGGCTCCAGGGGGCTTTTGGGCTTCCTAGCTGGAGTCATGGATCCTGCAGTGTTGTGGCAAAAGTTTTGTTACTTTGTAATAGATTAAGAGAAATTCTGCTACAACAAACTGGCATTTCCCATCTAAATTATGTTTATCTTAAAATTTCTAATCAGATCTATTATTAGATGCCTATTTTGAGGTAAATAAGTCTCAGATTGCAAACCTGTGCATGGAAACTCTTCTGGATTTTAATCATCATTTTAACCACTCCCTTATTACCATTCTTACAGTTTCACAAAGCTGTAACTTTTTTTTTTTTTTTTAACAGAAGATACTAAAATTTTGTTGTAGAATGTGGTATATTTGATACCACAGAGAGGTATACAGAACCTGTGATGCCATAGAAAAATAGAGATCCATAGAGTATAAGACCAAAATGACCATTAGATGATCTAGTTCAACCTCCTTTATATCACACATCATTCAATTTCATCCACTTGCCCCGGTGGTGAGTACAATAATTTGTTTGGATAAAGCACACCTTCCAGAAAGGTATCCGGTCTTGATCTGAAGACATCAAGAAATGGAGCATCTATTACGTTCCTTGTAGACTGTTCGTGTAGTTAATCCTTCCCACTCTTAAAAATGTGTGCCTTTATTTCTAATTTGAGTTTGTCTGGCTTCAGTTTCCAACCATCCACGGGATGGTTTTCTTGTGATGCTTTTCATTGCTAGACGGAAAGCAACACCCAGAATTTTCTCCCTATGAATACTATAATGGAGTCATTTCACACCTTTTTTGATAAACTATACAGGCTGATCTCTTTAAATCTCTCAGTGTGTAAGGCAACCTCTGGAACCTGCAGGTCTTGAATCACTTTTGTGGCTCTTCTGTACCCTTCCCAGTTTTTAGCATCCAGCCCATAAATACTCAGTGGTATAATTTTTATCCGGGGTAACAGGAGGACTAGGTACAATGCCATCCTACCCATACATGGCACATGCTTCTGTCTTCAAGATGAGTGTTTTCCCGCGGGGCGAAGTGTCTCACGGGGTGCCCACCTCGGCCAGAAAGATCAGCGAGGCAGTGTGATCAGGGAAGAGGTCTGGGACCCTACCGCTGATGCATTCCCCGCTGCACCACGCTTCAGCCGCTGCCTGCTCCCGAACGTCCCGCTGCAGCGCCCAGTACACCGAGCAGGGCAGCTCTCTGTGCTCAGCCACCTCGCCTGCCCGGCAGTCACTGACGACGAGGGGGACAACAAGCCCAAAGTGCCAGACTCGACGTCCCCGGCGAGGGGAGGGGCCGCGGTGCGGAGCGAAAACGTGCCAGCGGCTGAACAGGCAACCCGGAGAGCGGCCGGTTTGCTCGCTGCTGCCTTCCCTTGCACGCCAGCAGCGCTGAGCGCCCTCAGGGAAGCCACCAGGCGAGCTAGATAGGCGCCGCTGAGAGCCAGCACCCGCCCAGCCTATCACAGCAGGAGCGGCTGCGCCGGCGCGTGCCACGATTGCCACCGCCTCCCGGGAATCCAGCCTTTGCCCTGCCCCAGCCATACGAGGCCCCGCCCACCTCTCTTCTCATTGGCCCCCAGCTCTAGCCCGCCGCAGGATTCGCTTTTCCCGCCAGGCTTCTGAGGGCTTCACTTTCAGCTGCTCCTGCACTGCACTGCCTGGTTTGATCCGAGCCGCCGCCGCTGCGGATGATGCCTGGGACAGTAGGGGTAAGTAAAGGCATCGCGGGAGCTGGGACTGGGGCTGGCCGTGCAAGGGGGTTTTGTGAGGAGCGGTCTGTGCTGCTGCGCTCCGAACAATGTAGCGGAACTCCCCGAAGCTGTGGGGCTAACAGGACTCCTACCGAAAAGTGTCTGGTTGTTTCTATCGTATATTCCCTCCTCCTCCCGCAGTGTCTGCGGAAGAGGCACAACGTCGATCAGGCGCATGATCAGCGCTCCTCTGCTGTCCTGGAAATGCTGTGCAGTGCACTAAATATGGTTAATAAGCAAATGCATCATTCATAGAATCATAGGGTTGGAAGGGACCTCACGAGGTCATCTAGTCCAACCCCCTGCTAAAAAGCAGGACCACTCTCCCAAATCATTCAAAAGGTACCCTTACTGAGCTTACACCGAGAGCCTCAGCCTGGACTTCCAGCAGAATTCATATAACCTTCGATCTTTGCTTTTCCCCAGAGCTGTTGAGATTTGACCAGGTAGAGGCCAAGAAGAGAAGTCTATTGTCGCCTCACTCCAGGCACCTATCTTTGCTTTTACCGCCATGAAGCCTGAAAGCCTCATGATTCTTTATGAGGATGACTCTGTAGAGGTGCACTATATAGATGGATCCAGGCTGCTTCTTGCACCCTGTGGCTCTGAGTTCCTGTTTGAAAAGGCGCTTCCTGCCTCTGCCCATCCTCTGCAGCCAGCTGAAAGGATTCGCCAAAGGACTCAGTTTGTTATTAGTACCTATCGAGTACGTGAGTCAAATTTCTTTTTCTATGCTACGGCTTAAGAGAGCACCAAAGCAGGGGAAGAGCAGGTGAGATAAGAAGGCAGTACCCTGGCATATTTTTACTGCTTCCATTAGCAGCAAACTACATAAAAAGAAAGTTCTAAAAAGAGACACAAACAAGGAGTCCTGTGGCACCTTTAAAGGCTAACAAATTTATTTATCGCATGAGCTTTTGTGGGAGACAATCTCACTTCATCAGATGCTTTGAAGTGGGATTTTCTCCCATGAACGCTCACGTGATAAATAAATGTATTAGTCTTTAAAAGTGCCACAGGACTCCTTGTTTGTTTGGCTGACCTAGCACGGCTACCCCTTTGGAACTTCTAAACAGAGGTAATTGAAATATTGAATGAACTGCCAGTGTAGCAATCAGAGCAAAGCAGGGTCAGTTAGCTAACATGTTCTTCTCAAATGTATGAAAAGCCCATGCTGGATGGACAATATTTCTGGCTCTTAATGTTCCTAAAAGTTGTGTACACATCCTAATAATGTTCGCTAGTTCAGAGGCTGTCTTTGCATTGTAGAAGAATTGTGATGGCATTGTTGGTTATCAATCTACAAATTATGTTGAATTCTTAATTGCTATTCTTACCTTTTCCCTCTCCTTCCACAGTCCCCCCCCCCAAACTCCCAGAGATGATAAAGTACCCCTGAAATGTTCTCACAGCATAGTCAGTTGCATGATATTATGTCTCATATTTTTTCCCTCAGGAGCAACTCCTACAAGCACTAGATTTCCGGAACCAATATTCTACTTCTTTGTATTTACCTTCAAGTATCATACCTCCTGAAAGGAAAAATGTAAGTTTTCCATACCTAATGATATTTTTTGCAAAATGAGTCTGATAGAGTGAATTTTTTTTAGTTTGTTTTACTTTGGCAGCATGTGTTTTCTTTTTAAGTTTTTTTGTAAAATGTAATTTGGTTGATAAATTAGGTTGAGAACATTTTGATTTTAAGTTTACACTATTGAAATTTACAAAATGATTAAAATTTATTTCAAGCTTCAGCTTAGAGACTATGCATACAATACGTCTAATGTTTAATAATAAACATATGACTTTAAATTTTTTTAATTTTAATTTCAATTTACAAGTAAGAGTAAAATCCAAGACTTGTTGCAGTACACAGTACATACTTATTTTGGGCTATATCTGGAGTTTGACGTAGATACAGGAATTATTTTATCTTATGTAAGGTGTTGGAAACTATTTTTATTTTATGTATGTGTTTATTTTGGGTAAAAGCACCTAATATTGCAAACTGGGCACAATGGAAAAAGTTATGCAAGAATGTAAATTGAAGCAATATTCTGTAGTTGGGTGTAGCTAGGTAATTTAGGTGTGACTGATGGGTCAAATTTTGACACCTTTTTAGAAATAAATTTAACAGGTGCAGATACCACTGAAATGTGAAGATCTAAATTCATTATTGTATTTTAAATTTTTCTTCAGAGACATATTCTCTGGGCACTTTTCTCAAAAGAAATCCACATCACTCAATCACCACAGCTGCTGCCCTTGTTGGTAGGCTTGAAGGATTAGATTTTTCTTCTCTAAATGTTGATTTCACTGAACACAAACTGAAATAAACATATTTACGTGGATCATAATTGAGATTTACAGATAGGTGAAGATAAAAAAGAAATAAAGCCACAAGATCTTATTAAGAGATACTTATCCTTAAATCTGCATTATATATTTTTGATGTCATGTTGACAGTTTGTTTTAATAATTAAAAAGCTTTAACCTTTTTACACCCAACCTGTACTGTCATTAAATAAGTGTTGTCTGACCTCCCTTCCTGTAACTTTGCACAGCGGTAAAAATGTAAATGTCTAAAAATAAAAATACATAAAAATAAACACTGATATTATCTATTTGAAATGTTTTTTTAAAAAATCAAATTCTGCCTTGCCTACATATTGGCAATCTCATCTGAGCAGACAAGGATTAATGGGCATTGAGCATAGTAACTAAATTACTCCTTTAAGAGTAGGTATGGTCCTGCTAGAACAGGAAGAGGTTCACTTGAGAAGCGAGGTTCATTGTCTTGCCTTCAGTGCTATCCTATTTTATAGGATAAACAAGAACCCTTTACTTTTGACCACTGTCAACTTTCAGAACTAAATCTACTTAAAATAAAAACACACTATGAAAAGTAGATTCTACTGTGGAGAAATTACCTTCTGTTCTTTTCCTTTTTTTTTTAGATTCTTTTCACTAATATCTTAGAAGTCAGGTGGCCTAGGCCCAATGCTACTGGTGCAGCAATACGTATGCATAATGGCAGTATAAAAATCTCATCCTTAGATGGTCATGCTTATCTCAGTATGTCAGAATTGCAGCAAGAGTTCACAGTAGAGTTTTTATGCAAAGTAAGCCAAAAGTCTGCAGCATCTTCGTCTTTCTCTGAAAAAAACAATAAACAAAACAAAGGTCTGTGTGGAAAATCAAGTGGAAGTTTTACTTCAGAAATGTTTCCTAAACAGATGAGAATGGAGAATAAGAAAGATGAACACTGCTGGACTACAAATAAATTCAGGGAACTGAACAAATCAAATGAATATTTACACCAAGTAGCAAGACAAGATGGGGCCTCATCGTCTCTTACATGCTGTTCATCTGAATACGTGTGGGTTACGCAGCACTGGTCTGTTTCCTCATATCCAGAAGAATGGAAATACCCTTTGTCCTTGGCATTAATGTTCTATCAATTGCACACTGATAACTTACGTAAAAGAGATGCAGAAAATGAATGCACTGGAAATAGAATTGAGGAATCTGATGTTTTAACAGAAAGTGAACAATCAAAGGCAGTTTCTGATTTGCTTAAAGCTTTGCCACTCAGTTGTAGTGCACCACACCTACACAGGTAACTGAGGGAATTGGTTTTCTTTTTAGTTTTTTCAGTATATTTTATGGTTCCTTAGATCGAAATATCAGATCTTCAACAGTCTAACAATGATATTTGAATGTCAGTCATCAGAAATATATTTAAAATAAAATACAGAACATCCTTTTCATACAGACTTCAGGAAATGTGGCATTCATAAGCCCAGCAAAACATAGACTTGTTTAATACTAACCTGAAGAAAAATGCTAAGTTTAATATTTGATATGTTATGGAAAAAGAATCCCTACTTACAGAAATACACAAGTAAAAATAATGGGAATATTGAAAAAATACCCTACAACTATTTTGGGTTTTGGTAAAACAATGCTTACAAAGTTTTCCAGTAGCATGGACTTTTTCTAAACTTTATGTATTTTCAGAGAGGAAAGTTTATGTGTGTTTTATATTCATATGCATGCATCCATTCTTGATGGCTGTTCACAAAGACGTAATTCATACTGATAAGTAACTTTTGTTCCATAGAAAGGATGAGTGGGAAAGCACAACTATAACTTTGTCAGGTTAAATAGTAATAATTGAGCTGAATGAGCTTACATGAAAAAACTTTTTTGAAGGGTCGTAAAGTCTGAACACACCAATTTGGTCTCACACACCCAATTTACTCTGAGGCTATTCACTGACTGAAGAATAATTTCTTGGCTATTTAGGGTGGTTCTCACTTCATCCACTTGCATTTCGTGAACATGCCCTGCTTCTTTAAGTGAGTTGAGTATTGCATTGTTTTATATTTTATCAAAAATTAAGCAAGTTATGCAAAGATTTTCCTGGCCTCTTTGAACAGTGTAAATTCATACTAATAGTAATTAGTAATATTGATAAACTGCAAACTTACTGCAGATTTTCTGTCTTTGACTTTTGGACAGGTGGAATTTCTGTGACTTCTTTCTACAAAGGAAGCAAGATAGTGAACATAATACATGCCCTTTACTAATAAAAATTGTTTGGTGCCAGGGTATTATTTACAGGTAAGAAGCATCGATTTATTCACTTTTGAAAGTTTGTGAACTTTTATGAAGGCTTGGTGAAGAACTGAGCTCCTATAGCTCCTGTGTACTTTAGTGAGAGTTGAGGTGCTTGGCTCCTCTGAAAATCGTACTGCTTGGTTAGGGCTAATTTCAGCCAACCAAGACCTAGTCCACAATACAGAGTTTTTGTCTTTTGTCGACAATTCACTTTTATAGTAAATTACAGGTTTTTTCCTTTAACGGGCAATACTAATAACTTGTTTTGTGTTCTGTTTTCTGATCCCTTAGGCTTATCCACGGTAATGCAAACTTCATAGAAATTTATCCTGGAGATGGATCAGTTTTCATGTCAGAAGGAGAATTTCTGGGAAACTATTTCACACGTTATTCAGTTCACGCAGAAACAAGACAGGTGGGAATCATACTACTTAAAAAATCAAGCTGTGCCACTACTTGAATGGTAATCTAATTTTCCATTCAAGTTTAGCAGCATATTTCACTTTTAAGAAACTGGTATAACAGGACACTTTGTATTAAGACATTGTTCTAGTTTATGTCACATTTCACCATTTTGCATGATATGTTCTTTGAAGATTTTTTTAAAATGTTCATTCTTTTTCAATAATGGATTTTTATCATTTGTGGATGAGACAGAAAAATCAGATTAACTAGGACATTTATCTCAGAAGCTCAAGTAATTAGTATTTTAACATGATCCCATATTCCCCATTTTTCTGTCTGTGTGAAGTTTTTAAAGGGAAAATCCCTTCTTGAAAGATTTTTTTCTAAATAGTATTATATGTCCAAAGAGTAAATTTTAAGTGGTAGTTCTCAGTTCTTAGGTTGTGTTGATAAATTCTGATCTTTCAGAAAACAAATAAGAAGCGTTGTGGTGTAAATATGGGTCCCAGCAGACCTGGCTTCTATTCTTGTTATGTACTGGCCTATTAACTTCGGGCAAGTCACTTCACCTCTCTGTGCCTCAGTTTTCTTTCTCAATCTTTCTTTTTCTATTTATTGTAAGCTCTTTGGGCCGGAGACTGTCTCAAGTGTTTGTACAGCAGGGCTCTTTGGGCCCGAGACTGTCTCAAGTGTTTGTACAGCAGGGCTCTTTGGGCCCGAGAGTGTCTCAAGTGTTTGTACAGCAGGACTCAACAAAATTGCTGCCCCTCTAGGCTCCCAGCTTCAAACTAAGGCACTTAGCTAGGACGCCCCCTGCACTGAAAAACTGTCGCCATCACCTTCAGCGGTGGTGCAGAGCCCCCCACCACCGAAATGCTGCAGAATCCCCTGAGCACTGCTGCAGGTGGGAGGAGCTCTATTTTTAGGTGCCAGGGGGTGCTCTGTCATTGCAGTTCTGCAGTGGAGTGAGGAACCACACTACAACTCCTGGGTGCCATGGTACCTAGCACAATGGGTTGAGAGATGTCCTGATTTTAGCTGGTGCTACCTTAATTTAAGCAAGAAAGGGATGAGTGGAAAAGAATAGGAAAAACAGTTTTTGTGTCTAGGTTGGAATTCAGTTAGTGAATGACTACAGGTGGCAGAAAAATGACTCAGAAACTGAGATTCACTATTGAGTTTTTATTACATCTGCAGTTGACAAGACGGTCATAACAGAGTGTTGTAAAATATAACTTGTTCTGGCTGTCAGCTCTTAAAAGAGGCAGGGCATGGAGTGTGTATAGAAATTGACTCATAAGATGTGTGGATAAGTTGAATCTTGTATTCATATCCTAGGCATTGCTAAGAAGTAAGAACAAAGCCCTAGAAATAGTTATGTTTGGTTACTAAGTTGGGCTTTGGTGCCAGTGGATAACCGTGACGATAGTGATACTTCTTGATATGGTAGTGATTGTGCCTTCCACCATGCTGAATAAGATGTCTGGCGTCTCTCAGAAGAACTATTCAGATAGGGGTGGCAAGCTTCAAAAGCTTTTTATTCCATCAAAATTATCCAATCAAAATAAGTTTCTAGTGATCCATTGAGGGGATATCACTTTGTTTGAAGATTTTGGTGCACTGTCATGATAGTTTTAGAATCTCAGGATATCAAGGTATTTTAGTTCACTCTTTTTTTCTTTGACCCTGTTCCCTGCTTTCTTTCTATATTTTATGTAACCTGTTTACAAGATAAAATGACTCTCCTGCTGTCTTCCAAACACTTTGAATACTGCTTAAGAATTTAAAGCAGGGTAAAGTTCCACACAAGCTCTCTTTCTGTCTCTGGTATCTAATGTGAGACAATGTTCAAAAGAAAAGAAAAGTTAACATATTACAAGTTATGTCATTAATAGTATTTAACTTGTACCCAGATTCACTGTGCAGTTTTTTTACTGGGCCACCAAGAACCGCCTTACCCTGCATAATTCCTCTGGGCCTTTCTGACATCCCTTTACACCGAATGGGTTCAGGCCCCAACAGCTAGTCCTAGGTCTTTGTACTTAACTTATACCCATCTGGAGGATAAGTATAAAATTAAAGTCATCTTAAGTTTGGTTAAGGGGGCAGAGAGATTGTGTGTGTTAAAAAGCCCTCAAATCGGTGCATATTTTTAATATATCTTTAACCAACAAAGTATGGAGCAGCTGAAGCAGAGCATCACTTCAGAGCATCACCATACTTGTTTCACATTAGATACCAGAGAGACAAGCGTCAAAATTGGTTCATTACTTGGATTCAGAGTCACATTTATTGATACTGAGCCAAAATCTGCCCTCTGATACAAGTACTCAGTTCTTGTTTAGTTAGTGCAAGTTCCATGCGTATATCTGAGTGGAGAAGGTGGCCTAATAAACATGACGGCCTGTTCTTTTCAAAAACAGATACTAATTCATCCTTCAGGGAAAACATGCAGCTATAACAGTTCACTGGGTGAAGGGATCCCCAAAACTTGAAACCCTGCTACTTCTTAAATAAACTTCGACTTTCTATTACATTACAGAGGGAAGAAAAGATGTATTCAGCAAACAGCCTGCCTCCTGACATACCAGAAAGTCCATACTCTGTTTGTTCCATTATTACCCAGGCAACTAGGTGAATAATTCCTTGTTTTATTTGTAGTCTATTAATTACTCTGATCCTTTGGAAGGTCATTCAGTAATAAAGATAACAAATGTTAGACTTCAGCTGTAACTATTAGTATAAGAAATACATCAAAATAATTTATATCAGTAGTACAAAAACATGAAAACATAAAATAGATTTTATATAATATATATATTTTCTTTCTTCCCAGAATTCTCCAATACTGTTGCAAAACTAAACTTTCACTAACCCATAATTACAGAATCTGCTGCTGGAGAATGGTATGTAACAGAAAGACTTGTAATATGCCCACACTTGAACTTTTAGCATGTGTTGAGTAGGGGCTATAGACAACAGCTTCTGGGAAAAGGAGGGGTGGTGTTGGAATTAGTAATAGGATTTGAAATTGTTAATTTTGAATTGGGAAGCCACTGAACAGTAACTTAATCATGAATCTCTTTATTAAATCAAAGGCCAAATGGTATTTAAACAGTTTCTCTAAGCCTGTGTTTCTCAACTGGTGCTCTGCGGACATACTGAAGCTGTTCTGTGACCCCTCCCGTCAGGGGACGCTGAGTGGGGATGGGGGAAGGAGCAACATTGCAAGCCGATGTGTACCTGAGAGATTTAAAATGCCCCAGCAAAGCTTCAACACACCCAGCCAATGAGACTTCATCAGGTGCAGCACAAACCAGCCACCTTACTTATTCAGTCACTCACATACACAAACAGCCTGTGCAAGCAACCTCAGCCTGTCCCCAGGAGCCAGGCTCACTCAGTTTTTGTGTCAGCTGGGGGCTCATATTTCCAGTCTTAATCCAGGAAAGATTTACAGCCTCTTTCTTCCCAAGTCCTTTGTCTCCTGCCCTCCCAACCAGCAGAAAAGTGGGAAGGCTTGGGCACGTTTCTTTTAAAACAGTTTTTCTTAGTCTTGTTACTGCAACTCTTTATTTTATTAGTTACTTTTGAAACCATAATCCTTCCCACACTGCAAGTAATTCTACATATTATTCCCATAGCCTTCTTTTGGCTTGCTGATCGGAGGCTTCTTTACAGCATGCACACGTGTGTGTGTGTGTGTGTGTGTGTGTGTGTGTGTGTGTGTGTGTGTGTGTGTGTGTGTATACAAAACACAGATATAAAAATAGCTCTGAAGTACTTTCCAAATTGCTAAATGAAGCAATGCTCTGCTTCAGCTGCTCTGTCCTTTGTTGGCTAAGTTTGGTTAAGAATATATTAAAAAATAAGTGCTGATTTAAGGGCTTTTTTACAATACACACAATCTCTCTGATACCTTAATCAAACTTAAGGTGACTTTAATTTTATACTTATCCTCCTGGTGGGTATAAGCTAAGAAAAAACCCTAGTAGGACTAGCTCTTGGGGCCTGAACCCATTCAGTGTAAAGGGATGTCAGAAAGCCCCAGAGGAATTAGGCAGGGGATGGAGGTTCCTGGTGGGCTAGTCAAAAAGCTGCCCTATGAATCTGGGTACAGGTTAAATACTACTAATGACATAACTTGAAATATGTTAACTTTTCTTCTTTCTTGAACATTTGTTTCACATAAGATACCAGAGACAGATGGAAGAGAAATGCTGCCGGTTCTGTTGCATGAAACAGTTATTCCCAATGTAGGAAGACTTGTTGCCTATTCAGATAATAAAGTCCAAGCTCTGTTCTGTGATGGGATGACCTTGAATATGGTTTGGGATTTCAGTTCTTGCTGTGGAAACACACAGGTAATTTTCAGGAGTAGGGAAATAGCTGTTTTTAACATCTTTCCATCTGAAAGTGGTGGTAATTAATAAATATGAAGTCCAACGAAAGCTTTATTTGGTTCTGATATGCATGAAAAGCAAATTGGGTGGTTGAAGGGCCTCATCTGTCTCGGGTTCATAAGTCCATAGGCTATACTTTGCGGTTCACTGTCTCAAGCTGGTAAATTGATATTTCAGGTAGTTGAAAATCTTATCTATGCTTGTTTCCCATTGTTGATATATTGCCAATATTTTAACAGGAAGCTGTCAGAAATTTTTTTCTCCTTTAGCCTGCAACGACAGCCCTTGTCTCATAACTATAACTAAAGAAAAAGGCACTGCTACTTATAAGTTAGTTTGCTGTTATGTGGACTTTGCTACAACTTTTTATCCTTGAAAAACATACTAAGTGTATTGATAGTACAGTATAAGAGAGTGCTAAACTTATGTAGCTTGAAATGGGGGTTGCTGTTTCAGATTACCATCTCCTCTCGGAAAAAAAGATAGTGAAATAAAATGGTAAGGTATAACTTCATCTACATTTACAAATTGCATAGAATTTTCCACTTCCCAAAAATGAGAAAATCACCAAGACTGAGTTGAAGTCCTGTCTATATTGGACAAGGAAACTACATTAATTTCCAATAGCAAGCCATCCTTAAGCAAGTTAGTAGGCCAGTAATGATCATACTGAAAGGCAAGTGAGCTGTAGCTGGTTAGTGTTAGCGGAGGACATCATTATTGCCCTTCTTGTGCTTCCTCTAAGAAATCAGCAAATATTAAGCACATTTCCCATGCACAATCTTAATTCTTACAAAAAGGTAGTTAAAACTTTTTAGATGAATTTTTGGCATTAAAGACATCCTTTATCAGCAAATATTATAATAATTGACTTGTGGAAATGGGATTCCATATTTGTTTTGTAAATCAATTCAGTTTTTAAGTAAAGACTTTTTTTTTTTTTTCTTACTTCCAATTAGCAAACTCAGACTTGATGATGGGTGTGAGAGTTGCTGTGTGATTTCTTGTTCATGTATCATGGCTGGTAATTTTAAAAAAATCAACTTTCTCCATTGAAAGTTTAACAATTCTGCAGATAATGCATGAGCTTAGGGAAAGACTCAAACTCACTCTTCTGTAGCTCCTGCCCTAGAATTTTGGATGAAGGTAAAAGTACTTTCTGGGGAAGGAGCATTAGCAGATGTGACTCAGTACACACAGACAAGTTCCAGTGGGGTAGCCATGGGGTAGCTAGTTCAGCAAAACAAACAAGGAGTCCTGTGGCACTTTTAAAGACTAACAAATTTATTTATCACGTGAGCTTTTGTGGGAGAAAATCCCACTTCATCAGACATTAGAAGATGGAGAAGTACAGAAATACACACAGAGTAAGGTTTGTTAAGAAACGACATGTCATTTCTATAAAGTCACTTCTCTAACTATATCAGAACTTGAGGATGGAGTCAAATCTATC
>ML685768.1:18848720-18910514 GCA_007922175.1 Pelusios castaneus
GAAAGTAGAAGGAATTAAAAATTCTGAAAGACTAGAAATGTCCTCACATGGGGTCAGATGGGAAGTGAAGTGGTTGAATTTTCCATTGTTCTCCAAGGACCTGGAAATCAGTGTTTAGGCCGTGCTTGGCACCAGAAACTCCCATTTGTTGTTTCTGTGCTCATGCCACCAGACCATACCTTAAATCCATAGCCAGATACAAATGTTTAAGTGAAGCATTTGCAGATATTTCTTTTTGAACTAGAATATGTTCTTGTTGTTACTTAAATAAATTAGGTACATCTCTTGCATTCCACCATAGAACAATGATATTCTTTCATCTTTCTCTTCCAAGAGAAATGAAGGTGTTACCAGAGGATGGTGTAAGTTAATTTCTCCTGATGGGGCACAGCAACTAATCAAGATAAACCATCCTGGAATCTATGAAAGGTATAGATGATACATGGAACAAATTCAGTACGAGTCTTTTGTGTCAAGAAATGTAAAATAGTTGAATGTGTCCCTGTAAAATAGACTGTGAAAAATGTGCCTTACTTGTTAGCAAAGATTCAGACTGCACAGCTTGGGTTTATAGCTAATTAATTTGATAGGATTTTCACTTATTGATTTCCCCCCCCGCCCCCCCGAATAATGGCTATTAGAAGGTAAAATGTTGGTTTTGGGGGGGGTTGGGATTTTTTTGGTGGGGGTTTTTGGTTTGTTTGTTTTGGTTGTTTTTTAAGAAACCTGAGAAACTAGAAATATAATTTGTGATTTAAAATCTCTTCTATTTCCACGTATAATATTGTTATATTATATTAACCCAAATAAAGCTGGGGAATGATGAAGCTTTATACCAGGATGGGCAAAATACGGTCTGCTGGCCGGATCCGGATCTGCTGGCCTGCCTGAGGTTGCAGACCGGCCCGCCACCCCAGCCCACTCTCCCCTGTCCCCCTTGGCTGGTGCTGCACCTCCTCGAAGCTGGGGCTGCACTGCCCTCCTCCGCCTCCAGCCAGTGCTTTGCCACTCCGGGACTGGGGCTGGGGCTGCGCTGCTCCCTTTTGTCCCCCTGGCCAGTGCTGCACTGCTCTGGGGCTGGGGCCAGTGCTGTGCTGCCCCCTTGCTGGCTCCCCTTTGCCAGCTCTCCTCTGCTGGTGTACTGCCAAAAACCGTGTGTGGGCAGATTTTGTTACTGTCTTTTGTTTCTGGCAGGTAACAAAATCTGCCTACACACGGCTTTCAGGACTACAGCTGCTCTCCCCCCGACCCCACTGGCTCTCCAGACAAGAGGGACTATCCAGGGGTGTAAAGCTTAGCTCATCCAGTCTATAACCACGATGCTACTTTTAGTTAGGATTTTTGGGTGCTCAAAAATGTATTCCAAGGAAAAGGGCTAAGGAGAGCACTTGTTCTTTATTTAGATACACCTGATATCCATTGCTACTTATATGGTTCAAAAAGGTTGCTTAACTTAAATTCTCTAAGAATTATTTTTCTACAAATATTAACACAAATTTGACCAGGCAGCAACTCTTGAATGATTTTAATGTTAGTTTTCTTGTATTACTTACATAAATTTCCTAAGGCCAAATTCTATTCACCTTGATCACACAATTTAATTGAAGCTAGTGGGACTGCTGCTGCTGTGAATATGCAAATGAGACAAGCAGAATTTAAGTCCTTTGTTTGCTTATTGGTAGAAAGGTGTCTTAATGATGCAGTTTAACAGCTTGTTTTCTAAAATAAAAACCTTGTCCTTATCCATTCTTTGTTAGACAGCTGTTTAGGATGTACAGATACTATTATGTAATATCTTGCATTTATGTAGCTCTTCTAATCACAAAGATTATCCAAATAACTCAACAAACTATGTAAACCATATATTGTATATAACTAAAATAGAAATTAGCTGATGACTGAGATGCAACCACGTGTACAGATATGCTGAAATGCAACTTGTATTTGTACAAAAATTCGTATGGACTCTTTAATATCCAGGTGGAGCAAACAGTACCTTGGTTTTAAAGTTGCATTCAAAAAACACACGTATATCAACTGAATGGAACTTAATTCATGGAATTCTTACATTGTGAAGTTTAAGGGCTGAGTTGACCATATAGCATTCAAGACCGTGGTTTGTGGTTCCAGCAATTTTGGCACATACCAAAGCTGATTCTTTAGATGACTACGCCGTCCCTTTCTACCTACAATATTTAATCTCTTCCTTCTATTACCTGAAACACTAAATAGTTCTTTACAAGCAATGAGTTCAAGGTAAAGCAATGTCCTTCTGTTTTTTACCTGTAATTAGTGTACTCAGTTGTAGATAAGATTTTTTTCATGGATATGTGGGATTTGTAAAAGGACAGTTTCTTCACTGGATAATCGCTTACTGATTGTGGATGGCTTCTTGTTTTGCTCTTTTATCAAATTCATATAAGACTATCCTTGAGGTTAGCTCTATTTCATTACATTCATTACTCCAGATTTATAGTTTAATGCTGTCAACTTGCTTTTCAGTTTAATTAAGGGATGTTTGTCTGATCGAAATCATTATTTCCTTTCTTCTTTAAGAAGTGAATTGTTGTCTTAATACAGGTACATCAGGACTGCAGTAGCATGGTGCAGAAGTTTGAACCATGATGAGGGAGATACTATTCTTGCAACTGAGAAAAACTGGTATTTATCACATATGTGATACTATTCAGAATGTAGAAAAAACCATCAAAATTTTAAACCCTAAATATGACATATTGTACTTTTTTAAGATAAAAAATTTAAATCCATTTATTTTCTGTGACTTCACATAATTTTTCTTGCAATATATTAAACTATACAGACAGCTTGTGTTTAAGCAGAGGCTTGTCTCCTCGTATCTGTTTTCTGTTTTTGTACTGAAATCATAATTCTGAAGATCTTGCCAAAGCAGAAAACAAATATTAAACAGTGTTTTGACTTTGTTGCAAAATCAAACAGAGAAACTGGCTATAGGGGAATCATCCTTATTAAAACATAAGTACTTCCATAATAGCATAGGAAATCCATAAAATTCTACTTCAAAGATAGTTATTTTTTTCCAAAAATATATGCTTCCTTGTGACATTCTATTCCTATAGAGATCTTATAATCGGATTAAAAAATCTTTCACATTTTAAATTCCATATACACACCATCATTTTTGGGAAGTGCTCAGATAGCATGGTGGTAAGCACTGAAAACATAGATTATAAATGCTTACTTTTGAAGTGTAGGTGATGACTTTGTACTCTTCCTTTTGGTAAAGATTTAGTTTAATAGCTACTCTTCTGACCCCCACAGGAACACGCGTTATGCTTTCATGGAATCTGTAACAATAGTAAAGGGACTACTTAATCATACTTTTGTCTGAAATATTTTTACAAACTGTTACAAATAACATCTAAAATTACTGTTTCAGAGATAAAGGTAAAAAAAATCTTTTTTGTTTAAGTTGTGTGCTTCACAGGATTTTATATAAGCAATTTTTCCCTTTGTCTCTTTTAAACAGCAATAGAGAAAATATTTTTTTTTAAAAAACCCACAATAATTGGCAGAGAGTTTTAAGGGGCAGGTATAGTACCTTGAAAGTATTTCCGACTGACATTTTAAATTAACTAGACTTTCATGGGGTCCTTTTTAATCAATATATACTATTCCCCAGCATTCTGATGACATCTAAGAATATTGGTAAACAAATACAATTTGGCATTAAAAAACTCTATATAGATTGAATCTAACACTTCCTATTAATTCAAAGTATAATGGTTGCAGTGGTTGCCCAACGGACAAAGATAAAATTGGTGGGGGGAAGTATTTTTGAAGAAGAGCACTTATCCTGCAAACAATTACACACATTTAAATTTTATCCATATGTGCAATTCCATTCACCCTCCCCTCCCCCCCCCCAAAAAAAGGAAAAAGCAAATCATTCTCTTACGTGTACAAGTCATCTATAAAACTGCATAAAAAATAAAATTATAAAGTCATATAACTTTTCATTATCTATCCTGCTATATAAAGTACAATTTTAATCTTTTTAACAGGTCTGCGGTTGCTGAACTTGAGAAAATACAACGATTTAACTGTATCCTTTTAACAAATATTTCTTTAGTATATTTTGAATGTACATAAAGTGAAATATTGATTGGATGGTGTTTAATGACCTTTGTTCTTTTTGTTGCATAGGTCTCTCCTTTCAGTGCTTTCTATTTGAAGGGGAAAAAAGGTTTCTGCCCAGTTATTTATGCTCCTCGATGTCACACCACTGGAAACTCCAAAAAAGTGGCAGAACAACACACACAAAGCCTCATAATAGATTAGTATGTCTACAGTTGCTGCCAAATTAAGTGGCAGTTGACCGGAGCTATATAAGTTACATAGAGCAGCAGTATGCTATGGCAAACCACTTAATTGAAAAAATGGTTAAAATATTTTTAAAGCATTTATTTCATTATTAGAGGTGAGACAAAATAATTAGACATTTCCTTAACAAAGCAATTGCTAGTCTTACTGGAGAACAGCAATGTTCCAAACAAGAATTCAGTAGAAAAAAATAATCCATCTCGTACTACTGACAGACCACCAGAAAACAGTTTATCTGAGGATATCAGTAAAAGAAGCATAGCAGAGGCTTTGGAAAAAACTTCAAAAGTCATTCAAGATATTGACTCTCTCCTAATCTCATCTGGGAAGTGACTCTTGCAAAAGCACTTGAAAGACTCATTTAAAATGTTTATGGGCTCTATTCCGCAGTCATGTACATCAAATGGCATTTCTAATTGTGCAAAGAATGGAAGAGTTGGAAGCCTGATGTATTTGTTCTGAATAATTGACTTTGACTTACTATAACACCAGAATTCTTACACACAATACAGACATACAGTGGATAGAAGAGAAATTGAGTATATTTATGTAGACATATTCTGTTTACAGCTGAAGCTTGAGTAAAGTACCTTCTTTAATAAAAATTTAAATGACAGTGCATTTTTGTAAATTCTATAAATTTATGTACAGATTGTTTAAATCAGTTGTCAGTTAAATAACTAACTATACAATCATAATCTTAAGTACTTTTTAATTTCAAAATATTTTAATTTTTAAGAGAGCAAAGGAAATAATCAAGATGGACATCAAACTATTTCTGCTCTCCATACTATTTTACAATAGAAGTATTTTTAAAAAGAACATTTTGAACATAGAGCTTCTCTAACCCTTTCTGGTTTTTCATTTAGTGACTATTTTCTTAGAGTGCCCTACCCAAACTGAATTTATTTTCTTTACAGCTTATTGTACTTCTTTATCTACGTTATATATATAGAAGGTCTTCTAGGTCATCTTGTCTATTCCTAAAGTTATCTAAACACTACTGTATGGGATTTTTCCTGCCAGAATATTCTCTGCGGCTTTATCTAGTCTTGTATTAAATTACTAATGAAAAGAGGCTTCCACTAACAAAATTATTTCCAAAACCCACAACACTCCTATAGTTCATAAAATACCTAACAATTTTCAGCAGAAGCAAGCAGCTTTGTTTGTTAGTAGTGATCATTTGGAACTCACTCATGGGGCTTGTCTTCCTTAAAAGGCAATTTGGGACCCAGTCACATCCCTTGGAAAAAATCCTACCAGTCAGCCTGGAACCAACTTAATTTTGAAATATTAAGCACTTGCTGCTTGAAGCATGTGTTTGTTTGTTTTTTTTAAATTTTACAGTGTTGCTGCGCTGTAGATGTTGTAGAGAAACTAGACAGGAGTGAGTGGTGAGCATAAAATAAAATGCGAGCTATCTCACCAGAGGCTAAAGGAAGTGGGGATGTTCAGTCTGAAAAAAAAAAAGGGAGGGACATGATAGCAATCTTCAAACACCTAAAAGGTTTTCATTAAAAAGATGGGGAAAGTTACTCTCGGCACAGAGGCCAGGACAAGAGGCAATGGGTTCAAACTACACACCCAGATTTAATCTCAGGAAAGTTTCCAAAGAGTGACCCAAAGGAACAGAATACCCAGGGAGATAGTGGAATTTCCTTTACTGAATAGTTCCAAAACAGGAGCTGTGTTAGTGTAGTTCAGGGATGTCCAAATCAGTTAGCTTTGGCAGCCATTTCTGCCAGCAACTCAATCTGGCAGGTCTCCCCGCCAGCAGCATCACGGCTCCCTGGTGGCCACCAGCTGCAGCGCCACCCAGCCTGGAGCCCCCGCCCCCCAGCATGGGGGGTGGGGGGTCCCACAAGGGTGGGCATCCCTGACCCCCCTGGGCCTTGGCCTGGCCCTGAGGACTAGGCCGACCAGCTGGCTGAGCCTGCCAGCTGGGGGTGGGGTATAAGAGTGCCTCCCAGTGCTGGCTGAGCCTGCTCTCGAAGTGCAGGCCATAGCAGAGCAGAACACAGGCTGCACGTTTGACATCTCTGGTCTGGTTCAGCAAAACAAACAAGTCCCATGGCACTTTTAAAAACTAACAAATTTCTCACGAGCTTTTGCGAGAGAAATACCATTTTGTCAGATGCTTCCCTTCCCTACTGTAAGTTTTCCGTTTTCAAGCCTCTGATGTAGTAGAATTTCTCCCACAAAAGATCGTGTTTTAACTAAATTTGTTAGTTTTTAAAAGTGCTGTAGGACTCATTTTCCTTTTACTGAAGCTTTTCAAGTGGAGACTACACAGCCATCTCTCCTGGTGGTTTAGACACAACAAATCTTACATGTGTGCCAGGGAGCTAGTATGCCTTAGATCAGTGGTTTTCAGACTGAATTGTGATCCAGTACTGGGTGCTGCTGAAAGACTGGAGTGCATTGCTCAAAAGATGTAATTGTTGGGTTATGTACATACATGATTTTTTCAATGGGTCCAGGGAAAAAAATTTGAAAACCACTGCCCGGCTTATATGAAACCTCTGGTCCCTTTTAGCACTATGGTTTGGTGAGTCTGAGTCTCAGGCCTCGTACACACTAAGATATTATTGCAGAATAAGTTGTCCTGTTGCACAATAAGAATGCCACTGTACATACTGAAAAGCTCCTTATTGCATTACAACTGCCCTGTTGTAATGTGGTAATAAAACCACCACTATGAGACTGTGGCCATGTACACACTGCAGACTTGTCCCGCAATGAAGTTGTTTCGGGATAAGCAAGCGTTATAACTATTAACGCTTTACCCCATCCACACAGCACTCCTTGTAGCAAAAGGGAGCATTCACACGCTCTTTTTAATTTTCACTATAAGGAGCAGTGCATGGTGGGCACCTATCCCACCATGCAGTGCTGCAGCCAGCCTTTGGGCGGGCAGCAGAGCTGTTCCCCCCAGCTGGCTGCCCTGGGGGTTCCCTCACATGGTGGGAGCTGCCCTAGGGGTTTCCAGGGGGTTCCCTTGGGCTAGAGCCACACTGCTGCTGTGGGCTTGAATCCCGATCTGTAGCCAGAGCTTAAGCTGCCAGCACAGCGGAGCCCCGGCCATGGCAGCGGGCCTACAGCTGTGGCGGCAGCTCAGCCGCACCCGCAGGATCCGGACTCAGGCCCACAAATACGTGTTGCTTATTTTCAAACATGTATTTGTGTTCGCTTACAGCCTTATTGCGTGATATGGCTGTAGTGTGTACAAGGCTTGTATGTACGGTGAGTCAGTTTTATTCCATTTTAATTGGCTTCCAGAAAGGTCCCAGAGTGCCAATCAAGGCCACTCTGGGATACTGGAGCTGTCGATTTCCCTGATTTAACAGAGCAGGGAAAGTGACAAGTAATGGAATATGTCAATTTCACTGCTCTGAAAGTGCCATGGGGATGGGGGGGTGCTGCTGCAGTGATGGGAAGCTCCAGCAAAGCTCAGGGGATCTTCTGTCCCCTGTGGCTTTAACCCCCGTCACCAGGGACTGGGGGGCCTCAGTGGCTGCCCTTCTTAGGCAGGGGATCAGAGGCAGCTGTGGGGTTACCTAGCAGCAGCAAGGCTGCAGTCCCCAGGGTTCCTGCGTCCTTTGGTGACAGAGCAGGCTCCACCCGCCATGGCAACCTGTTCTGCCGCCTAGGACCCTGGCGGCTGCTTGCTCTGCTGCTGGGACCAGGAGCCTGGCACTGCTACCTAGCATGGTGGGATAGATGCCCACCATGCACTGCTCTTTGTAATGAAAATGCAAAGAAGTGTGCGGACACCGGCATGTTATAGGTATAACACTTTTCTTCTACCACAACTACTTTCATGTGGAACAAAACTCTAGCCTGTACTTAGCCTCAGAACCAGCACCGCCCCCCCCCCCCCCATGCCGCCAGACTAGAGGGTGTGAAAGTGGCCTGCAACCAGCCCGCTGCGCTTATCTCCAGGGGCTCAATGGGAACCTGTATAATAAAATGACCGGCCCATAGGGAAAGGGATTGCGCGCATGCGCACGTCAACACCTGGCGGAGACTACCGAAGCTGTCGCCAACTGGATGGACGCAGTGTCGGCTGACAGCTCCTGTCCACGTAGCAGCGCCCTCACTTCGGCAGCAGGCCCCGCCCCCCAGCGGCTGGGCCGCCTGATGTCCGTTCCGTGCGGGCGCGGCGAAACGCCCATGCGCAGATCGGATGGGGGTGTGAAGCGCCCCCCTGCATGTCTGCTCATCGCCAGCCGCACTCCCAGAGTGCTTTGCGCCTACTGGGCCGTGCGCGCGCGGCTGTGAGCGTGAGGCGCGCCACAGTGGAACGCTTTGCGCTTCGCAGCGGCGGGGCGGGAGTTGTAGGCGCTGGGCTGGGCGCCGCAGTGAGCAGGCGCGGGCGAGAGAAAGAACGAGCCGCCGCGGGGGCCGGAGCTGGGCGGCGAGACTAGGACGGGAGAGGTCTGCGCTGGCGCGTGGCAGGCCGGGCTCGGGAAGGCGGAGCGGGGGATGGGCCATGGGGTCGGTCTCCAGGCAGGGCTGGGCTGGACTGGGGCGGGGCGGGGCCTGTTGGGCTGAAGGCGAGGGTCGGGGGACCGTGTCGGGCTGGGCTGGGGCAGAGGAAGGTTCTGGCTGCTGCTCCTTCCTCAGACAGGCCTGGTACAGATTGCTTTGTCCTCCCCTGTGGGATTAGAGGAGTTCCCCCCCATACACACTCACACGCCCCCTGCCACCAACAGCTGGGTTCAGTACAGAGTACACAGGTTTTGTTCAGAGCAGCCAAGACTGAGGCCCCCCTAGTCCAGGGATGTGGGACGTAGAAAATGTTGAATGGCTCCTCTGTCATCAATAGAGACTAGCAGCACCTGGGACAATTGGACTTTAGGTCTATGGAGCCCTGTAGCAGCAGATTTACTGACCACTCTTCAGACCTACCGTTGAGAGGCTGGCAAGCTCTTCTGTGTAGAGCCCCTTTATGCCCCCGTTGGGCCACAGCCTGACTCTCCCATGCTTCCAGCGGTTCTGCTACCTTACTTTAAGTGCCTAGAAAATCATAAGCACAACACTATGCTCTACAAATGTGAGCTAGACACACCTAGGCTTCCTGTTTAATGTGTGGGGAGTGAATTATCTAACAACATGATCCATAAAAGCTAGACCGCTAAATGGGAAGTTGCCTAAACTAGCCAATGAGTGATGCCCTGCCCCCCCAAAAAACAGGGAGAGTCCTAAACCCCACTTCTCCTATCTCCGAGATAGGTGCCTCCTTGCATCCTGGTCTAGGTATCTATCTTGGAGCTGTTAGGCACCTACACCAGGATGCAGAGGGTCCCCTATCTTTGCTAGCTATCCACAAACAGGAACTAGTTGCTAGGAATCAGGCATCTTAAACACCTAAGCTATTTCTTGTGTGAAAGAGTTAGGTGCCTGACTCACCCCTCACAAAGCAGCGAGAAGAGGTGGTGGTCATAGTGCCCATTGTATGATTTCTGGCCAAGTGGTCAGAGCACTTATCTGGTATGTGTGAGACAGAGGAGTGGAGAGACTTCAAAGAGGGGTCTCCCACCTCTGAGGAGAGAATTCAAACCACTGAGCTCTGGGATATTTCTGTGTGAGGTTCCTGCAGTCATTACTGTTGAAGCTCTTTCAATGTGGATAAATAACAGAAGAGTGTGATAGGAACAAGAGGACTGGATCCAGGATCTTTTCACCTCCCAGGTGTGTGCCCAAACTACTGGACTACAGACAAAGGGGTAAATTGAATCTGGATCGAATCTGGATCTCTCACACTCCCCATCCCCAGTGATTGCTTTAACCACTGGATGTTAAATGTTAAAAGGTGTGCACCATCACCCACTCCAATTCTCCTTGCAAAAGAAATCTTCAGTGGAGTTTTAAAACAGTGAGGCAGGCAATAGAGAACTTTTAGTTCAGTGGATTTCCTAGAAACTACTTGGGAGGTGGGAAACCCATTGTCTGCTGATCACCTGTAACATGAGGATGACATCAGAAGCCTATGCTGGATAAAAGAGTTATTCTCAGGTTCATGGGTTGTGCTTGTTCTGGGCTAACTGCTGTTGTGAACTTGTGACCACAGAAAACCCCTTTGGTAGGGTTTGAACAACTGTTGGAGTTGAGCCCTGGTTGGAGTTGAGGTGATCTCTGGTAAAGTTTTTAGCATGTTTCACATGTAGGATCTTTTGTTGTCTTTAATGTTTTCTCTGTAATTCTTTTACCTTAGGAATAAATGTACTTGCTTATAAAGAGCTGTGTAGTAACTTACAACTGTGGCAATTATACTGCTTAGGCCCTCTGACTTTGCTGGGGAATTCACAATATGGGCAAGAAACTGTACAGCTCTGAAATATCCTGATTAAGAGGCAAAGAGTTGTGTGCCTCTACACAAGTGAGGTGTCTATTAGGCAGCCTTTGTTGAACCATGGATAGGGAACACAAAATTGAAGTTGACTTAAACTGTGCAAAGTACTTCCCTTTCTACTTCCTTACCCCCCAAATCTTGAGCAGGACCTGAGCTGGTAGACATTTTCAATAGTTTTCTACCAGGTAAGGCCCTACATATAACTTAGATGAACAAATGTATCTTCTCCTGATTCATGAATTGTTCCTGGGTTTAGGGAGGATATAGGCACCATGGTGCCTAGAGGGTGACAACAGAGCATGTGCCCTTACACACTAAAATACCAAGGGAACTTTTACAGAAGAAAGTTAAGTTCCAAAGGGGTGTTAGTCTATTGCAGAAAAACAAAGAGAGTCCTGTGGCACTTTTAAAGACTAACAGTTTTATTTATCGCATGTGCTTTCGTGGGAGAAAATCCCACTTCGTCAGATGCTTTGAAGATGGGAAATTTACAGAATGGGAGGAAATTAAATGCAGGGAAGTGTATAACATAGGATCAGGTCAGGCTGTAACAGCAAATCAAAATAGATGTTAGGATTCAAACACTGGGGAACAGCACATAGAGGAAGGTGAGGTCAAATCACCTCTTGTAATGAGAAAAAAATCCATAGTTGCTGTTTAACCCCAAGGCAACTGAGTTGAATTTGCATATAAATTTGAGTTCTGCAATTTCTCTTTGAAGCTGTGATTTATTACTCATCTGTTTCAGCACAGCTGTTAGCAAGTCCTCAATGGAGTGAGCAGAGAGATTGAAGTGTTCCCCTATTGGTTTTTTTAGTGTTGTAATTTCTGATATCAGATTTTTGTGCATTTATTCTTTTGTGCAGAGACTGTCCTGTTTGTCCAATATATAAGGCAGAGGGGCATTTCTGGCACATGATGGCATAAATCACATTGGTGGATCAGCAGGTGAATGAGCCCATTCATACATAATATCACCTCCCTCTCCAACTTGGTATTCCCACTGTGTGAAATGGAGTTTTCAGGTGCTATGATGATAGAATATATGTTGCTTTCATCGATGCTACCCGTAGCATGTCCTTTTTGGTACATTAGCATAATTTTAATTTTGGTCTATATGTTGGACGCCTATAGCTGTATGTTCTCAACCATTGTTGAGATAATACGTTTAATTCTTGTTTGTAAATCTTCAGTTATAGAATTTTTTAGGCTTTTATTCTCTTTGCTTTGTTTGCAAGAACCACTTGAAAGGGAGGCCCAGATTTCATTTGATATTTATTATCAAATAATTAGAACAGTGATATATCCTGAGGGGTTCTTTGGGAAAAAAAATCGTCAGGGCTCAACAAAACCTAGGCTCCAGGTTGTGATTGCGCCCCGGAATTATACTGTGGCACTTAAGAGGCAGAACGGCCCTAGGCAATCAAAAAGCAAAATTGCTACTGCATTGAGCGGTGCACAGCTTTTTCTCAGCACCGGGGTACTTTGCCTGCAGCATCTTTTCTTTGCTTCTGGCTTCTTTTCTTTTTCTCTGTGTCTGCAGCTTCTTTATCTGTGGCAAGTATAAGACCCTTTCAAGGCAAGGTTGAATGGATGGAGGGTGGGAATGTGACCTAGTTATCTGATCACACTAGCCATTTTTTTTCCATGTTTGGTGGTGGTCCTGCAAGATTAGGCTATTCTAACAGTCGGTTTCTCACTGATATGTACATGTTGACTAGGGTAAGTCTGAGGCTGCATCCCTATCTGATTCATTATTCTTGCTTAAAAACATATTTTTACATGTCTTTTATCTCATAGTTGAATTGTTACATTTATTTTAATTGTATCAAACGCTATTCCACCAATTCCATTTTGTAGTACTTAAAATCCGCTAATAGTTTAAATCTGGGGTTCTATATTGACTAAGTACTTTCTATGAACTTTTTTAGGATGCAAATATTTTTTTTTCTCTTATGTTTTTCTGTATGTTAATAAGTATCTGTAAAGTAAAGATGTGAGGCTTCTACAGAACTGTTTACTAATGTTGATGCTGCTAACACAGATGTTCCATAGTTTGGTTGAGAGCATTTCTAGTTCTTTGCATTATGATAACTAGTTTGTGACTATGTTTCAGCTGACTGTCAGTGGAGGATTAGGTTGGGTTAAACTGCATGTGCATATTGGTATTGTTCAGAATCTAAGCTAATATGTTATGGACAACGAGTTTTGAGTTTCTGGGATTTTTTTTCTTTTCTATGTTGCTGTGGGGGTGGAGTGGATAAGTTTTACTGGAATTTTCTTGAAGGTGTGAGACATAAAGTGACCTTTTTCCCCCCAGTCTATCGTTTTGAAGGATAATTCCTTAAAAGTAGAGGTTTAGACGTGTTCTTTCAAACTTCACCATAGAAACTTGAAGGAACTATGAGAGGTCACAGAGTCCAGTCCCCAGCACTCATGGCAGGACCAAGTACCCTCTTAAGCCATCCCTGACAGGTGCTTGTCTAACCTGCTCTTAAAAACTTCCAATGATGGAGATTCCACAACCTGCCTGGGCAACTTATTCCAGTGGTTAATCACCCTGACAAATTTTTTCTAATGTCCAACCTAAACCTCCCTTGCCATAATTTAAGTCCATTGCTTTTTCTCCTGTCATCGGTGGTTAAGGAGAACAATTTTCTCCCTCTTCCTCATAACAACCTTTTAGGTTAGGGGTCAGCAACTCCCGGCACGTGTGCCAAATTTGTATAAGTGTACTCTGTATGCCATCATATAAATCACTGATGAAAATATTGAACAGAACTGGACCCAGAGCCGATCCCTGCAGTACCCTGCTTGTTGTGTCTTTACAGCATGACTGTGAACCATTGATAACTACTGTCTGGTAGTGGTTATCCAACTAGATTTGCACCCATTTTATAGTAACTCCATCCAGGTTGTACTTCCTTAATATGTTAATGAGAAGGTGATGCAAAACCATATCATAGCTTTACTAAAATCTAGATGTACCACATCTACTGCTTCCTCTCTATCCACAAGGCTTGTTACCCCATCATAGAAAGCAGTTAGGTTGGTTTGACGCACTTTGTTCTTGACAAATCCATGCAGATTATCACTTAACACCTTATTCTCTTCTGGATGTTTGCTAATTGATTCCTTAATTATTTGCTCCATTATTTTTCCTGGTACAGAGGTTAAATTGACTGGTCTATAATTCCCTAGGTAGTCCTTATTTCCCTTTTTATAGATGGGCACTATATTTGCTCATTTCCAGTCCTCTGGGACCTCTCCAGTCTTCCATAATTTTTCAAAAATAATAGCCAATGGCTCAGATATCTCCTAAATCAGCTCCTTGAATATTCTAGGGTACATATATATTATCAGGCTCTGGGTGCATTTTGGGCTTAACACACTCACTGCACACAACTCACGTGACATCTTTTAAGTATATAATATGATATCATATGGAAACTGGTGACATGGTGGTTTCAAAAATGATTGTGTGATATGTGTACTGGTTGAGATGTATGTATGCTGGATATATGACCTTAAAATGTGTTTGGGAGGCCCTGCATAAATCAGGGCTCAACAAAACCTACGTGTGACCCAGGCCTCCTGGGATAACCACATGAAAATGCAAATATCAGGGCAGGCTGTAAAAAGGAGAGCAGATTGTCCCAACACTGGTGGCTTACCTTGAAGATAAGTTACCCCAACCAGTCACAAATAATGCTTCTGATACCCTACACTGGTTGTCAAGAAGCCTCTGCAAAATATACTCCACCCCCTTTACTGTACCAAAATACCACCCTGCCAGCCAGTTCTTTACGAACTAAAACTAAAGGTTTATTATAAAAAGAAAAGAAACAAACTATGAGAAATATTAAAGGATTAAAGCAAATCTCTCACATGCAATGATTAAAAGTCCATGTAAAGCAAGTCATTGGTAAAGTTTGGAGTTTGCAAGCTTGTATAGTTCCTCTAGTATGCACCCAATAATCTGGATGTGTCTCAGTCCATTGTTTCTCAGCTTTAGTTGCAGATGAATAGATCCAGAGGTAGGTGTTGGCTGGAAGCAAAGACTGAAGATGATGAAAATTGAAGACAAAATGGAGGCAATGCTGCTGCTCCTTTATCACCTCTGGCCTTCCCCGTGCTGTGTGGAATTTTTTACAAAACAAAATGGAGATTAAAGTCACATGGGCAACTCTTGGTGGCTCAACAGGTTTGTCCCTGGGCCCCTAGCACTGTGAGCTTCCTTAATGGGCCATTAAGGAGACAGTTGACGCAAACATCCTGTCTAGGGTGTTTTCCAGAAGTACATAACAAGTAAAGTAGAGATATAACAAACATATTCATAACTTGTAATACAGATATGACACCTATATATAAACAATATAGTCATTTTTAGCAAATTATAACTCTTCTATCAGTACCCAACATGGCATATCTCATGTGGATTATTGCCATTCTGAAATATTGATATGAAATAAATAAAAAATGCCTCCCTAAATCCAGACAACATCACACTGGGCTCCAGGTCTCCATGGTGAGCAGGGTTTGTTGCCTGGCTCCAAGCTCCACTGCAGAAAGACTGTGGAGGAACGCCCTTTGACAGCCAAAAATAAAACTGCTGGTACCTAGCTGGAAGCCAATTTTGTCAAGCCCTGGCATAAACCCATCCTGTCCTGGTTGAAGGAATGTGGATTCACCACGTTGATTGGCTTGATTACAGCCAGACTACAATGAAAGTATATTTACATATAAAGTAAACAAAGCAATCAAGTTAACAAGGAATGAAGAAAGTTACTTACTGAGATCTCGGAGGGCTGAGTTTGCACTCACAGGAAAAAGTCTTGGCTGTTGAGACAAAGATAATGGTCTATGGAAAATATAAAGGGAAGCAAAAAGATGTTTTAGCTATCTATCACTTGTGAGATAAAATAGGCCAGAAGTTCTTGGAATCTGTGAAAGATGGATCCCTCACCATGTGTTGAAGTCTTTGGGAACTGATTATAGGTAAGAAATTGCCTGAGACCAGGATTATAATCTATTAAATATTAGATACTAGAAAGCATGTTTTGTTTTGTTTGTATCCGTACCTGTCACTTTTTCTCTTGGTTAGTATCACTTAAATCTCTGTTATTTGTGTGCCACGACACTGTTTAACGTCCCCCCTCGGGGTGTCATTCATCGAGGGGTGCGGGCTGACGATGGGTTCTTTGTCCACCGGGGTAATAGCCCGGCCTTGGTCTGATGGAAAGGAGGAGGCACTGACAGGTGCATCAGTGGTCAGGGGAACCAGATTATAAAGGGTTGCACCGATCCAGCCGAGAACCCAGGTGATCATTAAGGGAACTAAATATTGTTCCCATAGGGGGAGGAATAAGGGGGGCAGAGGGGTACTCGGGATTATCAATACCAGGGAAAACAACAATGGAATCAGGAGAGTTATAAGCATAAGATGTTTATTGCAGATCATTATGAGTACAATAAGACTTATGCACTTCTTTTTCTATTTGTTTGTGCACTCTTTTTAACTGTTATATACTTGCAAGGTTTAATACTCTTATGTTATGCTATAATGCTGTTGTGCTGCAGCAGGCCTTAAAAATGAAAGTAAATGCGCATTATTGAATATTTAATTGCTAAGACTACTCTTATTACACTGCGATTGCCCCTACCTTTAAAGGGGATTGCAGTCTATCCACCTGAACTCCCAGGCTGGGGTGCTAAACTACTTATACCCTGACCTTATACCTACCTCCCCATACTCTCGGGGGCGAGGGTGCTAAACTACTTTAGCCCTAACACCAGGACTTGGGGTGCTAAAACTTCTGTTACTATATCAAGTTACTTATGTCTTATAAACCTATATACCTGTAGCTACTTTTGAACCAGTGTTCACCGAGGTCTATTGGTGATTTCTTACTACTCACCGAACTCTTTACCGACGTGTCAGTTTCGCCACCCTCGGGGATCAGGTGCTGACCTTTCTCTGAGGAGCTCGGGCCTACGTGCCAGTCCAGTCACCTTTAAGACCTGACCTTTCTCTGGCTTCTCTGGACAGACCCCACTTGCTATCGTAGCCGGAGCCACGGGGCGTCTTGAATCTGTCCAACCCTGTCTGATATGACTATCTCTGGGGCTGATATTTATAGGGTTTTTGCCCCCCATACCCCTCCTGTTTTGGCAGAGGTTTCCACGTTTCCATTCCTTTGCAACATAGGCCTCGGTTCCCATACGCCTCTAGAGTCTTTGCAACATTGCTATCATTTCCATACGCTCATGTACCTTTTGCAACATTACCATTCGTTCCCATACGCTTATGCAGGGAGCTCCTTGAAACATTGTTAAGTATTCAAGGTTGCAGGTGCACGCTATGTGACGTCTGAGTTCTTGGCATAGGTTCATGTGAGCTGTTATGCTAAGGCCTTTGAAAACTGGTTCAGGCTTGGGCCTATACTAACAAACTACTACTTCTATAAAATCAACATTCCAACTTCCCATTTCTCAACCCACTTTCTACATACCCCTAAATACTTTAAGCTTGCATGCAACATCGCAACCTAAAGGATTTACACCCTATCACGGCCAAGAGGCAAGCCAAAATTAAATTCAACCATGAAAGCAAAGGGCATTAAAGTAATAAAGGCAATAGCAGCATACAAGCAATACAAAAGCACATTATACACCATCCATATTATCACGAGCTTGATGAACATTCTGTAACCATGACCAAGCCCATGCCATCAAGACCACACCTCCCTGTGCCACAAACTCCTTTGACTTAGGAGGGGTTGTGACAAGATGGGTGATGTTGAGTGGAGGATTCATTCCCTGACATCCTGGTACAATTAAACAATTTTGATATTACTGGTTTTCGCTCATAAGTAACAATGTAAAATTGAAAGAAGAAACAAATTAAAATTACTGCTAACAATTCAAGCATATTAGCCAAAGTTTCATGATACAGAAATGGGAGAATAAAGCATGCAATTACAAGAAAGAAGGATGAAAACAGAATAATGGGCATTGAGTCCATACCTGAGACTGTGGTGGTTCCGAGCCAAAAGAAGCACAAGAACGTTCCGAACAAAAGTCGTGTGCCAGGGTGATGTGAAATTTTTCATTGATGTTCACGGATGAGACGTCTAATATTGATGGTTCGAGACTGAGGAGCGTTTTGAAGTTCCATAGTCCTGAAAAGTTCTTAACAGTCTATGATAAAAAGAGAAGAAAACTGGAATGAACTTCGGGCACGCGGATGAGAAATGTTCAGCCCGATGGTCCCATTTGCTGATTAACAACGTTGATTTCGAAATGTGGCATAAGAACTCTATAGCCTTGTCTGGGGGTGTGAATTAACTGGAGTACCCAGGGTCCAATGATGCATCCAAGGAGGCACAGCACAACAATAACAGCATACTTCAGAAGGGTTCTAATCCATCCCCAGAAATCAAGATTTGGCACACCGCTTAATGCATCTTCCAAGAAGAGAGTGGTGGTAGGACTCTGAACACGATGGGCAAATTTGGAAAATCTGTCTATAAACTCACTAAAATTTTGCCCCGTGTTCCCATAGGTTAGACAACTTTGGGGGTTAACAATATTTTGAACACAGTGTTCAGCCTTTGCAAGGATCGTAATTCCTGCAATTAGCTCTAACCTAGCTACTCTACTCTCAAGAAGGCTGACTTTTTGAAATCCCTCTAAGGTGAGAAGTGTTAAATTTTGTAGCTCAGCGTGAATATCATTAGCATAATTATGGAGGTCATTTATGGCTACACCTGGCATTAAAAATCCCACCGCCGCAATGCAGGGGGGAGCCGTAAGGGTGAGCAGCTCGCCCACCCCACCCCAGGCCTTGATCCAGTCCTTGGTGGAAGGGTGACACTGGCTTACAGTTCTTGGTGTCCTGAATAGATTGTCACATAGTATCAGATTAGGATCAAATGGGCACTATGTTCTAAATGGGAGGGCTTCCTTTGTAGCAAGTTATCTCAGTTCTCTTGAGTGCCTTTTTGTTAAGTTGGGGTTTTTCTAATAGTTGATTGTTAGTTAAAGTTAGTCTTGTTGATCTCCGGAGTCTTTTATAGGTCTTCTGTGACTTCATTAATGTCACTTCCCAGTTGGTTGTAATGTTTGTTTAGGAACTTATCAGCTAATAGTTTGGTGACTGGGGGTATTGGATTTCTTCCATATTTTGATTTTGTGTCCTGTGCTCCTGTGTATTTGTAAAGGTTCTATGCTGTGTGAGTGCTTACTGTTAATTGGTTTGATTTGTTTGGAGATAGAGTGAACTGCCTGTGGTATATGTTGACTGGGGTTTGACTATGTGTTTGTTTACCTCCATGGTCAGAAGCAGGAAATATGAAGATCCTGAAGTGATTTGAGTTCAGCAAGCAGACACAGGTGCTATAATCTGTGGGTCGTAAGACAAATTTGCTGTTGGAGTAAGCTGATGCAACTGCAGTAAAATAAATGGAGATATGTCCACTTACTCCAACTGTGCAAGTATGCATACATATGTACAAAGAACTCTTATTGTCTGCTTCTCTTCTCAAACAGGAGCCCTGTGCAGGATATATTGTAAACTGAGACAACATCAAGACAACAGAGTCTTGTGGCACTTTTAAAGACTAACAGATTTATTAATCGCATGAGCTTTCGTGGGAGAAAATCCCACGAAAGCTCATGCGATTAGTAAATCTGTTAGTCTTTAAAAGTGCCACAAGACTCTGTTGTCTTTCTACAATAGACTAACACGGCTACCCCTTTGGAATGAGACAACATCCTATCTGATATGCCAATCAAGTAGAAGTAGTCTTCTTTTTAACTATTTTAACTATATTTTTTCCATCCTTCTAGCTCTCCTTTTTCTTCTCCCCCTCCCCCCGGTGCTGTGCCAATCATTTCTTTAAAAAATGCTACTATTTGGTTGCCTAAAAGTAGGTTTGTGAGATGATAGAGTTGTTTGTTCCTTAAACTGGAAAAGAACCCAAATGTGGTATTTTAAATTATGAGTAATCTTAAGAAAGATGCAAAGACTAGTGCTGCAGAAAATGATTCGTGTTCACATGATTATTCTGAAGGGGTTCAATGCTGGTAAACAGCCTCTAAACTTGACCTACTTTTTTCTCATCTGTATGCCAAGTAAATGTATTATTCATTCATTTTCCTTATTCAAATGAATCCTTCCATGAACTTTTTTCTTTAAAAATGAATGTCAGCTGTCCAGCTTGTAAAGCACTTTTGGTTAACACTACAGTATACTTGCACGTGCCTATGATGGAAGAAATATTTGTAAGAAAATACGCATCTTGGTTTAAATTTTCTAAGAATTAATTTACAATCATGAAAAGGTCTTGTCTTGTTTTAAAATCATGATAAGGGCACCGCTAAACATGAGTGTGAAAATAAATTGTCTTATTCAGTTAAAAAAAAAAAAAACATTATTTAACAAAAGGTAATGGAAGAGAAAGGACTTTGTGCTTATCAAAGCTTTGCTACATTGTAAGGAGATGGCAACTATTGTGTAAAGAGTAGAATTTAAATAGAAAATATGCTTGAAATTGTAATCTGTTCCCACAGTTTCTCGAAATAATGCAGGAGCATAACTATTCAGATGTTTAGAATGGAGATTGTGTTCTTAGAGGCTACTTTTCAGTTTTAACTTTGACACAGAGCTAGGGAATAGAATAAATTTCACTAGTTACCTAAGGCAGAGGGCTTTCTTCAAATTACTGTTTGTTTAATGTTATATTCTATCCTTGTGATAACAGGATCTGATTCTTTTATGCGGTTTTTGAGATGTTGTTTTTATGAGTCATTATTAAGGAGCTAAAGTTGTTCCCAAGGTACAGTACGCCTGCAACAGAGCACTCTAACAACTGTGAAGTGTAAATGTAAAAATCTTTTCTAAGTGATAGAAAGCAATTATTGCCAGTAATATGATTTCCTTTTATGAATTTTTGATCTCATAGTTTATCTATGGGTTTAGTTGCTCAGTAAGCCCAACATTCACAACAACTGCAAAGGTGACAATTGATGGTGTGAGGGACTGTGCAGAGTGCTAATCAGAGCAGCATATTCTTCTCAGTTCTCTTTAACTGAACTATATTGTCTTCATATCGCTATCTGGTCTGAGTACTGAAGGAAAAATCCCTTTTTTTTTTTTTTTTGAGCATTTGCGATATCTACTTCATGACACACAAATAGCTCAGTGAGGGGTATATGTTGTAATTGTTATGTATCTATTTTAACAAATTGCAGATAAAAGAATATTGTGTGCATTATACAAATATTTATAATATTAATATTATACTACAATATAATTATAATATCTATTTCTAGAGGAGAAAGGGGCTATATAAAAAGCGTCCCATGGTAGAAGATTGCAAGTAGCGCTGTGAAAATCAAAGCATAAAAGGCCTGTGTTTTTTGAGCATCTAATCAACCCTAGACTCAAAACCACTTATGTTCAAAGTAGGGGCATTAATGTGGTGAAAATCCTGGGTTGAAGGGAAAGAGGAATCTCAGAATGTCTGGGATATGATTGGATATCATTCTCATTTTGTATTGTGAAATTAGAGCTGTCAAAAGATGAGTCAAAGCATGATATGTACTGAAATATTTATTCTCATTTAACAGAGCACTGAAATTTTGATTCAGAGCCGTATCGTTTGGATTTGGGAATTAAGCTGATTGTATTTAATATTTCTGGAGAATCTTAGATTTTGAATAATGACTTTGCTATTAGGATATGTTGTATTACAGGTGCAGATATAGTTGGGGTTAACAAGTTTTAGGGCTAACACATACTATATCATTAAGACTTTTCTCTGTGATAATTTACAGAATGACTGAAGTTTAAAAAGACAATGGGCTGCATGTATCCTGATGACATCTTGTGTACAGTGACGACGTGTTACTTGCCATGGCATCCGAGACTGAAAAGACTCATGCTCTTCTCCAAACTTTCAGTACAGCTTCAGTTATTTCCAGTCTAGGACTGGGAATATTCTGCTTCATAGCAGACCGACTTCTGCAGTTTTCTTTCATTCAACAAACTGACTGGCTCCGAGCTCTCTCAGATAATGCAGTGCACAGTATTGTGGGAATGTGGTCCTGGGTGATAGTGATTGGACTCAGGAAGAAAAGTGACCTCAGTGAAGTTATTTTAGCTGGTTTCCTCTCTTCTGTCATTGATGTGGACCATTTTTTTCTAGCTCGTTCCCTTTCATTAAAGGTAAGCAAAATAGATCAAAGTACACTTTTTCTTGATTATTTTTGCATTACCAGATACTTTTAAAGACTTCATCAGCTTTTGGAACTTAAACTTTGCAGCCAGATGTCTCATCGCCTTGATGTATTTAATCGGTTACAAAATGTTTTTTAAAACTATATTTTATGTAGAAATTCATTTGTTTCTCACTGCAGTATTTTTAAGTAGGAAGGCCCAAAGTAACATTTCTCTGTCTTTTTGAAAAATATGTAATATGAGACGTAGATATTAAAGTTCTGGAGTCTATGCATATAGCTCTTAACAGTTGTTTTTCACTCACTTTATTAGCCAAGTCACACATTTTTGTTTGTAGCTTCATACACTATATCTGTTTAAATGAGTGTCACATTTTTCTTTTATAATAAGTAGTAAAAGCAACCAGATGATGGAACATCCAACTGTTGTTTTTTTTTTAAATAAGATTGACTGTGAAATATAAATAGATATTAAGGCAGATTAAAAATTAAGCCAAGTGAAGGTGTTCTTTTGCATCTGCAGAAAGGAAATGGGGGAAATAATAACAGACATAATTCTAGGACAACATACATTTGTAGGCACCATTTAAAGTCATTTGTATGTTGCAATTATTTGCTCTTGCAAATTGTGGAGGAAAAGTGGAGAGCAGTGTTTGAAAATCTCATCTTTAATCAACAATTTGATGTTCACAGCCAGCTACCATTAGCAGGTACTCGAGAAGGACTTGACACTAGGTTGATTTTCTTTGAATTAATAAAAGGAGGAACTATGGAACTGCTATTAAGAAATACTTATTTTTGCAGAACTGTTTGCGTCAAAACAGTTATAGTGCCAGCTTTGTTGGACAGAACCAGATTTAAGTGTTCTATGTAATACATTAGGCATGCCAACAGTGGCACACAAGCCCATTCAGAGCAGCACTCAGCATCCTCTGTGGCGCCACAGAAATTGCCACTCCTGCCACCAAAAGACACTCCAAGTGGCTTCTTTCAGGGGCGCTGCAGTGCGGAGGTCCCTGCCATGTCCATACCCCAGGCATACCATGTAAAGAAGCCGCCCAGAGTGGCTTTTCCCTGTGTGTGCCGCTGTCAAAAGGAGTCACTCCAGGCAACTTCTTTCCATGGGTCCCCAGGCACGCTGCTGGGAGGAGCCACTCCAGGTGGCTTCTTTCTACGAGAGGGCCATCGGCACCAGCTGAGGGTTGAGGGGGATGGGCTGGCACAGGGGTCGGCAAAGGTTGCCGACACCTGTAATACGTTAATTAAATCTAATAGAAAGTAAAGAACAATATAAAATATTTGGACTTGGGGGGGAAAAATGAATGGTCTAAATTAAATTTGTACAAAAGAATGGACATATTGGGTCAGATCAGTGGTCCATCTAGTCCAGTTTCCTGTCTTCAGACAGTGGTCAATGCTAGATACTTCAGAGGGAATGAATAGAACAAGTAATCATCAAGTGATCTATATCCTGTCACCCATTCCCAGGCTCTAGCAAACAGAGGCTATGGACACTTTAGAACAGAGGTGGACAGACTGTGGCCCGCGGGTGGAGCCTTTCATCCAGCCCACCAGCTGAGTCCAGGTGGAGTGAGGTGCTGCTCTCCACTCCGAGCACCACCCCCTACCCCCAGCTGGAGCACAGCAATAGCTGATCAGCTGTTGCTGTGCTTCTGGCTCTGGCCAGGCCCTCTAGTGCCGTGGGAAAGGGGTAGAACCCAGAAGGGGAGCACCATAGCGCTGATCAACTGAGATCTGGAGCTTAGCAGATCGGAGCTGCACCGCGTCCCTTCCGGGTTCCACGCCTTCCCTGCAGCAGCACCAGCCATAGTGCAGCAACAGCTGATCAGCTGCAAGCAACTTTTGTTGCGCTCTGTCCAGGGCTCTCTAGTGCCGCGGAGCTCTGCCATTCTCCCTCCTGGCTCCAGCCTTTCTCCCCAAAACTCCCCGTCCCAGCCCCACCTCCTTCCACCATATGGGTGGTGTGGCCACCCCCCCTAAAACTCCCACTCCTAGCCCTGTCCCTCCCACCACATAGATGCTGTGGTCACTTCCCCTCCAAGCCCTGCCCCTACACTCCCCTCTGCCTGCTATGATTGGCCATACATACCATGTGGCCCTCTGGCCAAAAACATTGCCCACCCCTACATTAGAGCATGGTTTTGCATCCCTGCCCATCCTGTCTAATAGCCTTTGATGGACCTCTTCTCTGTGAACTTATCTAAGTTCTTTTTTTACCCCTCTTTATGATCTTAGCCTTCATAACACCCCCTGGCAAGGAGTTCCACAGGTGGACTGTACATTGTGTGAACATATACTTACTTTTGTTCGTTTAAAATTTTATACCTATTCATTTCATTTGGTGATGCTTTGTACTCGTATTATAAAAAGAAGTAAATAACATTTCCCTATTTACTGTCTCCACCCCAGTCACAATTGTATAGACCAGCGGTTTTCAATCACTGTTTTGAGACACATTACTGTGTCGCCACACTGCAGTAAGTGTGCTGTGGAGAGCTGGGGAAATGGGTGGATTTGGCCTGGTGGAAGGGTGCCCTGGTGTGTTCTCTAGGGTTGCGATGCATCACGAAGTGTGTCGCGACTTGCAAAAGATTGAGAGCCATTGGTATAAACCTCTATCATATCCCGCTTGAGTCATCTCTTTTCCAAGCTGCAAAGTCTGTCTTACTAATTTCTCCTCATATAGAAGTTGTTTCATACCACTAATAATTTTTGTTGCCATTCTCTGTACCTTTCCCAATTCCAGTATATCTTTTTGGAAGATGGGGTAACGAGATCTGCATGTAGTATTCAAGATCTGATTGTACCATGGATTTATAAAAAGGCAATATGATATTTATCATAACACCAAGATCTCTTGAGTGGTAACAGCTAATTTAGACCCCCATCGTTTTTTAAATAAATAAATAAATATATATATATATATATAATGTGTGTGTGTGTGTGTATATATATATATAATTGTAAGGAACTTTATATATAATAGGTACTGTTATTTGTAACAGATTTTAAAATCATACTTCTTGAAAATGTTGTACCTTTTGTTACAAGAAATACCTACAATTGCTATAAATGGAAGATTAGAGAGGGAAGGCCTTAATTTTTTTTTAGCTGGTATTTTTTGTGCATTTGACAACAAGCACTCTTTGGATAGTCAGTTGCCCCTTTCATTTGTGTGGATCTTTTATATAAGAGAAAAGACTTATTTTTAAAAGAGAAAAATATTGTAAAACCACAAATTGTCAGAAGACACTTAACACATTATTTGAAACTGACTAATTTTCAAGTTGTAGATCCAAAATGTATTAACAGAATTGATTTTAGAACTTATTTTAATGAACATTTGTCATCTGTATATACGCTTATTTTTTTAAGTCTGCTTTGTATATGTGAACCACTAAATACTGATTTTTAATCTATTCTCCATCCTGAGCTTTTTTCTCCAAACAGGAATATTCTGAAAACAAGTCCCTATTCTACTGAATTATTTCAAGTAGATGTATAATACTTCAGCTTGTACTGTCATTCCTGTTTACAATTATGGTACTCAGCTTGAACTTACTTTTGTGAAAGTTTTATGCTTTTTTTTTAAATGGGTTTATTGTTTGAAATTTTACATTAAACATGGACATTAATTTCCTTGCTGTTTTGTTTAATGAATTTTTGTCTTTTTTAAATTCCAGCTCTGACAGTCATATTTTATGGAAATTCAGCTCCTAGTACTAAAATAGTTAATGAAAAACAGAATGCTTATGAAGGGATTGGAGTGTGATTAGAATAATTCTTTTATTAGCTACAGTCTAGAGGAACTACATTGTGTGTTCACCTCTAGATTTGAGTAATGAAAAGTACCTCCACTAATGAAGAAAGGAAAAAAAGAAAAACATTCTCTGACACCTGTCAGATGTCATTGTTAATTTCTTCAACATAAATCTATAGGACCTAATTCTACTCTTGAAATAAATGGTCACTTTACTGTTGACTTCAGCAGGATCATGATAATGTATTTACTTCTCTATTGGAAATGGGCATTCCTGATCCTGAAAGCATCTAAGAAATGCCTTTACTTGTTCGTGTTACAGAATTTTGTTTCTAGTAGTACATTTCATTTTCTAGATAAGTCAGAGTAATGAGTTAAGTATTGGTAGAACAGTAACTGTAAATTAATGGAGCAGTCTTGCTCTGGAAACACTCTCATGCATCCTTGAATATTTATGGAGAATTTTTCTCAGTAGGTTTATCATTTACTACTACTGAAATGTGCCTTGGTTAGTTTTATGACTATTCAGATTGCCTAGTGATGGACAGCTATTGAGTTTAACATCTTATATGAAGGACAGAATTCTTGCAGTGGAATAACCTTTGCTTCTCCCACCGTGATGTCAGAACTTGGAATGAGTTCACAGTCTGGTATGAGATCCTTATACACTAAGCCCTACGGCGTGATTTCAGTGGAAATTGAAGGGAGATACGTAAAGTACTTAAAATACCTTGCATATCTCCTGCCGATTGCTTACTGCCTACAGCCTGAGCTGGAGGGGAATCCCCTTCCCTCCGACTGAGCACTACTCCTTCTGCAAGGGTGGTTTTACTGGATCAGCTTCCTGATCGGCTGAGTGGGTCTTCGCAGATCTGCTCAGTCGACCAGGAAGATCAGTCTGATGGCAGCGAATCTGCTACTATCAGTAAAGACAATCCCTAAACTAAAGAATTGAATCAAAAAAAGTTACGAACTTGATTTTCATTTAAAAAAGAATCAGTTTTGTGTGACATTGTTACCCCCTTTGACCTGAGCAGTTTCCAAAATTCAGAATCCTGTAGATTATTTCTGTTAGGAAGAGACATTGTTGTTCGAACCAGGTATTTCTTGGATGCAGTTCTGTTCATTTACAAAGAATATACTAAGTCCTATTTTCCTGAACCCAAGAGGAATCAATGAGGAAAGAGTTCTTCTACTCACAGGTCCAAACCTTGTTTCAGCCAGCACTGTGCTCTAAAAGCATTCTATCTACAGTATCCAAAAAAATGCTATCAAAGGCTGTTTCTAAGGGTAATGCTCCCAGGGTTTGTTCTGGGTGTCTTCTTAGCTTTCTGGTCCTTCTTTGTGTTTCTTACTGCTTCTGTCTCATATCCAGCTCCACCAGTCAGTTTCCTATTTCCTGCATTCCCTATATCAGTCCACAAGAAAATCCTTGGGCTACATGGCTCATCTTCTACTAAGACTTTGCTATGTGTCTATGGTTTGAGTGGTGCTCTTGTAGTTTCAGCTACCTGGTTTCATAAAGAAAATCAGTGGCTTTTTACACTTATTGATGAATAAAATACAGCTGTTACATCCACCAGTTCCAGTGAGACTTTGCCCAATCTATACAAATTATATATGAAATCAGTTTTTATTTTTTTATTATTTTCATTGTGTGATCATCTATAGACTAGATCCATACGAATCACAGAATCCTGCATTAGAAATGGAAAGACCTCAGGAGGTCATCTCTAATCCAAACCCCAGTTCAAAGGAGGACCAACCCCAACTAAATCAATCCAGCTAGGGCTTTTTCAAGCTGCACCTTAAAAACCTCTAAGGATGGAGATTCCACCACTTCCCAGTGTAAACCATTCCAGTGCTTCACCACCTGCCTAGTGAAAAAGTTTTTCCTAATATCCAACCTAGACCTCCTCCATGGAGTTTGAGACCCTTCCTCCTAGATCTGTCACTTACTAGCACTGAGAACAGCCTAGCTCTATCTTCCCTGGAACCTCCCTTCAAGTAGTTGAAGGTCACTATCAAATCCCCCTCATTCTTCTCTTCTGCAGACTAAACAAGCCTGGTTCCCTCAGTGTCTCTTCATAAGCCATGTGCCCCAAAATCATTTTCGTTGCCATCCACTGGACTCTCTTCAGTTTGTCCACATCCTTCCTACAGTGTGGGGCCCAGAACTGGACACAATACTCCAAATGTGGCCTGACCAGTGTCAAGTAGAGGGGAATAATCACTTACTTCAACCTGCTGGCAATGCTCCTAATAATACAGCCCAATATGCCGTTAGCCTTCTTAACAACAAGTGCACACTGACTCATTCTCCACAACTGCCAAATCTACTCTGAATCTTTATCTTTACAGGAAATAAGCTTTCTGCTTATTGGTTTTATGGGAACAAAATCAGCAGAAATAAAGTATTTTGTTCGACAATAGCCCCAGTTGTTTCCTCCTCCATCCCCGTTTCCCACACCATATCCTCTTCTGCTGATGCCTGCACATGCAATTTCTTCTGCCGGCAATTGGTCATGCTGTTGAGATCACACAGTACAGCTTATTCTTTCTTCATCACCACAAGCACTAAATAACTCGGTAACTGATCAGCTTTTTGCATGTGGACTGAGGGACCGTTACTGTTTGTTATGTAGAAAAAGAACATTCTTGTTATTGAAGGGCTGACAGTCACATAGTAAGACAAAGTTTCTGTTTGTTAACTTGTTCTGAGGTCTAAAACAATATTCTGTTTCTAATTTCTATTTAAATTTGTTGAGTACCTTTTTAGGAGTTTTGTGTGTGATTACGTTTTATAAAAAAATTAACAAAATTAATAGATTTTTTTGAAAGATCCTTAAATAAAAGTACTGAGGCTGTAGTGAAGTGTATGTACGTACTAGCTTCAGTGATCATGTTCAACCTATATGGATAGTGCAAAGCTATGATTAACTCCCAAAGTTCTCTCCCAGAATACATGAGTTCTGTGTAAAACCTGGGAAAGATTCTCTGTGAGTAGTTTCTTTAATTGCTCCAGAATCCTCTTCAGGAATCTGAAGATGTCATATAAGGCATTCCATTAGAAATGTATGCTGTACATAATAAAGGTCTAACAGGCACATTTGAAATGTCTTCCCGAATGCATACGTTAACTTGATGTAATGGTGACTGTTTATTGATTAATCACAAGAGGTAAACAGTCCATTTGATCTCATCTTGAGCAATATCTCATGTTCTTTTATTATCCTATCTTGATGAATACCTCAACAGAAACCAATATCTTGTTGTTGAATTGAGTTAATATTAAGCAAGTTGAATATGATGGCGATTTTAGCCAACAATTGATATTAAAAAAATTTCATGGTGACCTTAAGTGTACATGTAAACAACGTTTAGCCTTTGAAAATGTTTTGTCCATAAACAAGGAATACTGAATCAAGAAAACAGCCAAAATGAGTGTGAGTGTTTTATAATTTGATTTTTAAAAATTTTGCTTTGTTAGAAATTACCTCTGTGATTAAATAAGGTACATCTAATGTTGACAAATATACTTGAGCAAAGTGAATCTAGTGTTATGCAAGATGCCTTTGGGTTTTTTTTAAAGAATAGTCTATTGTACAGTTGTATATTTCCTGTTAATTGTCTTATATGCTATATATTGAATTTCACTACAGTACCATACTAGATATTCACAGTTGGCTCAAATCCCAAGAGGGAGAAATAAATATAGTAAGAAAACCAGTTTTTATTTGCACTTCTGTGGGAAACAATGGTTTCCATTCACTTGATATTCTTTCTTTGAACATCCAAGAAGCCTTTTTACCTTGTTATGGTGGTGTTAAGTTGCCAACTGTATTTTTCCTTTCCACAGGCTGCTCTGACTCTTCCACAAAGACCACCTCTTCATTGTTCTACCATGATTCCTGTTGTGGCTCTGACACTAAAGTTTATTATGCACCTTTTCAGGCTTAAGGACTCATGGTGCTTTCTTCCCTGGATGTTGTGTATTTCCTGGACTTCTCACCATGTGCGTGATGGAATTCGTCATGGCCTCTGGATCTGTCCTTTTGGAAAAACTGCTCCCTTGCCATATTGGCTTTATGTGGCTATCACAGCATCTTTACCTCATTTGTGTTCGCTTATTATGTATTTAACTGGTACCGGAGAACTAATGTCTATAAAACACGGAATTCACATTGATGTCTGAGGATGATAATACTTGGAAGTCAGTTGTTTTGAAAATTACAGTGAAATTGATCCTGAGCATCAATCATGAATTCTAAGTTAGGTAAACCGAAGCCACAGAGACAACTATAATTCCAGAACTGATTCTTTGTGGCTACATAAACCTGTTGCATGAATAGTGGTTATGTAATTTCCAGGCATCCTCTTCATGCAATCTAGTCTTTTATGTCAGTTCTCTAACAACTAATTAATATATAAAATTCAGTCATTCCTAAATATTTAAATTTCCTTCTCCAGCTGCTATTAGTGCTACAATAGTGACAGTTCTCTGGTCACTCTCCAATTCTGGACGTACATCCTCCCTTTGAGCAATCCACTTTCTTTCTATAATTAACATTTGTACAGCACTTTGAAGATGTAAAGCACTGTAAAAGTGCCAAGTATTAGTAAAAATTCAGTGCTGTATATCACTTTTGTGATATACCCAACGGCTGTTTTTTGGTAACTTTGTTAATTTACACCATTTGAGTCTAACCTATATTCAATTAACTGTTTAAAAAAAAAAAAAAAAAAAAGCCATTTTGTTTTCAGGATGTGCCACTGATTATCTAGGACCACTTAATTTTGAACAGTGACTGCTGTTTAATAAAATGTATTCCAAGCACTGCTCTTACATAGTGGTCTGATATTCAGTTTCCAAACTGTGCTTAGATTTTTGGTTAGAAAGGAGGAAACAATTTGTTTAGGAGTATTATGTTTGTAAAATTACAGAAGGGTTACATTTTTTAATACCAATACATATTAAGAATTGTATCTAATATTTAAACAAATTAATATATTATGTTAAAGGCTAATTTGCTGCAGGAAAATATAAGCTTTAAAGAACTTTCAGTAAAGGCCTAAGAAAATTAAAATGACTCCAGAAATATAGCTATTATATTAAGAGTTTACTACTTTATCTGCTATTTACCAGTTACTGTGAAGCATTTTTAGCTGTAGCAGCTTCTACTAAATATAATGTTGTCCCTCTGCTTAAAAACAAATGCATCTCATTATACTGAAATGTAATTATTTTATACTGGTAAAGTGCAACTTTGGATGTGCAGCAAATTAATGAACACAGCAGGAATGTGCACCATGAGTTATTCAAAGTACCTTTTTTCATTCTGTAGAAATCTCTCAGTAAAACCCCAAAACAGACCGGGCTGTTTTGATGTTTTAAGTAATAACATTGTAAGTTGTAAAATATCTGTATCAATCTCATCTCTTCTTTAAAAACTCTTAAAACAAAAAATTCTGATTTTTATTTTTTTTTTTAATATAAAAGTAACAGCCAAGGATCTAGCTCCTAAGTTAGTGATGTAGGTGGAGTTATGCCACTTACACAACCTGAAGATCTAGCCTAAGATATTTTTTATGGAAAAGTAACTGTAGAATTGGATTTGTTTAGAATAAACAAACAGTATAAAACATAAAGAGAAACTTCTGTATTTTGTGCATTTTAGAACTCTAAATTTATCTCTACTACTTCTGGTTCATGGGGGCTGCATAGACCTTCTGAAGAGGTACTTCACTCCAATCTTCTCTCAGAAGCAGAAGACTCAGGAGCTCTTGAGTGTCGTGTGGTAATTAGGCTTATGCAAAGAATGTTGATGCAGTTAGTCTGCTTATCGTGAAACTTAAAAGCCTTAAAGTGAATATCTTCCTCGGAAAGCAAATTTGAGGGAGAAATAAAATCTGAAAAGAGGAAGCCTTTTATCAGGGTGCATTGCACAGCATGTGAATCTTTCCCTTTTATATTCGATAAATGCTGTCTAGAATGCAACACTGCAAGCATTTTGAATTGGATAATACCTTTTGTGTGGGGACTGAAGTATCCTTTTTTATGAAAATGATAAAAGCCCTATCCCATTGGAAGATCAACCATCTGCGTGTATGTTTACTCTCAGACTTTATTTAAAAATTAAAAGCTACCAAATGTTTAGTAATTAAAACCCATGTATCAAGAAAATCGGTAGGGAAAGTTTCTTCTGTTCTTGCTTTTTAGTATGATATTATCTTTATAACTTATTTTTATTCAAATATGATAAAAGTAAAATGAAACACACAAACTGGTGGGAGAGAACTAAAAATTCTTAAAGAAAATTAAATTTTCAGGTTGAAATCACAGCATGTCGTGCTAAATAAATTTCTGCCAATTTTCCTGAAGACTAATACTATAAAAAAATTGGCTTCTCTTTGAATAGTGGGTGCTCTACTCTTGGTGCACATGCACCCTACATGTCTTTGATCAGAGATTTTCATTAGCTTTGTCCATTCAGCCTGTGCATGTGCTGTTGGTATCCTCATGCCCTGTACTGAGGCCACATTAGGCTGCGTGGGTGAACCCCCCCTTAGTTTTTTCTGAACTGCCTCAGTCTGAGATGGAGCTAGCAAGTCTGCTTTTTGCCTACCTCAACAGTTATAGAGCTTTTGTTTAGATTAGTCAGCTGGTGTGTTAGTTGTAATTAGTGTTTTTAAAAAAACCTCACACTTCCTCATTTGATTATAAATACATGCTCTGTTTCCCCTGGGGAAACTCTTAGATGCTGAGTTCACTGGAGTTTAAATGCTGCCTCTTGTGTAATGATGCCATCCCAGTCAGTCAACAGAGTCTTGTGGCACTTTTAAAGACTAACAGATTTATTAATCGCATGAGCTTTCGATTCAAGTGTATTTGCAGGGTGGGTAAATCTCACATGCCTCAGAAGTGCAGCTTCTGCCTAGCTCTCACATCTGGAGTTTGGAATAATGAAGAAATCAAACTTTGACTCATTATGTGGTGTTCCCTGCATCTTCCTTTAGAACCAGGTCAGGTTCCTTCTGATCATCAGTCTCCAGAACTTTCTAGCACTCCTTCCCCCTGGTCCTGAAGCAAGGAGTTAATCCTCAGAGCTCTCCTCCAAATTCTTTCAAAAGAGGAGATTTAGTTCCCCTGCCAGGGATTCTTCCTCAAAAAATCCTGTTTCAAGCCAGATCCACAGCATCCAAGAAGCCTTCCTTGAGGATTGATCCTGTACAGGGGACTGGCTTCTTTTAAGGACTGGCTTGGGGGGAGAGGGGGCCATGAGAAAACACTCTAAGGCTAAACTGAGTCCGGGAAGACCTTTGTACTGTCAGCTGAGGACCAAACTGAACATGGAAGATCAGCAGTATAGATTTTGACTCGTCTCTTGATGCCCTACCAAGTGTCTCAATACCATGCAAGTCTCCAAACTTCATCAATGCCAACCTCAAAGCACCTTAAGACTCTGGTCCTATCAGACAAGGATGAACACAGCATCATTCAGTACTGCAGGACTTCAGATACCAGAAAGGCTTGGCAGTGACTGCTCAACCAGTTTGTCTATTACTGGCAGGTAATAAACATCTTTTGATGTGGAGATCCTCTCAATCTGTGGATCCTTTTGCATCCTCACTACCATTGCACCATCTATCTGGATAGGACTGAGCTATTTTGTAAGTTCAATAGTTTGTTTTGATTTCAGGAAGGTCAAAGCGTTCTCCATTTTTACCGAGAGACCCCCCTACGTGGATTTTCGAATGTATTTTAGTTTGCTAGTGGGTTTTCAATATTCTACCCCATCAGCGTGTTGGTGCACTCGATTTGATCATAATCTACACCTATGGCCCTCGTTAGAAATGTTGCCATTTCAGAAATCTGCAACGCTGCTATGTGGTCTTCTCTACGTACCTTCTCTAGACACTGTGCCCCAGTCTGTCTCTCTAGATCTGACATTGTAGTAGGCAGTGCAGCTTTCTCTTCTGCAATAGGCTCCATTCCGAAGTTCTCCCCTTGTAATGGGAATATTGGTCAGGAGTCACCAAGAATGGAGCACTCATAGGAGCACTTCTTGAAGAAGGTTACTGACATGTGCAGAAAGTGCGGCTTTTAGATGTGTGTTCCTACGAGTATTCCAGTACCTGCCTTCCCTCTTTCCCCTCTACTTTGCAGTTTCTTCCAAGGCTCAGCAGGGCAGAAGAAACTGAGAGTGGTTCCCTGCATAGCCTGATACAACCTGGCACAAGGTTAGCAATGAGCAATAGTGCAAATGCCGACTGAATAGACAGTGCTAATGAAAATCTCCATTCAAGGGCATGTGGGACATATCTCAAAGAACCAGTTAGAGAATATGGTGAGTAACTTCTTTGCATTGTGATTTTTCTCTCTGTTCAACATTTTAAAAATATTTTAAGATGTCCACTGTTAAATTTGTTTTTGCTGCTACACTTCTAACAGCTTAAATTATTGTAGCTAATTAACTGTATTTTTTTAAAAAACTTGTATTTCTATTCAGGTTCTTATACTACCCTCAGTATTACAATACATGAGTACCTCCCAAAAGTGCATTAAGCAACATACCTATCGTATGTTCCAGGAAGTTTTAGAAAGTTAAATATGTTGTATGTACATACCACTATCTCGTCATATTATCAAAGGTCAAGTCAACAAAGAACTCTTTGTACTTGAAAATGGAAAACACTGTTGAGGATTATGGTAGTTCTTATGGTAGTTCACTTCACAGTCTTGGGCCAGTTCTAAAGAAAGATCTATTTCCTGCACAAATAGGCTTTATCTTTGTGGTTTACAGGTCCATTTTACTGAAGAAAAGAATTGTCAACCATGCTCCTCATCCGGAGCTTTAGGAAACTCGGTCTCAGGCCATTAAAAGCTTTAAAGTTAAGACTCAAGCCCTTGAATTTGACATTGTAGTCTATGGGTAGCCAATTTAGAGAGCAGAAGACGAGTTTGATATGTGTGTGATATCCCAGGCTGCTGAGAAGACGTGTCACCTTCGATTCTGTACTAGTTATTGTCTCTTGAGAGCTGACTCCCTTATGTGCAAGTAGATTGCAGTAATATAGTCCAGCCGCATGGTGGAAAAGGCCTTTTTAACTGCATTAGCCCATTTCAAGTATTTCACTCTACAGGTAACTTGTATTTGAATACAATGTTGTACCCATGTCGATCCCAGGATAATAGAAAGAAGAGGGGGTATGGATTAATGTATTTGACGTTTACTGCACTCTTTACAGTAAGAGTAAGTATAAATGTGTAGACCAGCAGTTCTCAACCACTGTGTCGGGACATATTACTGTGTTACCACTCAATGGTAAATGTATTGCAGAGAGCCAAGTGGTACTGGATTTGGCCTGGGAGGGATGGGAGTTGGCTGGCGTGTCCTGTAGGGTGGTGCATGCCGCCAAGCATGTCGTGACCCATAAAAAGTTGAGAACCACTGGAGTAGAGTACACTAGTCGCAAGTACACTGAAAATATTATAGCAAATGTAGGATAATAGTTTAATTTAAAATGTGAGATACTCACCACTAAGATTTTACCAGGTATTGTTCTAACAATTTCTTTGTACACTAAAGTATCACACGTGTCAAGTAAATGCTAATGTTCCTAGTTGTATTTTTAAAATGCAAAAATGTGTATATTTTTCCCCAAATAAATGAGTTGGGGGGAGAGGGGTGGTATATGCTATTGTTTCTCTGTTTTGGTAACTTGCTGTTCTGTTTAAATACTTATTTAGTTTAATAACTGCTGTTTTAAAAAAAAATCAAAACTGAAAACAATAGGAAATACAAATTGTTTTACTTGTCTAATGCCCTTATTAGGAAAGAAAACCTACATGGCTGCTCTGTTTTAAAATGCAATTGATATTTTTTTATGAATACTGGTACAGTTTTTGCTTTAATATTGATTGTGCCTTAAATCAGTGGTTTTCAAACTTTTTTTCTCAGGACCTAGTTGGAAAAAAAAAATCATTTATGCCCACAACCCAACAACTACATCTTTCAGCAATGTATTCCAGTCTTTTGGCAGTGGCAGCAGAGGGCTCAGTGACCCAATACATGAGGGTCTGCCATCCAATACTGGGTCCCGACCCGTGGTTTGAAAACCACTGCCTTAAATAAATCTGTGATAAATTACTAACAGTTCGGTGATCATTGCCTTGCCCAAAACTACTTCTTGTTAAAATATGTTTAAAGGGAATTTAATTATGTGTTGAAAACGTCAAGATTGGAGCTGGTAGTGTCCATTTGCATTGTAATTGTTCACTGAAATAAAAATGAAATTATTAGCAACATAAACACATCAGAGAAAAACCTTTAATTAACAGAAGCTAATTTTAATCAACCTAAAATTCTCCTATTATGTAAATTATACTCACCATAGGCCAAATACTCTTCTGTTAGCATTACCTTACTTGGAATTTACACATGTGTAGCAGAGAGTAGAATTTGTTCTTGGGACACAATCTTGCTCCCTTTATTTCAGCAAAAGTTGCATTGAAAACTGTCAGAGTCCTAGAGAGAGAGTGAATGAGATAATATCTTTTACTGGACCACTGTTGATGAGAGAGAGGCGCTTTTGAGCTACACATTGCTGCCCTTCAGGTCTGGGAAAGTATTCCTAGCATGACAACAAAATACAACAGAGTCTTGTGGCACTTTTAAAGACTAACAGATTTATTAATCGCATGAGCTTTCGTGGGAGAAAATCCCACTTCGTCGTTGGAATTTAACAAAATACAAGGTGAAACAGATTGTTTAGCATAAGTACTTAGCTTCTATTGTAAGAGACTATTCAAGGTCGAGTTTTGTCGGGGTTAAAATGTGATGAATCAGTCCCTTTTAATGTATTGCAATTCCTATTCACTTTATCACTTAACACCTATAGAATCCTGTCTGCATTCTTTAAATGAAGGAAATCTGCATTTATAGGATTTTCTTTAGATATTACACTGGTATTTGTTAACTCTTCAAATTTTATTTTGTCTTTTAAATTGGATCCTAAGAGTGAATAGTATGGTAAAACAGCTTTGTTTTACTTGTTACTTTAATGTAAAATTAAAGATGTTTGACAAAAGAAATGGTGATTGTGCTTGCTTATCACATTAAGCCCTCTTGCATTTTTGAAGGTTTGATGCTTACATGCCACTTGACATCTGTTTTCTTTAAGTGTAGTTTTTGTATTGATTTGAGTGAGGGAGGAGCTAAGGGAGATGGCAATTAACAGCAAACCTCACTGTGCTTCTGTTATATTTTGAAATAGTAGCATAAGGGTAAGGAAAAATTCCCTATGGTAAGTTTATTTAATTTTTTTAAAATGGTATTTTGTACCTTTGACAATTTTAAAGCCATTTCTTAATTTATAAAAGCATTTGTCTTATCAAAACCAGTTTTATCAGAAATAATGTATACAAAATTGTTTCTCTGTGAAAATGACTTTTTGCCAATGGAGATAAAACATACTTTAAAACTATTGGAGTAATTCCTTCCAAGACTAATTCTATACCAAGTTTTCACATATAAATTATTAATACCCTACAATTATGATTGCCTTTCTTAAATCCTGTGTGTAGTGAAATAATTGCCTGATTCAATATTTCTGCAACAGTGTGACCATAACAATTTTTCTTTCTGGAAGTGTCTGAGAAGGAGCCATATTCTATATTAAGCATCATTCTTTTGGGGTTTATTTTAGCTGTTTATTACCACTGCAATTGAGACTCTTTGTAAAGCTTATAGAACATTATGAAATTAGTGTCAATTTAACAGTGGCAAATGTATCTGATTGAATAATTAATATTTTTCCAAGTACTTTTCTACATTCCACTCCTGGTTCAGTGGTTTACTTAAGAAACTACTTGTGAGTCATTCTTGTGCAATAATAAAATTCAGAGAAATGTCCACTTGGGTGTTACTGGTGTGTTAAGTGCTCAGCTATTAAGGTGATAATCACCATAAAGATATCTTTGTATAAAATGCTACTTAAATTCATTCTGTGAACACATCTAAACTGTCAGACAATTTCCAGAGATTATCATTATCTTCCATTTAAGTGAATATATTTTTTTAAAAACCCAAGACTCATGAAAGGAGATGAGAGTAGTAGAAAAGAAGCTGATGTCTCAAAAGAAAAGATGATAATGAAACTAGAAGAGAGGAATGATAAATTGTTCAATAGTCAACAAGTATAGTTTTATAGTCTATTTGTATTTGCACGGCTAAACTACAATTCTCTGAAAAAAGGATTTTTATAGGCTCATCGGTGACATCACAAGCTATAGATCTTCACTTGCAGACGATAAAAACTGTGGTGACTAAGGCTATGTACACACTACAAACTTGTCCCGCAATAAAAGCTATTGCGGGACAAGAAAAGAGCTATATTTATAGCGCTTTGGTGTGTACACACCTGCTACTTGAATCGCAAAGGAGCATTCACCGTGTGAACGCTCCTTTGCGATACAAGAGCAGTGCGTGGTGGGCACCTGTCCCACCATGCACTGCCTACAGCCAGCCCCCTGGCTCAGCCCTGGGGCTTTGGGTGGTGGCAGGGAGCTGCTCCCACCGCCACCTGAAGCCCTGCAGCTGGACCAGGGGGGTGGCCCGAACCGACTGCTCTCGCCGGTTCGGGCCACCCCCTAGCTCAGTTCCGGGGCTGACCTGAACAGCGAGAGCAGCCAGTTCAGGCCACCCCCCTAGCTCAGCTAGAGGGGTGGCCCGAGTCGGCTGCCCTCCCCGGTCCAGCCGGCCAATCCCTCAGCCGCCGAACCTGGCCATTTTAATATGTCAATTTCACTGCTCACCAAGAGCAGTGAAATTGATATATTTGACAGCTCCAATGTCCCAGCGTGGCCTGGTTTGGCACTCTGGGACATTTCCAGAGGCTGTCAACGGCGCAACAAGCGTCCACACAGGCCGTACCACGGAACAACTGTTCCGTGGTAAGCCTTACCACCCTCATTTGGGTGGTTTACATGTTGCGCGGCAAGAGGCTGTTGCCGCACAACAAGAAGCTTTAATGTGTGGACGCTTTGATTGTTATCGCGCGGTAAGGACCCTTACCGCGCGATAACTCTGAAGTGTGTACAAGTATCTGTGTACCATGACCAGAGTAGAAAATCAAATATAAAATACAGTTTTATACTAAAAAAGATTACTAGAATGGAGAAAATATTGCCTATGCAAGGGTCTTGGTGTGGAAACAAAGATTGGAGAATGGGATTAAAGGAAGATAATATTTAAAAGGTGTGCTTAAAGACTAGACATTAGCTGTAGCTTTTTATTGCAATTACAAGAGTTGCCCTAACAATTTAGTGGCAGAAACACAGAATGTGAAATGAGACCAGATAAGAAATACTTGCATTCACACTGATAAAAAAGGGATGAGAAATGGAGTAGAAAAAGTTATATAGAAATAAAAAAAAGCTGAACCATAGCAGAGAATAGAGATAATTTCATGCTGACTATGCTATCCTATATTTTAATCCTTGAATTAAAAATAATGAATTTTTGTGAAGGTGGACAGGAAAAGGGAATAGAAGAATAGAATTAAGATGAAATTTATGGTCAGGGAAAAGAATATATAGTTTTCTGCAGTGGTTAAAGTATAACTTGACGGGCCCCGGAACCCTCCTAATCTCTGGGCCCCCTTCCCGTATTGTCCGGGCCCCTTTCATGCATGTGCGGACCCCAGCCCAGGTAGGCATTTGCAACAACTTCTCAGTACCATATGCATCGGTTATCACTCCATAAAAATATTTATAGTTTTATATGGCACTTACGTCTATATCAATTATTGTCACAAACACTGCATTACGCAGTAAGTATTGTGAGCTTCGTATTCCCAATATGCACATTTCAGTTCATTAAATGCAATGCAAAACTTGGAACACAAAAATTTTAAGTCACTTTCACCAAATTCCAGTGACAGCTCTGTAGTGAAACATGATGGGTCAAGTGCTTCAACAGCATTGCTTAGATGTTTTTCTGAGTTTGGCAACAGTCTAGCATTCATACAGTCTACTATGGCCTGGTAAAACTGACATTTAGAAATTTCAATTTGCCAGCATTCACAGACATGTTTACACATGCACCTTTAAAGGAACCTGCAGCAATTGCCTCACACCTGAACTTGTCGCCTTTTTAACTTACTTGCTGTAGATAGTTACCTCAGATTTTTGCAACACCCAGGACAGGTCTGCAAGTTCCTCCAGAGCACCAAGCATGAGATCCAAGTGGCATGCTGGGACTGGGCAGGAGATGGGCTGGGCCAGACCCCCCATCATGGAGCCCCCCAGGGGAACCCACCGCACACCCCCAGTCCCTTTTAGGGATCCTGAAGCTGAGTCATGTCCGGCCTGGCATTCTCCAGGCTCCCAGTTCCCGCTTCATGGGCTCCCTGTTCCCTGGCAGCTCCCTGCCCCCGGCCCCAGTTCCTTGACCCTCCCAGTCTCCACCCCCCGACTGGCTTCGCGGCCTCTGACCCTCCCAGTCCCCATCAGCTCCCCGGCCCCAGTTCCTCGACCCTCCCGGTCCCCACTCCCCGACTGGCTTTGCAACCTTTGACCCTCCCGGTCCCCATCAGCTCCCCGGCCCCAGCTCCTCGACCCTCCCAGTCCCCGTTCCCCGACACCATGCCCAGTTCCCCACCGATTCCCCAGCCTGCCCAGCCTTCACAGTCCCAGCTCCCCAGCACTCCCAGTCCCACCCGTCACTGGCATTCCTATAGTACATTCAGGGTATTTAGTTAGTTAACAGCTTTAATTAAAATATTTAAATACACATTACACATGCCATGCTATAGTAACTACCAATGTTGTCATTAACAGCAAATCTTAATAGAGAAATGTTCAACAAGATGCACAACAGGCTCAACAAATGAAACTAATCAAAATAATCAGAACAACAGTTATAGACTGGAAAGCAGTTTATCTACAGTGCTAACTTCTAACATGGTCAGGGCAGGCTGCAAAAAGACAGCAAATTCTGCCATCACTGGTGGGTGACACTGATGTCAGATTTCCCAACCAGCCACAAACAATGCTTCTAATTCCCCGCACTGGTCTTCAAGAAGCTAAAACAAAAATATATTCAACTCCCTTTACTGCATTTCTGTCTGTGGCTGCTAATCAGCCAGTGGATCTAGTAAAGAGATCAGTTACTTAAAACTCCATGCTCTTTACCAAAAAGGTTCTCCTGACCCCAAAAGGTCAGCCACATTATCAGATTAATATGTCTGGATGTTACCCAGAATACTACACTGCCAGCCAATCCTTTAGTAATTAAAACTGAAGGTTTATTATAAAAGAGAAGAAACAAACTATAAGAGAACTGTTAAAGGATTAAATCAATCAGATACATACAAATGATTTAAAGGTCTATCAGGTTTCCAGTAGATTTGTGCCTTGTATAGTTCCTCTGGAATACATCCAGTACGTGGATGGGTCTCAATCCTTTGTTTCACAACTTCATTTTTTAGAAATCCAATCCAGAGACAGGAAGGCTAAATAGTTCATGTCTAGAGTTTGTTCTAATTCTTTCATGAGAATTAGCAGGGTGATTCCAGGCAGAGTGATTCCAGGCCAGTGCTGGCTGGGATCTCAGTCTTGTGATCCAAACTTTCCTTGAGTGCTTGAGCAGATTTGCGATAAAAAGGATTAAGCTCAAGGCTTCCTTTATAGTTGAGACAAGGAAGGCCCTTGCAGATAATTTCCTCACGTGGGCTTTGATGAAAGCAACACTTGCCCTTTACTCAATGGGTTCTTTAGATAATACAGTCAGTAATAAGCATTTACTGCTCTCACGACAGTTCACAGATACTTTCCTGGGCAGTGAATAATAATGTATACCACCCTTTGAAGTAAAACCTCCTCAGGCTATGTACACACCACAGGATTGTCCCGTAAGAAGCTCCTTGCACAATAAAAGTCAAGTGACTTCTATTGCGAGGGAGAATGTACACACTGTGCTCCTAATGGAGCAGAGAGTCCACACTATTTTTTCTTCTTGTGGGATAAAGAGCAGTGCATGGTGGGCACCTATCCCACCATGCACTGTAGCAGCCTGGGTTCCTGGAGCTGTCAACCAGAGTTGACAGCTGCAGAAACTGGGTGGCAGTGGGGCTCAAGCCACCAGTACTTCCGGCACTCCTGGGGGCTAGAGCCCCGCTGCCACAGGGGATTCCCTCTAGCTGCCCAGCTTGATTAAGCCGGGCAGCTAGAGGGAATCCTCCATGGTAGCGGGGCTCTAGCTGCCAGGAATGCTGGTGGCGGCTTGAGCCCCACTACCCCGAGGATTTGGCAAGGGCTTGCCAGCTCTTGTGTGGCAGTGGCTGCTGCCAGGAACCAGCAAGCACGGCGGCTTGAGCCCTGGCCATGAGACTCGGGCTCAAGCCACCCTCAGGGCTGGGCTCCAGGACAGCTTCCTCCCGGCAACAGCCCCTGCCACCCCCTCAAGTTCCGGCAGCAAGCTTGCAGTGGGGCTTGAGCCCCGCTGTCACCATGTCAATTTCGCAGTGAAATTGACTTGTTTGACAGATCCAGTGTCCCAGAGTGGCCTCAATTGGCACTCTGGAATATTTCCGGAGGCTGTCAAAAGCGGGAAAAGTGTAAACACGAGCTCTACTGTGGAACAGCTGTTCCGCGGTAAGCCTAACCACCCTCGATTTGGGTGATTTACCTGTTGTGGGGCAAGAGGCTATTGCTGCGCAACAGGCAAAATGCTCGTGTGTACGCTGGAAGCTTTATTGTGCAGTAAGGAGTCTTACCGCACGATAAAGTGATCGTGTGTACATGGCCTCAGAGGCCCACATAGGCTATTAGCTGCATTAGCAGAGTCAACAGACTGTTTTCGTTGTTACGTCAAAAGGCCTTCTAGAAGTTAGTATTCCTTTTTGACTTCTTAATCAAATAGAACAACAGTAACAGGCAGGAAAGCAGTTTGTCTACATTGCTAACTTCTAACAAGATATATATAAACAACATCAAATAACTGCCAACAAATCCACTTGCATATTCAAACTCTAATCTACTTGTGAGGAATGACCTTCACCACCATTGTGTTTCCCTATAATATGTCTTTAAAGGTCAGATTTGGGCCATGTATTTGGATTGCTCTGTCTTTTCGGGCCTAGAATGATATCTATCATATCAGCTTTCCTCCTATTCACTGGGCCAGTAACCCTGTCAAAAATATATATGTGCAGAACCTTGTTATGGAGGGTTGCCCAATGGATGCAAATTTGAAATATAATTTTTGAATTTTCAGAAGGAAGATTTCCTGGACCAGGTCTGAAGAGGAGTTTTAGGAATTGACAGAGAGAGAGCAGGTTGATGCCATGGGCAGCCATCACAGATCTGCATTAGACAACAGCGGCATTCATAAAATTCTGTCCATCCACACACAAGCACTACAGGCCACCTTGGCTTCCTCACTTTTCTGGAGTAGCAGTAGATGCAAGCTGACTGCCAGACTGTAAGCCTTATTGGCAAAAAGTGAGTATACACCTTCAGTAATTGGGATGGACACAACCTCCGTCCATTTCTCTAGGTGTATCCCTTTAATAATAGAACTTCCCTTCTATCTTGTCAGAGCAAGGCTGCAGCCAGTTCACTTCAATTACTCTAAAACCTCTCTTGACCAGTCCCTGTATAAGGAATGAAACTGTGAAATCAAAACAAACAAGGAGTTCTGTGGCACCTTTAAAGCCTAACACATTTATTGCATGAGTTTTTGTGAGTAAAATTTTATCTGCAAAGCTCGTGATAAATACATTTGTTAGTCTTTAAAAGGGCCACACGACTCCTTATTTGTTTTGCTAAAATCGACAGCATGGCTAGCTCTCTGTAACTTGTAAAATTGAAGTTTCTGACAAAGGGAAAACCTGAACTGAACTTCATTAGCATCTGGGTGACTGCAACCCCAACTTTCTCTGCAATAGTGCCTTCCCTAGTGCCCTACCAGAAGGCATTAACCAGATGGCTAGTTTGACAGGACCGAACCAATTACTGCTCCCTCTGTTATTCTTTTATTCTAACATCATCACTCGTATCAAATAATTATGCGTATCAGTTGCTAGCACTTAAAAATAGCAATCAAACTAATAGCATTAAAGCACCCTTGCACAATTCAACAATATATGCGCACGGAGGCCATGAGAGAGAACTGAAGAACAAATTTCAACCATACAGATCAGATACATAATCACTTAAATGTGCTACTAATAGTGTTTTTCAACTGGAGTTCCACATATTGAAGGTGTTCTGCGACCAACCTGCAACCCCTCCCTATCGTTGTCAGCGGGAGGAGACGGACAATGGTGGGGAGAGGTCAAGCAGAGAGGAGAGAAGGAGCAAGGTAGTGAGCTGACCCATGCAGGGCCGTCCTTGAGGGGAGGGGGAGCGAACGGGGCGATCGCCCCAGGCCCCGCGGTTACACGGGCCCCGCAGCCCCCCCACAGCCACACTCTTCCCTGCTCCGCAGGCCGGGAGCACTAAGCCCGGCCTCTGGGCTAGCCCTCCCTGCCCCCAGGGCGGAGCAGGTGGCCAGGGCCCGCCTCTGCGGCGGCGGTGGCCTCAGGTCCCTGGCTGGGGCACCAGCCGCAGCAGCCTGGGGTCCTGGCTGCAGCCGGCTCCCTCCACCGGCGGCCCCTGCTTCCGGGGCTGGGCCCAGAGCCGGCTCCCTGCCAGCAGCCTCATCCTCCCCGCCCGGGCTGGCTCCCTGGGTGGTTGGAGTGGCCCGCCTCTGCTCCAGCATAGGGCCCCTTAAGTCAACTTGAAGAAAAGTTAAGTTGACCTAATAACACCTCATTGTAGGTCGACTTAATGCTTAAATTGACTTTATTAGGTCGACTTAAGCCAATGGTGACAGGGATTAGCGCCTAAATTTACCTTATTGTCGACTTAGTGTTAAGTCAACTTAATAAGGTCGAAAAGGGGCTATGTCTACACTAGAAAAGTTGTCAACTTTTGTTAAGTCGACTTAATAAAGTCGACTTAACTTTTGTAGTGTAGACATAGCCAAGGAATCCTGTGGTACTTAAAGACAAACAAATGTATTTATCACATGAGCTTTCATGGGAGAAAATCCCACTTCATCAGACACTTGAAGATAAGGAATATATGGAATGGGAGAAAAATAAATGCAGGGAAGTGTAAATCATAGGATCAAGTCAGACTGTTACAGCAAATCAAAGCAGTTGTTTATATTCAAACAGTGGAGAACAGCATATTGAGGGAGGTGAAGTCAAATCACCTGTTGTAATAAGAAAAAAACCCCTGAGATCCCTATTTAACCCTAAGGCAATGATGTCAAATCTGCATATGAATTCCAATTCTGCAGTTTCTCTTCCAAGCTTTGCTTTGTAATTGTCAGTTGGTATTGAGGTTTTTGAAGACCCTCTTACAAAGTGTGGTGGAGACATTTCAAGAATAAAGGCTAATTAAACAAAAAAAAGGCCAAAGATGTTTGTATGAGGTGTAAGTAAGTGGCAGTTGAAACTGGCATCATTGGTGAAGCAAAAAAGCAATGCAATAAGAGACAAAAATAGAGATTCAGGGAAGGAAAAACTATAAATGGCCTTGGAAGTCAGGACAAAAAGCTTTGGGGGCAGGATGGATAAAAAGTCAGATGGTGGAGAGATTCAATGAGAAGGTAGAGTTGATCAGGGCGGCAAGCAAGAAAAATGAATTTTAGCTACATTTTGTACTCTCTCCCTTCCCAATATGAGAGATGGGAGGCTGTAGATATAGAGGACACAATTACAGTAGTCAAAACAACAGATAATGAGTGAGCGCTCTAGTTGTGTGAATAGAGAAATGCTTGTTCTTACAAATTTTATGCAGAAAAGAACATCAAAATTTGAATGCAGCTTGGCTGCATCAAGGGAGTGGAAAGAGTGAAGATGGATTGTATGTTTTGAACTGAGTGATTGGGATGGGGGTGATTCACTCAACAGTGACAAAGAATGGGAGGAGTAGATATGGTTTGGGGAAAAAAGTCAGCGTTTCTGGATTGGCCTTGTTAAACTTCTAAATTTGACAGCAAAAACATCCAGATGGAGATATTGGAGATACCAACTGCAATGTGGGATTTCGATGGAAGGAGATGGGTGAGTAGCAAAAGGTATATCTGCAAAGAATTGGTGTAAAGCAGCTAGATTATTTTTGACATAATGAATGAGTAATAGTAAGGTATGACTTGCTAGACATTCAACATTTTTTTTTAAAAAAAGGTCTTGTGCTTTAGAATTGGTAATGTGCATCTGTTGGTTGATCTCTCTGACACTGGCAAACGAGGTGCCAGCTCATGCCAAGGCCCCTGGGCCTCATTGAACACGCAGAGCTGGAACCCAGTTTGGTTCACCTGTGTGTTAGCATTGAAATAGATGTTAAGATTATAAGAACGTGTGCAGTGTTTTGACATGAAATGATCATAGGATGCTGCATGCTGCTGTCTCACAACATTGGTATCCCACAGTATGAAATTGTATTGAGTATTTACATTGTAAGCCATGATAACTGTGTAACTCACCAAACAGGAAAGAAGTGTTAATTAATGTAAAGTACTGGTCTTGCAAACAAGAAGGCCCAGTTAGAAGCAAATAAGCCATTGTGAACCATCAAAGGACAAAGACTTTATTGATTGCTCCTTCCCCTCTCTCCCCACCCAAGAAGAGAGAGACCTGCCGGAGGACACTCTCCCATCAGGCTATGTACACACGATAAACTTGTCCCGCAATAAGCTATTGCGGGACAAGGAAAGCCCTATAAATATAGCGCTTTCGTGTGTACACACGTGCTTCTTCTATCGCAAAGGAGCATTCACCCGTGCCTCCCATGCTCATGTCCACTCCTCTCTGTTTCCTGCCACAATGCCCCTCTGGGCTCCTTTCCCAACATCTTTTCTAAATCTTGGGGTGACCCATTTCCAATTTCCCTGTCAAATGACACCACCGGGTTCACCCAGTTCCACTTTTGTGCCACCAGCTCCATCTTGACGTGGCGGGCCAACCTGGGAGCCAGCTTTCAACACTCCCCTTCTCTCATTTCCTAAACATATTACCAGCTTGTTGCTCTGAAATCCTGCTCACAGTGCCAAGTGTTCCCCACTAACAAGTGAGATTCAGTCCCAGGATTCCAGTAGCAACAATCACCGAGATGCAAATAGCAGGTAAAACATGGTTTATTAACTAACAGATTATTTAACTAATACCCAGATAAAGTGATATACCCAGAGTTAAAAACAAAGTAGTATAGACTGGTTTACAACCCCATCAGCACTCAGGGACCCCTTTGCGACCGCGGGCTTCAGCAGGGGAGTGTGTGGTCCGAGGCATCTCTTCCCAAGATCCTGTGGTGAAGTCCGATTTAGGCCTGGGAATGAGCTATTGTTATAGCCCATCACTCACAGGGAGGGGTGATCAGGCCCTCCCCTAGTCATGTAGACTGTCTGCTGGGCTGTTGATTCCCACTACTTTAATTCTACAGTCTAACAACTAGATAACTACTTGTTTACCACATAACTTTGCAAAGTACCCTTAAATTGTTTGGGGGCCTCCATTGCCAACTATTGTTATACCATCACAAAATCTTTCACTTTCACAGCAGACTCTCCCCAGATGCTGATCAGGTCCAGCACCTCTGCCGTGCTCCAGATGGGTGCGCGTCTTCCATGATTGGCCGCCATTGCTAGTGAAGATCGGAGCTGCACTCCACTCCACGAGGAAGAGAACAGGAAGTGACAACAGAGGAGAAATTCGAAAATCCCGGGAATCGAAACAGGGTGGGGATTGTTTTGTCACGGCCACAGAATGGGTGGAGGGAAGACCAGAGAAGACGACTTTGGAATGCTGGGACACTTCCGGAGGCCAATCATTGCGCGGTAAGCATACACACGAGTCGAAAGGCGCAACAGCTGTTCCGCATTAACTGCTACCACCCTCGTCGAGGTGGTTTTTCTATTGCACGTGTGTACGCTGTTGTTGTTATCACGTGGTAATGACTGTTAATGCATGATAAAGTGATCGTGTGTACATGGCCACAGTCTTGAAACCATTCTCACAATAGGATGTTGCAGTTATTTAAATATCACGTGAAGCAGATACTTTGCAAGCACATCAGTATCTATTTAAAATGCAGATGCAGTAGATTATAAGTAAACCTTTTCTAGGAAGAGGCAAATGATACCATAAAGAAGGGTTTCATCTTATCATGTATTAAGGACAGAGATTCATATCTAATTTCTCTTTGTCCTTTTGTTCTACATTCCTAGATTGCTGAAGGCCTTCTTGATGAGATATTTTGCCTCACAATGTAGTGTGAATGTACTCTATAGCTTCCTAAAGATTAAAGGTTTGATGGTCAAATGCAGAAGCACAGAACTCTTACATGCAAACTCTGTTAATGAGCTGTTAGTTGGCACTTGATACTCACTGCTGGAAGATAAACAAGGAAGTCTCTCAAAGGGGACATTGTTTTTGTAACTGAATGGAAAGCATAGGTGTTTTCCCTTGCTCTGGTGACATTTCCTCATTCTGGACAGCTCTGAAGTTTCCCTGCCAAGAATTACATTATTGGTGTGAAAAGCAACAGAGTCCTGTGGCACTTTTAAAGACTAACAGATTTATTTATCGCATGAGTTTTCGTGGGAGAAAAGCCCACTTCATCAGACGCTTTGAAGATGGGAAACTTACAGAATGGGAGGGTCTTGTACAGTTTTGCATGTGGAGAGCATTCAGAGCTTTAGAGTGGACAACTTATGATAATACATCTCTACATGAAGAATTTAAAACATATTTTTAAATTCTATGACATGTGATTTTCCATTAATGTTTCACAGTTTTATCAACCAAAAAAAACCAACCTTATCAAAGACTTCTTAATGAGTAGCTGAATTTTTATCTGGTGCTTCTATTTTGCTGAATCTCCTGATGGCTAACAGAGTTTAATAGCACTGCTTATCTTCAAAGCATGTTACAAATATTAATTAAATCTCACCGTCCCACGGATGGCATGTGAATATTACTGGCTTCCTTTAATAAATGGGGGAGCAAAGTTCGGGAAGTTAAGTAACTTGCTGTGGGCTGTAGAATGGACTCAATTTCAAAGCCACCATTGGGATCCAGAGTTCCTGGCTTTTAGTTTCAGTATCAGACCATAAGTCTGCCTCTCTTTTCGCAGATTTAGGAAGATAAACAGATCAGATTTTCAATCCATAGTGCAAAATGTTTGTAACAACTTATTTTCTTATGGATGAAAAACTTGCATCATGATGGTGATGGAAAAACTCATCTGTCAAAAATAACTCCTACTCCAGAGGAGTGGGTGAGTAGAAATTTGCAGGACTGTTATTACATTGACAATCCAAGCATTTTATGTGCTCTAATCAGCAAAGCATGAGAGAAAAAGGAATAGTATTATTTCAGCAGAATTGAAGAGATGTCGGAGTGAGTGTGTGTGACAATCTGCCATTGAAGAATAAGGAAAGAATCTTGCAGAAGAACATGCCAATATTTAATAACAACTGCTGGTGATTTGGTAGGGCACGTGAACTGGGCATTACATATATAAGTGGATCAGAGCATCCCTTACTGATTCGGTCATAATGGGAACCTTAAACTGTACATGATGTTTGAATGCAGACAAAATTAAGGATGAGACAAAAAGAGATGTTTCAGATAGCTAAGGACAGCTCAACACATTCTTGCTGAAATAAAATCTCAACCTTAACTTAGTACCCAGTCATATGCATAAGACACAGTGATCACTGAGGTTTGAAGAGAACTACCAGTAGTTATGAGTTCTAGCAATTTTATTTGAAAGTGCGATGTTCCATTTGTTTATACTGTTCAAATTACTGGTTGCTGTTCCTTGCCGCTAGAATTAGCTTGCTTCCCATTTGTTTTACTTATCAGAGTGCTATACGTTATTAATACATCGACTGCTTGATTTAAGTGATCAAATGGAGCAAGTCACCTGCCACGTGGTGGTTCTGACCTCCCCTTCCAATTAATGATGCACAGAATATCTGAGTAATTACTGGTAGAAGTCCAAGTGCACTGTCATTTATGTTAATATTCTACCAAAGTGTGAACTCTAGAGCTATTGAGATGTTATTGGCACTTCTAATCATCAATTTTGTGATCCAAAGCCCCACGACTATTATTTAACAGAGGATATATTCTTTTATGGATGAACGGATCTGAGGTATTGGTGTTTATGATATTTTATTTTTGTTTTCCTGTAAGACCAATAAAAATCAATTTGCACAAAGCTTAAATGATCTCTAATGTCATACAGATTTATATCCAACCAATTTTGCATTTCATGTCCTGTCTGCCATTCTTTGCTACAGGTTGTAAAACACCATGGAAATAGGTAGTTGTGTAAACTTTTACAGCTGCAAGACACCTTATCATGCTGAACATAAAGAATGTGCAATGAATTATCAATAGATTTTTTCTATAAAGAGATATTAAAATTCATCCCTGTGCCAAGGTTCATCAAAAGGCCCACTTAGACTTTGTAGAGAAAAAATTGGTGTTTAAAAAATGTTCTAAGTAACTTGTAAAGTCGATAACTATCTAGGTATATATACATCTCTGGAAGAGAATATATTTGGTTGGCCTCGGGGTATATACCTATTTAAACAGAAAGTGTGTGTATGTGAATCTGAAAACAATGGAGGCAATGCTGGGTTTTGTTTAGCTTTAAGTATATTGCAAGCAAATAGTAGGGACTTTTGCACCCCTTCAATCCCCACTGTACACTGTACAGAAATTTTCTTCTCATCAGAGGATATGATTGATTTGGATGAGAGTACGGAATAAAAGAGTTGTTGAGAAACAATAGTAAATTCATAGTCCTTCGTATGCTATGGTTTTGCAACCATTCAGAGAGTGACCGAAAAGAAAATAATACAAAGAGGTATGCATCTATTCCAAAACTGAGAGGTAGAAGAAATGATTGTGGAAAAAGCCAGTCCTCTGTACCACATAGAGTCCTATAACGTGGAAGGTGTGTGGAAAAGTGAATGAATGACTACCGGTGTGATATTCATAAATAAGTTGTTCGATAAAGGCCATGTGAGAAACATGACATTCCAGTGAAGCAGGAACAGCAGTCATAGGGCATGATTCTTTTCCTACTGAAGTCAATTACACTGGCTAAAAATTAATAGAAGAGCATGGTCCACTGCTCTGAGGTACAGTGCTAGGACCTAGGAACTGCTGAGTTCTAATCCCAGCTATACATAACCCACAATGTGGCCATAGCCAAGTCACTTAACCTTTCTGCTTCAACTTCTCCCTGTAAACTGTGGGTAATAATACTTACCTAATGCACAATGGAGCAGAGAGATAATGATTAATGCTTGTAAAATGCTATATAGACAGAAAAAAACTATGTTAAAAGCGCATTAATATTATAACATCAAGCACGCAAATATTAGAAAATGCCAGCATTAAAGTAGCCTGGGCAACCTTAATTTAGCTTCTTGTGCATATGCATGATGATAGTATTTAATTGCATGATACCATACTATTTTCCCACAGTTCCCTTGCTTCTTCCAATGCACTGGATGGACCTGCTCTGGGATGAATCAAGGTTGTGAGGTAAAGTACTGTCAGACTCTTCATTTCTTGCAGAAGTTGGAAGGCATGTCATGAAAGAGGCAGGGGCTGACAAAAAGAAAAAGGATAGTCACATGGTTAAGGCAGCTGAATGCTGCCCAGGAGAACCGAATGCTATCCCTCCTTCTGCAATCAATTTTCTATGTGATGCTAAGCAGTCATTGAAACCAAACTTTTCACAGGTGACCTACTGGTTATGAATTCCTGTTCTTCTGGGTGCCCAGCTTCATACACTGGAGTCTGATTTTTAGAAGAGTTAATTAAGCACACTCAGTGCAAAATGAAGTCAGTGGGAGCTATCCTGTGAACATATGTAGTGCCCTAGAATTCTAAGTACACTGGAAAATCAGGTCCTAATCACCTCAGATAGGGGACCCAAAGCCAGTGGTTAAAGTAAGGGGGAACGCACCGGAACGCAGTTCTGGGGCCCACAAATTTGAGGAGCCAGAGTTCCGGGCGCATGTTCTGGCTGCTGGCAGGTCCTACACCCCACCATTGTTAATCACAATACTTATTGTGTTATGCACTGTTTGCTAGTGTGTGACAATAATTGCTATAGACATAAACGACATATAAAATTATGAATATTTGTATGGAGCGATAACCGATGCATGTAGTACTGAGAAGTAGTTGCAAATGCGTACCTGGGCTGGGGCCCACATATGCATGAAGGGGACCCAGACAATACGGGAAGGGGTCCCAAAGAGTAGGGGAGTTCTGGGGCCCATCAAATTATACTTTAACCACTGCCCAAAGCTAATGGCTATCTTTGACTGTAATCTTCCTGTGCCTCAGCTCCTCATCACCCTTCCTTCACATAGGTGTAAAGATAGATTATTTGTGAAGTACTGAGATATTGTAGTGATGAACTCCTGAGAAAAGCTGATGAAGAAATGAGTAATTCTGTTTTACAGCAGAGTCTGTACAGTCTGCAGTAAATAAGGCATGGGGGTCACACATTGAACAATGAGTAGAAAACAAAATATTGAACAGCTACTTATTAAGTGAACACCGTACGTTTTGTGCCCTTTTGAATGTTTGATGTTGCAACCTTAATAATGTTCTTTCAACATAGGTTTGTTTGTGTTTAATTTCCTAACTTTTCCTCCAGTCTCTTTCTTCCTCCTGGCTCCGCGTCCCATCTCTTTTCTCAGCAAGTCTAGTTCTTTCCCTGCACTCCAGCTCCTCATCTAGCTAATCCCAGTCTCTCACCTCAGCTTTCCATCCAGACTTGGTCCCCACATCTTTTGGTTTTCAGACCCAATCTTGCCCAGCCAGTGACAATCTCCACACAACCTCAGGCTCCTTGTCCCAATCTACACATAGCATGGAGGTGACAAATGACCAGTAAACCAACTGGAAACGAATAGCTGTATTTTATTCCATTTTCATTTTGACTATGAAATAAAAGCTACAGTATTCCTGATTCTGCCTTTGAGTAGTGAGGACCTGTATATGGACAGTGCGTTCTTTCCAAAGCCAGCTATATGGTTCTGGAGCCTATGACAAGGTTAATCTTGGAGGTTATTGTCCCAGTGTTCCTGCTGCTTCCCCCCAAATCCTATCAGGCTCTCAGATAACAGCACACCCTACCAATCCATTTTTAATGTGGGATTCTTCTTGAAATAGCAGGCGCTGGGGAGTAATCTTACTAGGATCCGATCTCACTTGTAGGCTCTGCAGATGCTAGGGCCAGAGCCAGCCAGTTATTTCCCCTCCCCCTTCATCTGGTTTCTGCCAGCCACTTTGTAGTCCCTGGAGAATTTGCCTTGCTTGGACTGAGGCACTATTTCGGTCTCCAGGTCTCATCTTTCTTTACTTTTATGCAGTGAGTGAAGCTAATGTTTCAAATCTGCTCAATAGCAAGTCAGCCTCAGCTGCTTTTAAATTAGAGTTGTGCCGTTTTTACTAACATTAGTATTGCTCTTTTTGCTTCAGGTGAATAGCCCAGGGTCTCAGTTCCCAGGTGCTTATATATTTCTTAGAAACATTGAGAAAACCCTTGTGATAAAACATGGTTAGAGTTCTAGGAGCTGGTGAGACTGCCAGGAGGTCTGAGGATTTGAAATTCAATGGAAATCCAGATATCAATTTCTTGTGTAGTTTGAAATGAATAGATACCAGTGAGCAAGGTTGTATGTTTGAGTAGGTATGCAATGACAAACCTCTGAATAGACTATTTCTCTGTCCTCTATTCTTGTCTCTGCATTTCCATCCGTCCTCCCACCGATGCTTTTCCCCTCTCTTTTCTCTGTACTCTTTACACATCACTTTCTTCCTAACCTTTTCTTTTCCAGCATTCTCTGTCTTTCTATGTCTACATTCCTCCTGGCTCAATCCCCAACTGCTTTTACTTTGATCACTTCTACACAATCTCTTGGCTTCCCTCCTGTGTTCCTGACACCGCAGTTCTGGTTTCAGTCAGCAACCAAGCAGTATGCTTTGCCCGTTAGGGTCCTGATCCTGCAGAGTGTCTGACCAGAGCCATGCTCCTGAAACATCTGGGCAGAATGGAGAGCTGAGCAGAGGAACGCTGCTCACCATGCATTGCTGGTGATACTCCACCTTATTGCACAAGTACCATATCCTGTTTGGCACTAATTAATGTTCTTATTGGAGGTCTAAAACCATTGGCTATGTCTACACTTACTAAAATTAGTTCGAATTAGTTAGTTTGAACTAACTAATTTGAACTAATTTTAGTTAGTTCGAATTAATTTAATTCGAACCAGAAAAAATTAGTTCAAACTACGCAAGTGCCATTCATGGCACTTGCTTAGTTCGAATTAGCGATCCCTATTCATTTCAATGGGCCGGTTAGTTCGAACTAAAAAATTAGTTTGAACTAACATGGCCACATTTGTTAATTCAAACTAACTAGTTCGAATTAACCCTTACTTCTAATACTCTATTCGAAGTTATTAGTTCGAATTAAGGAAGCCCTTAATTTGAACTAATTAAAGCCTAGTGTAGCCATGGCTTTAGTTAGTTCGAATTAAGCTTCCTTTATTCGAACTAACTTGCCAGTGTAGACATAGCCATAGATAATTATTAGCTGTGGAACGGAACTCTGTCTCACTTATGTGGCTCCAAGTTGAAGCCTGTTGCCCTGGCACCATGATGAAACTTTTGCCTGTGTTCAAAAAGAAAAAAGGCTTCAGACTCAAGGCTGTGAATCTGGCCTCTTTTACCAACACTATGTTTATACACCCAGTATTAAAAGCTTCAAAACAGACTGTTAGAGTTTGTGTTTGCTTTTTATCTCTTCCCCTCTCTGCACAATTGTTCTGAATATCAGGTTAGTATTCCAATGCTGGAATTTTTTGTCTGCCATTCAGCAGTTTCTTTTTAGCATCATATGGAGTAAGCATTTTATCTTTATTTTTTTTGTAACCATTTCTGACTTCTGTGACTCCTTACTTGTATGCACTTAAAATCACTCTTTATAGTTAATAAACTTGTTTGTTGTTTTATCTAATGCAGTGTGTTTAAGTTGAAGAGTCTGGGTAATTCTATTTGGGGTAACAAGTTGTGCGCATGTTATCTCTGTAAAGGGATAACATACTCAGCATATTGGTACTGTCCACGGTGGGCTGGGCAGCTTAGGGATAGAAATTTCTGGAGGAAGATCCAGGACAGGGTGTTTGTTGGGGTCCCCCTGCAGCATAAATAAGGCTGGTAGGAGCCATTTATGGTTGAGTGGATGAAGCACACAAAGAGATGTAAGTGGGAATGACATATATGCTGGAGACTGAGAGCAGTTCAGGCTGGAAGCTACAGCTGCAAGGTGGTGTAAAGGGTACCCCATATTACAGGGTAAGGTAACATAGCTACTCATTAATCTGGATTGTGTCCTGGTATGTCACAAGTTCTCACAGTCATTTAACCTCTTCTCCCAACATAAAAACAAAAGCTACATGGCCAGGAAGCTGTTTGAAGTGTTCTGCTGCTGCCTAACTAGCATAAATGCATTTAAAAATTGCTTTTTCTTAGTATAGTTACTAAGTGCTTGTTTTACTTCTGTTAAGTTTAATTTCTTTTCATTTGTAACTGTTCAGTCTGATGTTCATATTTAAATGTTAATGTAACTGCTCAAAAGTTGGTAATTATTAGTTTCATTTTTTAGAACTTCATTTCATTTTTCCACATTTTTCACAGGTCTAACAACTCAGTTAAGTAACTTTTTTTTGTAATTAGGCATAAGTATCTAAAAGCTAAGCATGTTGGAGCCCATAACTTTTACTCTTTTTTGTTTGTTCGTTTTTGTTACGGTTGCTACTATTCTATTAAAGTAGTATCTAAGATATTTGACAAATATTTGACCAATCAATTGACTAACAAGTTTTGCACCAGTCAAATGTCCAACATTGTATACTTAGCACAATTCTGGGAAGAAGTTGTGTTAGTTAACGTGTTCTGTAATAGTTGGATGGCTGTCTTTGCATGTTATTGCACATTTATGCAATAGTATTTGCTATTCTTTCTGATTTTGATTTTAAATTCCTCAGTGATACAAGAATGGATTGGTTTGGGTTTACATTTTTTGTTTAGTATCCAACATGCCAGTACTTATATCTTGATAGAAAATTTGAAAAATGCGTCTCCCACCCCTCTTCTTCCTGTGCCACACCTCTTCTTCCAACAGCGCACTCCTTTTCCCTCCTGACACTGCCCACCCAGCGGGGCTGGCAAAAAAGGTGCCGGTACTCCGTACTCCCACGTATGGTCACCAAAAAAGCACTGGTATCCACCAATAAATAGTTTTATGCTAATTAAAATTGGTGGTATAAGCTCCTTAATATAGAATCCATAATGAGAATAGGACATAAAAAGTGTACTGTGTTTGAAACAATCTTATCTCCCTTCCTGTATGTTGCTGTTGAAGCAAGTAAACATTTTGTTTGCTTTGCTTCCAAGAAATATAGAAAAATGGCAATGCAAACTCTGCAAAAACATGAACGTTGTATAATTTGAACAAAATCATATTAACACTTTTGAAGGAGTTGGTTTTCTTCTGCATGGGTCTGTTAGCAGAAATAAAATGTATGCCTGCTGAAAAGTAAAACTAGTTAATTGTATTCTCAGAAACACAGTGGTGACATGCATGGATCTAAGTAATATACAGAAAGCACTGCTGAGCTCATTCTATGTGAAGCTGTGGTTCAGAACATGCCTCCATTGCTTTTCTTCCACGTCAGTCCCCTCTACAAGGGTCTGCTTCCACTTCAACTGAACTCAGACTTTTGCCATTGATTTCAGATCCTTGATATTAATGTTAAAGTTGGGCCTGAGCCAAAAGTTCAGATCCTGATCCGTGATGGGGGGTCCTATGTAAGGACATGAAGCAGCACAGTAATTTAGTTATTCTGCAAGGTAGAGAGCACCCCAGGGCTTTCTGTGTGAAGCAGTTGCCCTACAGAATCTCCTTTAAATCTATTACAATTGAGACTCTAATCTGAGGAATACTAGGGTAGCACCTATTTCATCATGTTTCTTTTTCTTATTCAGTCATTTGTTTCTCTGTATGTTAGGGTGAAGAGCAGCTAACAAGTATAAAACATTGCTGCAAGTCCTTATCTTGGTGTGCAGATGCAAACTGACAAAGGTCTGCAGATGTTCTAAATCCCTTTCTGGCTTTTTTATTGTACAACCAGTATAACAGCATGGATGATTGCTGTGATCATGTGTTGACTTATGCAATCCACTTGCTGATTTGCATGTAAGTAACTTCCTTGACGCTAAAAGTAAATGAACACTCACTATATTGTATCTCTCTTTCTTAAACAAATAAATTTCCACATAGGTTTAGCGTATTCCTAGTGTCTCAGAAGCAGTCTGCTGCAGAATTAAGGATCTGGAAGTGATGATAATCAAGACAATGGAATTATGAAGAACAAATTATAGCACCAGATATATTTGATTGCATTTTATTGCTATTGAATTGCAAAATCAGTATTGGAAAGGACTGTAGTGGATATAGTGTGAAGTCTCTAGGCTGCAAGAATGCATGTGTCTGTGCTTCTGAAAATTTTACTGGAGATGCAATGGCTGTATCTACCGTATTTTTCGGACTATAAGACGCACCTGACCATAAGACGCACCCAGTTTTTAGAGGAAGAAAGAAGGCAGGCAAAGAAGAGAAAGAAGGAAAGAAAAAGGAAAGCAAAGGAGAGAAAGAAGGAAAGAAAAAGGGAGAAAGAAAAAGAGAGAAGGAAGGAAGAGAAAGGGAAAGAAAGAAAGAAAGAAAGAAAGAAAGAAAGAAAGAAAGAAGAGGAAACAGGAAGAGAAAGAAGGAGGAACAAAACAAAACAAGAACAAGAAGGAGGAAGGAAGGAAGAGGAAAAAGAAAGAAAGAAAAGCAAGCCAAGGCCGCCGGCGGGACAGGACCCTGCCGCGGCCCCGGGAAGCCGCCGGCGGGACAGGACCCTGCCGCGGCCCTGGGAAGCCGGCCGGGGGGGGGGGGGAGCATACCCCAGCCCCGGAGGCTGATCCCGGCCCGGTGCTGGGAGGCCGAGGCCGTGGATTAGCCCGGCCCCGGCCTCGGGAAGGAGGCGGTCGGCGGGTGGGAGCCCGGGAGCCCACCGCTGCCGCAGCCACCCCGCTGGCCCGGCCGCGTGGGGCAGGCAGGCAGGCAGGCCCGCGCTCCGGACCCGAGCCTGAGCCTGCCTGTCCCAGCCTGGGGGCGGGGAGGGCCAGCCCAGAGGCCGGGCGCAGGCCGGGTGTGCCGCGGCAAAGTGGCTGCCCCGGGGGTTGGAGGGAGCAGCAGGGGCTGCTGGGTTGCGCGGGGGTCCCTCACTGCTGTGCGGGGGGTGCGACGGCCGCTCTGCGGCCGCGCGCCCCAGCATTCGCACTATAAGACGCACCCTCATTTCCCCCCCCACTTTTGGGGGGAAAAAAGTGCGTCTTATAGTCCGAAAAATACGGTATATTCACAGTAACAGGGTGGCAGCAGTCTTGGATTTAAGATCAGAAGGGCCCATTATGATCATCTAGTCTGACCTCCTGAATAATGCAGGCCATAGAAATTCACCAAATGATTCCTGCATCCAATCCATAATTTCTGGTTGAGAAAGAGCAGAACTTTTAGAAAGGCACTCTTAATATTATAAAGATAAAATATTGTGACGATCCCACTAGATCAGTGAGACTTCAGTACATACTTAATTGCCTTGCTCAATAGGGATTGCCTATAGGACCTGTATGTGGGCAGGAACCTGGTTTTCCGTTTTTTAAGAAATTCTACGAGTTTGACTATTTTTGTTCTGAAGCAAAATAACAATTTTCAACAACCTGAAAAATAAAATTCTAAAAATTAAAAAAGTTTCACATTGATCAAATAGTTTGTTTTTCATAAAATCAAAACGTTTTGTTCCCAGTTTTAACATTTAATTTTTTTGTAATATAAAATGTCATTTTGAAATTAAAAAAAAAAAAGTGTTCTCTTTTCAAAATGAAATTTCATCAAAATTGATCCAGTTCCATGAAACTTTTTGCTTTCAATAATTGTCAGTTTCTGACAGGAATAATGTTCTCTTGGGAAACTTCCCATGAGCTCTCATGATCTCAGTCTTTTAATTTGAAGGGAGAAGTAAACTTGGGGCCCCTGCAGCACAGGGAGTAAGTATCTGTAGAAGGGAGATAGACGATGCTTAGAAGAGATGGCAACATTGTGGTGAGGGAGTGAGTCTAAGAAGCTGGAAGTGCTTCTTGTAACAAAGATGTAAAAGCATGGGGAGGTGAGCGGGATGGTATTGCAAGGCAAGAGAGACTGGAAAATGGGTACTTTTTAGTGGAGGGGAGCTATTAAGAAGTAGGTGGGAAGGACTTCCTTTTCAGTTTTTCCACAGAGTGCCTGCTTTTGTGTAATAGTGATGGGCACCATATAAGAATCATATTACATGTAGTTGTTCTTATTTAAGTTTCAAGAAAGACATGAGAGACAGGTGAGTAGGCAACTTCTAACTGTGAGGAGGAAAGGAAACATTTATTGTGTGCAGGTTCAGCACTGCTCTCTGCCCTCTGGAGTAATATCACTCTGCACAAGTGGTGACTAAGCATGGATTGTTTCAAATTATTTGTCTGAACATTTTGGCCCATTTTGTGCAGCAGAAATAGAAAGTTAAAATCAGGAGACGTTTCCAGTAGGCAAATACTTCCTTTATGTGTAAGCATCAGAAAAGGACCTTCTTTCATGCAACCCACAGAAATATGGAACTCAGCCAGCCTCACAATTTAGCCTGAAGTGGGTCACTAAAAAAAAAACCCCAACATTTTTTGTTCAGATTGAATGTTCTACTGCTGCCACCAGAGATCATGGTCTCCCACCAAATGGAAATTCTATATTCAGTTCAGAAACATAAGGGAAGAGAATGGAGCCACATCAGAGGTATAATTTCACCCAGGATGCTCTGGTTCTGTGGTGGCAGAGAGGACTTGCTCCTACAGTGTAATGATGGCCTCCAGTTTAGCTACTGCTATTATTAACAGTTCAGAAAAGCAGCAAGAGATAGAGCAAAAAGGTGCAATTCAGTTCTGCCCTCCCTTATGGCCATGAAACGTCATGGAAGGCAACTGGCCAAATTCAGTTGGTATAACTCCAGTGACTTCTTGGAGTTGTGCCAGTTTGTTCCACAGCTGAAGTTTACTTTAACAGAATTTCATGTTAGTTACCGGCAGCGGAATTTGGCCTTCATATGGGAATTGTATAAAGCAGTGAAAAAATGTGATTCATTGGCTCTTCTTAATCCACATTTATATCTTGAGCACCTTCAATGCCAAAGCACTGGCCGCTGCCAGGTACATCACAGAGGTAGAGAAGTAAGAGCACAGCAGTGAGTTTAATCTTGCAAGAGTCTGAATAAATCTGTCCAGTCCTGTAAAGTATTTATGCTTGACGTTAAGTATGTGAGTAGTCCTACTGAAGACATGTTCGCATGCATAAAACTTTGAGCATATGCTGAAGTGTTTTGTTAAATCAGGGCAGAGTGCTTGCTACCTTGCAGGCTCAAGCCCACTTATAGCACCTGCTAAGGGTTGGACTTTAAAGTTAGTTTCTTTTACTGCAGTCTAGGAGGTAGGATCACTTTTGTTTCCTGTAATTTGCAGCCTGGTGTGTTACATTAACTTCTGCAGCAGTTGGAAGGAATGGATTTGAAGCTGGCCAGTCTCTTTGCTGCTCTTGCACTTGTGGTTGTTCATACATCTGAGGGTAAGTCGTACAGTGCATTATCTATTTGCTACATTTATAGTAGCTCTCTTTAAAAAAACGAGGCAAAGAGTCTTTGTGTTGAATTGGAGCTGTTTTATATCCTTAGCTCTGTGCTTAATTGGAGATTACAGTTTTGGTTTTAATTTCTATGCAGAGAAGTGGGAGAACTTTTGTGTAACATCCTAACTCCCAAAGCTCCCCTTGACTTCAGTGGGGCTAGGATTTTACTCTAAAATGTTTTTAGCTGATTATTATTTAGCACCTATGTCACACCGCGTGTATCAAGGACAGCTGGATATTCAGCCTGGGAAACTTTCTGTAAAATGGTTTAAACAAGGAGGTATCAGGTCTTCAGAAAGGATCAATACAGCAAGGTATAAACATTACCATTTTGAAATGAACTTCGGCACCATTGGGACAACGCGAGTGAGTTACTCACATGCAGGAGTGTCTTTAAGGCACTTTACTTGCAAACTTAACACTCTAAAATCATGTGCACTCAGTGTAACAGGTGCCAGGTTTAAGTGGGATTTTATAACTAAAATGTATGCGAACTGATTTTCATCTTCTCACATTTTAACGGTAGCAAATTTCAGAATAAGATTAAATTTCTCCCATTGAGTATCATGCTTACTGACGGCTATGCTCGGTGCAAACATGAATTGGTTCTGCATACTTTCTTTGAGTTTTCTAGCTCTTATAGTCAATATTTTATTTCTTTCCTTGTAATTTTATATTACAAAATAATCTTGTTGGCTTCTGCGATGATAAAATCATCAGATTCAGGCGATCCAAGAGCTTCATCATCAGTGTCTTCAGCTCCCCCTGACTTAAGCAAGACTAGAGCTTCAAACAGCAGTACATTAAAGAGCACTACAGAATGTTCAGTGCATGGTAACAGGGTTCACACAGCAAGTTAGGGTGTTATAGATTTGTACCCTATCTTGCTGTGCACTAAATCTCTGTGTGTGAATAAGCCCCCAGCACCTCGTGAGATCATGCCACAGGAGGATATGTCCCTTAAAATTCTACCCTCCCAAAATGGCCTCTGCACCTGCAGGGCTACAGAGGTTTGTGTGAGCTGTAATCCGGGTGTACGTGCTGAACATGCATGTGCTTGCACACTAAGGGTGCATCTACACTTATAAATTAAGTCGACTTAAGCTTGCTTAAGTCGACTTAATTTACTCTGCGTCTACACTA
>ML685768.1:18910914-18934187 GCA_007922175.1 Pelusios castaneus
GCGGCCCTGGGAAGCTGCCGGCAGGGGGGGGGGGGAGCATACCCCAGCCCCGGAGGCTGATCCCGGCCCGGTGCTGGGAGGCCGAGGCCGTGGATTAGCCCGGCCCCGGCCTCGGGAAGGAGGCGGTCGGCGGGTGGGAGCCCGGGAGCCCACCGCTGCCGCAGCCACCCCGCTGGCCCGGCCGCGTGGGGCAGGCAGGCAGGCAGGCCCGCGCTCCGGACCCGAGCCTGAGCCTGCCTGTCCCAGCCTGGGGGCGGGGAGGGCCAGCCCAGAGGCCGGGTGCAGGCCGGGTGTGCCGCGGCAAAGCGGCTGCCCCGGGGGTTGGAGGGAGCAGCAGGGGCTGCTGGGTTGCGCGGGGGTCCCTCACTGCTGTGCGGGGGGTGCGACGGCCGCTCTGCGGCCGCGCGCCCCAGCATTCGCACTATAAGATGCACCCTCATTTCCCCCCCACTTTTGGGGGGAAAAAAGTGCGTCTTATAGTCCGAAAAATACGGTATATTCACAGTAACAGGGTGGCAGCAGTCTTGGATTTAAGATCAGAAGGGCCCATTATGATCATCTAGTCTGACCTCCTGAATAATGCAGGCCATAGAAATTCACCAAATGATTCCTGCATCAAATCCATAATTTCTGGTTGAGAAAGAGCAGAACTTTTAGAAAGGCACTCTTAATATTATAAAGATAAAATATTGTGACGATCCCACTAGATCAGTGAGACTTCAGTACATACTTAATTGCCTTGCTCAATAGGGATTGCCTATAGGACCTGTATGTGGGCAGGAACCTGGTTTTCCGTTTTTTAAGAAATTCTACGAGTTTGACTATTTTTGTTCTGAAGCAAAATAACAATTTTCAACAACCTGAAAAATAAAATTCTAAAAATTAAAAAAGTTTCACATTGATCAAATAGTTTGTTTTTCATAAAATCAAAACGTTTTGTTCCCAGTTTTAACATTTAATTTTTTTGTAATATAAAATGTCATTTTGAAATTAAAAAAAAAAAGTGTTCTCTTTTCAAAATGAAATTTCATCAAAATTGATCCAGTTCCATGAAACTTTTTGCTTTCAATAATTGTCAGTTTCTGACAGGAATAATGTTCTCTTGGGAAACTTCCCATGAGCTCTCATGATCTCAGTCTTTTAATTTGAAGGGAGAAGTAAACTTGGGGCCCCTGCAGCACAGGGAGTAAGTATCTGTAGAAGGGAGATAGACGATGCTTAGAAGAGATGGCAACATTGTGGTGAGGGAGTGAGTCTAAGAAGCTGGAAGTGCTTCTTGTAACAAAGATGTAAAAGCATGGGGAGGTGAGTGGGATGGTATTGCAAGGCAAGAGAGACTGGAAAATGGGTACTTTTTAGTGGAGGGGAGCTATTAAGAAGTAGGTGGGAAGGACTTCCTTTTCAGTTTTTCCACAGAGTGCCTGCTTTTGTGTAATAGTGATGGGCACCATATAAGAATCATATTACATGTAGTTGTTCTTATTTAAGTTTCAAGAAAGACATGAGAGACGGGTGAGTAGGCAACTTCTAACTGTGAGGAGGAAAGGAAACATTTATTGTGTGCAGGTTCAGCACTGCTCTCTGTCCTCTGGAGTAATATCACTCTGCACAAGTGGTGACTAAGCATGGATTGTTTCAAATTATTTGTCTGAACATTTTGGCCCATTTTGTGCAGCAGAAATAGAAAGTTAAAATCAGGAGACGTTTCCAGTAGGCAAATACTTCCTTTATGTGTAAGCATCAGAAAAGGACCTTCTTTCATGCAACCCACAGAAATATGGAACTCAGCCAGCCTCACAATTTAGCCTGAAGTGGGTCACTAAAAAAAAAACCCCCAACATTTTTTGTTCAGATTGAATGTTCTACTGCTGCCACCAGAGATCATGGTCTCCCACCAAATGGAAATTCTATATTCAGTTCAGAAACATAAGGGAAGAGAATGGAGCCACATCAGAGGTATAATTTCACCCAGGATGCTCTGGTTCTGTGGTGGCAGAGAGGACTTGCTCCTACAGTGTAATGATGGCCTCCAGTTTAGCTACTGCTATTATTAACAGTTCAGAAAAGCAGCAAGAGATAGAGCAAAAAGGTGCAATTCAGTTCTGCCCTCCCTTATGGCCATGAAACGTCATGGAAGGCAACTGGCCAAATTCAGTTGGTATAACTCCAGTGACTTCTTGGAGTTGTGCCAGTTTGTTCCACAGCTGAAGTTTACTTTAACAGAATTTCATGTTAGTTACCGGCAGCGGAATTTGGCCTTCATATGGGAATTGTATAAAGCAGTGAAAAAATGTGATTCATTGGCTCTTCTTAATCCACATTTATATCTTGAGCACCTTCAATGCCAAAGCACTGGCCGCTGCCAGGTACATCACAGAGGTAGAGAAGTAAGAGCACAGCAGTGAGTTTAATCTTGCAAGAGTCTGAATAAATCTGTCCAGTCCTGTAAAGTATTTATGCTTGACGTTAAGTATGTGAGTAGTCCTACTGAAGACATGTTCGCATGCATAAAACTTTGAGCATATGCTGAAGTGTTTTGTTAAATCAGGGCAGAGTGCTTGCTACCTTGCAGGCTCAAGCCCACTTATAGCACCTGCTAAGGGTTGGACTTTAAAGTTAGTTTCTTTTACTGCAGTCTAGGAGGTAGGATCACTTTTGTTTCCTGTAATTTGCAGCCTGGTGTGTTACATTAACTTCTGCAGCAGTTGGAAGGAATGGATTTGAAGCTGGCCAGTCTCTTTGCTGCTCTTGCACTTGTGGTTGTTCATACATCTGAGGGTAAGTCGTACCGTGCATTATCTATTTGCTACATTTATAGTAGCTCTCTTTAAAAAAACGAGGCAAAGAGTCTTTGTGTTGAATTGGAGCTGTTTTATATCCTTAGCTCTGTGCTTAATTGGAGATTACAGTTTTGGTTTTAATTTCTATGCAGAGAAGTGGGAGAACTTTTGTGTAACATCCTAACTCCCAAAGCTCCCCTTGACTTCAGTGGGGCTAGGATTTCACTCTAAAATGTTTTTAGCTGATTATTATTTAGCACCTATGTCACACCGCGTGTATCAAGGACAGCTGGATATTCAGCCTGGGAAACTTTCTGTAAAATGGTTTAAACAAGGAGGTATCAGGTCTTCAGAAAGGATCAATACAGCAAGGTATAAACATTACCATTTTGAAATGAACTTCGGCACCATTGGGACAACGCGAGTGAGTTACTCACATGCAGGAGTGTCTTTAAGGCACTTTACTTGCAAACTTAACACTCTAAAATCATGTGCACTCAGTGTAACAGGTGCCAGGTTTAAGTGGGATTTTATAACTAAAATGTATGCGAACTGATTTTCATCTTCTCACATTTTAACGGTAGCAAATTTCAGAATAAGATTAAATTTCTCCCATTGAGTATCATGCTTACTGATGGCTATGCTCGGTGCAAACATGAATTGGTTCTGCATACTTTCTTTGAGTTTTCTAGCTCTTATAGTCAATATTTTATTTCTTTCCTTGTAATTTTATATTACAAAATAATCTTGTTGGCTTCTGCGATGATAAAATCATCAGATTCAGGCGATCCAAGAGCTTCATCATCAGTGTCTTCAGCTCCCCCTGACTTAAGCAAGACTAGAGCTTCAAACAGCAGTACATTAAAGAGCACTACAGAATGTTCAGTGCATGGTAACAGGGTTCACACAGCAAGTTAGGGTGTTATAGATTTGTACCCTATCTTGCTGTGCACTAAATCTCTGTGTGTGAATAAGCCCCCAGCACCTCGTGAGATCATGCCACAGGAGGATATGTCCCTTAAAATTCTACCCTCCCAAAATGGCCTCTGCACCTGCAGGGCTACAGAGGTTTGTGTGAGCTGTAATCCGGGTGTACGTGCTGAACATGCATGTGCTTGCACACTAAGGGTGCATCTACACTTATAAATTAAGTCGACTTAAGCTTGCTTAAGTCGACTTAATTTACTCTGCGTCTACACTACACTTTCCTTAAGTCGACTTAAGCAAGCTGCTTAAGTCGACTTGAGGAAAATAAAGTCGACTTAATGAAAATTAGGTCAACTTTATTAAACCTACTTTTAGTTCGACTTTAGGCTTAAGTCGACTTTTTAAAGTCGACTTAAGCCAGTGTAGACCTGGAGTAGCCCTAAGTCGACTTAGGGCTACTCCAGGACTCCCCCACTGCCCTCCCTGCCAGGGAGGTGGCACAGGGGGAGCCTGGCATGCCCCCACAAAGGGCAGGGCAGAGCCCTGCCCACCCTGCCCCTATGCCCTGCCAGGGTCCCTGTCCTCCTTTGCCCCATTGTACCCAGGTACAATGGGGCAAAGGCTGAGCCCCCTGGCACTGGGCAAGGGGTGCCCCCCCTGCCATCGTGGACCTGCCCAAGGTTCCCCTAGCCCCTACAAGTCGACCTAGGCGTCCAGTGTGGACGCTCTAGGTCGACTTTGTAAGTTCTCCCCTAAGTCGACTTAAAATTTAGGTGTGGACATGCTAAGTCGACTTAGTTAAGTCGACTTAGCTAAAGTCGACCTAAATGTATAAGTGTAGACATAGCCTAAGGGATAAGATATTCAAATAAGGGCATAGAGGGAGTTTTCTTAATTTTTCTCTTTTACTCTCTGTGCTCAGTGGATCAGTATGTCTGTGAAAAATAATTAGGTGATGAGCACAAACATACTATGCATTTAACAACAAAACAGTCATTACAGGAGATTTTCATGAAGGCTTGCAGACATGCTGGTCCATTTTGGAACCTGAGAATACAGCTGGAACTTTCTGAGGGGTAGCTGTGTTAGTCTGTAAATAGCGAAAACAATGAAAGTCCTGTGGCACCTTAAAGACTAACAAATTTCTTTGGGCATAAGCTTTTGTGAGCTACAACCCACTTCATCAGTTAGAACTTTATCATCTTTGTGCTAAATTCTGCTCCATTTACTTCAGTGGCATGGCACAGATGTAAGAATAAAACCTGGCCCTTAATATTAAGATTTGTGTGGATTTCTCTTCCTTGTAGTATGCCATATATATTTGACCTATGTTAAATGGAATATATGAGATCCCTCTTGTGGCCAAAATAATATCTTCAAATTCTCATGAATCAAGGTATAAAGATTGTGCAGCCTAATGGATGAGGAATCTCCAAAGTATTTCAGAGATAATGGATTCAAATCTGGTTTATTGCATTTCAGGCTGGGAGTTTTGAGTGTTCCAGGATGGGACGTAGGCCCCTGGTTCCACTGGCACAAAGGAAGGGAAGTTTAGGGGATTTTTACTTGCTTTGGATTAGCAACTGAGTGATAAATGGTAAAGGGTTGGAACAATAATTAGTTTTTAATTAAGATACAAAAAAGAAAAAACTTTTTTTAAACTTGTAGAAAACGAGAACTATCTCCCCATCCCCTCAAATAAACTGAAAATAGGAAAGGATTAAAACTACTGGTTACGGCTACAGCCATTTATAAAGCAGCAAGAGTGAGTTAAGCAACTAAAGTTAAGCAAATGGTATTAAAAATGAATGGTCTATATAAGAAAGGGCAAGGGAGGAGAATTATATTTTGAAGTAGAAATTACTTCAGTGACCCTGTATGTTTTTACGTTAGAGCCAGATCCTGAAAAAACGTAATCAACTGAGTTAATTGTGATGATGCAAATAGATCATGCAAACACCTGCTACCACCCAATAGATTGCTTACTGCTGTTTATAGTCTCATTATCCCAAAGTGAATGAGGGATATTCAGTAATATGTCCTTGCAGGATCGGATTGTAACCTCCCCAAGGCAGAGATGTGTCTTCATCTGGTGTTTGCAAGACCATAGTACATTTGGGGTACCATAAAAATTAAATCACTTTACTAAAATAAAAAATTAAAAGTCACCTCTGAGCTCAAACATATTCCATGTAGAAATGCTTGCCTGGGAAAAGAGTAGCTCAGTCACATAAAGAAGTGGGGTGGTTGGTTAGAGGTCAAGTGTTTAAAGATAAAATTGGGGCATTTGGTTCCCGTTCCTTTGGCTTGATGATGTCATGCAGGCAGTATTTCCAGATTCCAATCAAAGGTTTGAAGGAGATGTGTTTTCTTTCCTCCTCCTTTGCTCCTATATTTTGATTTCTTGCTTAGTTTTCTCCTTACTTTCCTCTCCTCCCTTCCAGTCCCTTACCCTCATCCCTTCCTTTGTGCTCATCTTTCTTCTCCTTCACCATGACCCACCCAGTGATGTGGCTTCTTTATAGAAATTTGAGGGCGGAGAGAACTGGGAAGCTTCCTTTGTTCTTATCCACTGGAAACCTGCAGAATTTCAGCTGGGAATTCCAGCAAATGTCAGAACAAGAAATACTCCCTTTGTGGCTTCCAGCTCCTGTCAGAGGGGGTGAAGAAAGATCGGCCACAGGTACTGGCTGGAAACCAATGGCACAGCATATCATTTGGGTTGAGCTGCCATGGGAAAGGCCAGAAAATCTTGCTTTGGGAATGGATGGTGCAAAATCCTTGGAATTTCCCAGAAAATTTGGGGATGTCTATGATTGAAGGGCTCCTTGGCTATGTCTACACTTGTTAATTTAAGTCGACTTAACTAAGTCGACTTAACAAAGTCGACTTTAAGTCAACTTTGTTAAGTTGACTTAGCATGTCCACACAAAATGTAAGTCTACTTAGAGGGGACCCTACAAAATCGACCTAGAGTGTCCACACTGGATGCCTAGGTCAACTTCTAGGGGCTAGGTGGACCTGGGACAGGTCCACGGTGGCAGGGGAGGCACCCCTTGCCAAGTGCCAGGGGGCTCAGCCTTTGCCCCATTGTACCTGGGTACAATGGGGCAAAGGGGGACAGGGATCCTGGCAGGGCATAGCCTGTGCCAGCCACCCTGGCAGGAAGGGCAGTGGGGAAGCCCTGTAGCCCCCTAAGTCAACTTAAAGTCGACTTAGGGCTACTCCACATCCACATTGGCTAAGTCGACTTTCTAAAGTCGACTTAGCCAGCAAAGTTGACTTAAAATGAGGTTTTACAAAGTCGACTTAATTTTTCCTTAAGTCAACTTAAGCAGCTGCTTAAGTCGACTTAAGGAAAGTGTAGTGTAGACGCACCCCTTGTGCCTCAATGTACCTGGCATCATAAGTCAGGAGCTCTGCATTGTGGGGAACTGCATGGAATTTCTTGAATAGATCTCAGGGCGGGTTCTTCTGCATGACTGGATGATTCAACTCTTTAAAGAGAACAAAGCCTCTAATGAACAATTGATTCTCCCCGGTGAAAGTTCCCCAGCAAGGCAGAGGATCAGCATGGATAATATAATCTATAGAAATAATGACACTAACAGCCAGGGTAACGTCCCTTGGAGAGAGAGAAGGTGAGACGCTGGGGATCCTTCACTGCGGCTGCTAGTCCCACATGGCTGCTTGCTCTAGTTAGCTGCCTACTGACTGAAGAATACAGCTGGTGGCGGTGTTACCACCTTGGGTCTAAATCCTGGCTCGGAGGAAGCTGCCATGGACTAGACTGTTGTCTGTGCTGCTGACAGTGACAGAGGCAGGCAAAACATGGGGGCAGGGACAGGGAAGAATGCCTGTAGCAATGAAAAAGGCCAGGCCAATCTTCTTTTCTTTTAGCAACTATTGTACTAGCCCGAACCAAAAATCACACTTAAGGGCAAGTCTGTGGCAGATCCTGCATGAAGGAGAAGAGGGCAAAGTGTCTCTGTTCGTGTGGCCACTGTCTTTAGCCACTCTATAGCGGTGAGCTGAGGACAAGATCTTGGCCTTACTCCTTACCCTCACAGCCCAGCAAAACTGGGAAAGGGAGCAAGGCCATCCCAGGGCAGCGCGGCCCAGGGCCAATTGGCCTGTGGGGGCCCCCGAACTCTCCCTGGTGCTGGGGGAGGCGGGGCTGCCCTGGGCCAGAGGCCAGGTTCCACACTCCTGTCCTGCCCCTGGACTGGTTTGTCCACCCATGGGGGCGGGGCAGGACAGCTCAGAGACCGGGCTCCATGCTCCCACCCCGTCCCCAGGTCAGCTGGTCCACCCCGGGGGCCGGCTGGCATGAAATGCTGCCAAAGGCAGCGTGGGGCCTGCAGAGGACAGAGCAGGGCCTGCTGAACCGTGGGGCCCAGTGCAGTCGACCCACTCTCTCCCCACAAACGATGGCCCCAAAAGGAAGGAGTGTGTATTATATCCTTTCAAGGGGGGCGTTGCTATGGCACTGCTGTGCTCCTCTCCCACCTCAGGAGGAATGCATCAGAATTCCTCCCAGGGCTTCTTCTGCAGTAATGTGGACTATGGGCAATAGTCCGGGTGCCAGGTTCCTGACTGGTGCAAACCAGTGTAGTTCCACTGATGAAGCCATGTTAATTTATACCCATGGAGGATCTAGCCCTAAATCTTCAGTTCAGCATCCCCGCTCAGGTTTACTGTAGAAGGTGGTCCTCATTGACCCGGAAGGACAAAGAGGAGTTCTGTGTGAATGCTGCAAGCAGAGCTCTATAGAAGAAGATATGGTAGTGGCCTTAAAATAAACACAGCATTTGAATGGAAATAGCAAAGGGGAAGCAGCTTGGGAAAAATGACTTGAGTGGGATGAGGAATATGGGGAAATATGAGAATTCACTGACCCTGTTTGGAGAAAAAAAAAGTTTCCCTATTCAGTCACACAATGGAATATGCTAGGTACAAATGTGGCTTTGCTAATTCAGATGGTGTTAGTACTGTAACAGAGAATCCTGGCAATGCTGTTCTTTATTTGTGATCTAGGGATGATCAATTTTAAACTGTTAGGGAATAACATCAGCTTGGTATAGAACAAAATTAAGTGTTATTCAACAGTGACAGGTTACTTCCAATTTCTACCCCCAAAAAATTTAAGCACTAATTATCATTATCTTACCATAGGCCTTAGTTTTTCCTGTACCTCTGTCATAACAGCCAATTCAGTTCCTCCATTGATTATGATTAGCATCACTTGCTAATTGTGGTACTTCTTCCCAGATGATGCAAGTACATTCAATATCCTCTGTCGCTCTGATAAGAATGGCTATATTGGGTCAGACCAATGGTCCATGTAGCTCAGTATTCTGACTTCTGAGAGTAGCCAATGTCAAGTGCTTCAGAAGAAATGAAACAAACAGGTAATCAAGTGATCCATCCCATAGCCCATTCCTAGATTCTGGCAAACAGGTCCATCTATCTAATTGCCATTGACGGACCTATCTTCCATGAACTTACCTAGTTCTTTTTTTAAACTCCTTTATAGTCTTGGGGTTCAACGTCCCCTGCCAAGGAGTTACACAGGTTAACTATGCATTGTGTGAAGAAATATTTGCTTTTGTTCATTTTAAGCCTGCTGCCTATTAATTTTATTTGGTGACCCTAGTTCTTGTGTTATGAGAAGGAGCAAATAATACTTCATTTATTTACTTTCTCCACATCAGTCATGATTTTATGGTCCTCTATCATACCCTCCTTAGCCATCTCTTTTCCATGCTGAAAAGTCCCAGTGTGATTAATCTCTCTTCATATGGAAATGTTTCCATATCCTAATGATTTTTGTTGCCCTTTACTGTATCTTTTTCCATTCCAATATATCTTTTTCTGAAATGGGGCAATCAGATCTGCACACAGTATTCAAGATGTGGGTATATCATGGATTTATAAAGGGGCAATATGATATTTCATTTTATTATCTATCCTTTCTCTAATGAAAACACAATGTTTTAACATTGTTAGCTTTTTTTGACTACCACTGCACACTGAGTGGATGTTTTCAGAGAACTATCCACGACTCCAGGATCTCTTTCTTGAGTGGTAACAGCTAATTTAGACCACATCATTTTATGTGTAGAGTTGGGATTATGTTTTCCAATGTGCATTGTTTTGTATTTATCAGCATTAAATTTAATCTGTCATTTGTTGCCATCACCCAGTTTTGCGAGATCCCTTTGTAACACTTCACAGTCTATTTTGGACTTAACTATCTTGAGTAGTTTTATATGATCTGCAATTTTTGCCACCTGACTGTTTATCCCTTTTTCTTGATCATTTATGAATATGGTGAACAGTACTGGTCCCAGTATACATCTTTGCAGGACACCGTTTACCTCTCTCCATTCTGAAAACTGACCATTTAGTTCTACCCTTTGTTTTCTACCAGTTACTGATCCAAGAGAGGACCTTCTCACTTATCCCATGATTGATTACATTGCTTATGAGCCTTTGGTGAGGGACCTTGTCTAAGGCTTTCTGAAAATCTAAGTACACTATGTCCACTGGATCACTCTTGTCCACATACTTGTTGAGCCACTAAAGGAATTCTAATAGATTGGTGAGGCATGATTTCCCTTTACGAAAACCATGTTGACTCTTCCCCAACAAATTATGTTTGACTATCTGTCTGATAATTCTGTTCTTTACTATAGTTTCAACCAATTTACCTCGTATTAAGTTAGGATTACTGGCCTGTAATTGCCGGGATCATCACTAGAGCCTTTTTTTAAAATTGGCATCGCATTAGCTATCCTCCAATCATGTGGTACAGAAGCTGATTTAAATGATAGGTCACATACCATGGTTAGTTCTTCAATTTCACATTTGAGTTCCTTCAAAACTCTTGGGTGAATATCATCTGTTCCTGGTGACTTATTACTGTTTAACTTATCAATTTAAGAGTCTTCTGTCTGTTCTTCTTTTGCCTTCCTTGCTTTCTCTTTCCTCCCTGGAGCACCCAGTGCACTGCTTATTTAGTGTGTCTCCCATGTTCCATATGGTGTACATGGCCCAACCACCTGAGCCTTCTTTCTTTGATATTTCTAAAGTGTCCAGCTCTGCCAGCTCCCTTATGCTTGTATTTGCTATTTTGTCTTTTCATGAACTGTGTAATATCTTCCTCGGGCATCTGTGATAGGCAGTTTTTTTGTTAGCCACTGTCATTGGCCTAGTCTTTGCTCTATATAGTAGCATGTTCTGTATAATTGTATGGTAATCTGACCTTTATTATAATTATCCTTGCATAAGAGGAAAGTACATCCACACATCCATAAGAGTATGAAAATGATTGAGAACAATCTTTATTGTATTTAATAGGCACTCACTGGCTATGTCTACACTGGCAAGTTAGTTCGAATTAAGGAAGCTTAATTCGAACTAACTTAAGCCTTGGCCACAGTAGGCTTTCATTAGTTTGATTTAAGGGCTTCCTTAATTTGAACTAATAAATTCAATTATACCTTTCGAACTAACCCTTAATTCGAACTAGTTAGTTCGAATTAAGTCAATGTGGCCATGTTAGTTCAAACTAACTGCTTAGTTCGAACTAACCGGCACATTGAGCTTAATACAACTGACTAATTCGAACTAAGCAAGTGCCATGCATGGCACTTGCTTAGTTCGAACTAAAATTCTAGTGGGGCCATGCTAGTTCAAATTAAGTTAAGTTAATTAAATTAAATAAGTTAATTCGAACTAACTAAAATTAGTTCGAATTAGTTAGTTCAAATTAACTAATTCAAACTAACTTTGGTAACTGTAGACATAGCCAATGAGCACTTTCACTGACAGATTCTTCACGTCCATAAGAAATTCCCAAGCAGATAAATACACATTTTCAACTAAATCACATTGTAATGCAAAACCTGAACTCTGACCTCAGCAACATTAACATATGTGCCTTAGTTCATGTATGATCCACTGAGTGTCTATGTGAAAAGCACAAGGGCAGAGTTAAGATTTGGCATTGTAATATAAATTAGATGTGTTATTTTAACATGTTTATCTATTAGAAGTGGATGTTCCTTGCAAAAGTGGCTTTTTACTGCCTTGTTTTTATCTGGGTGTGGTTTGCCCTTAACTATTGTAATGGGTGCATAATGAAGTTCTTTTCACAGAAGAATTACTTAAGGGGTGCATAGTATAGAGGGAAATGCAATATGGGGATGGGCTTTGGGGAGATAAAGCAGGGGAGTGATGATGATGTTGTGGGATGGGCAGGGAGGGGAATGGAGAGATGTGTGGTCATCTAGTGGAGAAAATGGTGTTGAGGAGGCTAGAAGACCATCTATGCTCCCCTTTCCAAGATGGTCATGTGAGAAGCCAGTTACCCTGTTCTATGTGTCCAGGGAGGCAGATGCAGGCCAGAAAATAACTGAAGCAGGAATTGGGAGAGAAGAAGATAGCCCGGGGGAGAAGTCAGTGTGTTGGAGATGGAAGAGATAAAGCTATCCCTGATAAGGGTTCTCAGGAGTCTTGTGAAGTGAGTAGGGCAAGGCTTCCTTCTTTTGCCAGACAGCTGTCTGGGGATATTAGGCTCTCCTGGGCAGATTTAAGAGACTGAGATAACTGTGCATGAAACTCAAATGGAAGCTCCAAGCCCTGTCAGAGACAGCTGCTGGAGAAAGAAGTCAGCCAATCCAGCTCAAGGAGGAGTGCTGTGCAACTCCCAAACTTGATGGGTGAGTTATGAGCCAAGGAGGCCAGAACTTAAATTCATAACTCCAACAAGAACTGTAGGACCCAAAATCTTGGGGGTGAGCAGAGAGATACCTTTGGGGGAGCTCCCCAGGAGAGGGGGAATATGGTTTCAAAGACATTGGCTATGACTGTATTATTCTAGGAGAACTTGGAGGAAAACTGAGACTGGAGGGGGTGGCCTGGGCTGACATCTGTCTACATGCTACAATAATGCCCTTCTTAATGTCCTGGCATTCTGTGGCATATTTGCCCCTAACCCTGGCAGTACTGGTCTTGCTAGCTTTTCTTGGCTTTCCAGTGCACAGAGGGTGCTCACCAGGGCAAGTAGCTGACAGTAGAGCAGGACTAGTAGTGCAGATCAAGAGAAAACAACAGACACAAACAAGTATCTCCCTTTCCCTGGTCCCTCTCAACAATATATGGACTAATGAGGGGGAAGAGAAGAGGGGAGACCTGGTTCTGAACCTGCCTGAGTTGTGGAGACACCAGCCCATCCCTGGCCCAAAACTGCTTACCAAATCCTGTGTAGTTGACTAGCTGGGAAGACCTGTTTGATTAGACCACCAAAATTTATCTGACTGGCATTGTCCCAATAACGAAGGAAAGTGTTTTCCCCAAAGTCAAGCAGGCCATAATGGAGGTGTAATACGTGTCATCTCTGGGTTCCCCAACCTCCATGTACTCCCCTGAAACTTTTGCAGTGCTCCTACACCTCCATATCCACCCTCTAAAGAGAAATACTGGGGATGATGGGGAGCATACAGGCTTACCCCAATATTGCACCCCCTCAGTTAACTCTAAGATGTATTTTCTTGGGGGCAGAATACATGCTGTCATTTCCTATCACCAAGCCTCTTCTGGCTCTTTATGTGGTTTGTCAGCCAGGGAAACTGTGTTCAGAGAAATAAGGAGAATAACTGGAGGAGGTGGCTCCAGAGTGAAGAGCCAGGCTTCATTCCTAGGACTTCAAGCCCTGGAGACACTTATATTAGAAGCAGCAGTTTCAAAGACTCAAAATATTGATCCTCATTTGTCCTGGAGAGACTAGTTTTAAATCTGATCCAAACTCTTCACAGGTCATTAGTGACTGCTGTCACACTGTCTGGAGTGGCTCATGACAATCAGTGCCTACTGCAGGACAGACAACAGAGTCCAGTGGCACTTTTAAAGACTAACAGATTTATTTATCGCATGAGCTTTCATGGGAGAAAATCCCACTTCGTCAGACGCTTTGAAGATGGGAAAGTTGGGAATGGGAGGAAATTAAACTTGTGGTATATTCTGTGCTAGTCTAGTGCATCCTACCCAGTAACAAAAGTGAACTCCTGGACCACTATATCAGTCTTACTATGGAGTTACACACAGTCCCCTAGGCTCTCAAGTTTATGTTGCCACACAGACAACCGATACTTTATGACATATGGTTGGGGGGACACACACGCATGTGCGTGTACACACACACACCCCAGATCAAATTACCTAATGGTTTATTAACTAGGAAAAAGAAGTAAACTATTTACAGGTTAAAGCAAGCAAACATGTACATACACATAGTTATCTATTATTCTTAAAGGTGACAAAGATGTTGTAGTCTGGTTTTTTTTGGGGGGGGAGGGGGGGTTAAATGTCTTCCAGACCCAGGATGACGCTGGGTATCTCTGCTTTAGTTTAGTGTCTCTGGCCCTGTGAGAGGTCACAAAGCAGAGATGAAAATGACCCTGTTTTATATTTCATGTTTGGTCTTTCAGTCCATCCATGAGACAAGCTCCCTTGCGCGTAGCATTTCCAAGGGATGAGAGGGTCATTAGCCAAACCTTTGTATTGCAATGTGCCTTCATGCCCTGTTTGATTTTGATAGCCCTCCTCTATGGGCAGAGGGAACGATTTCTGTGCCTGGGTTCACAAGCTCAGAGCAAGAATTTTCAAACTTATAAAGGAAAATTTATATATTTCCTTGCAGCTTGGAATGCAGATATTACAAGTGAGATTAGCGCACGCAGCAATTTACAAGCATTTCATAAACACAAAAGACATCCTTATCAGATGAATACCTATTTTGAAAAAAAACTAGAGCTGAGCTAATTTGTTTTCCAGCTATGAGACTGTCAGTTCTTAGCTAATGCCTATGGCCTTGGCCAGAACTGACGCTTGGTTTACCAGCATCACAACTGCTTTCAGAGTTCTCCCTCCAGAAGTGTAAGTTATTTATTGAATCTCCTGACTTCTGAAGTTAGTATTTAAATATAAATCCACTGGATAATTGGAAGAAATGTTATAGGAGAAGGCGTGATGGTGGTGGTAATAGGAGCCTGGGGGAAGAAATGCTGACTGATCTCAAAGGCTGCAATCATTCATTAATCTTTGACAGGACAGGCAGCACAATGTCTCATTCACTTCAGTTTTGAACACTTTCCCCCCTTTGATTCTTTTAGCTACTCTATTTCCGGTGGTCTTTAACTGCTGCACGGAAGTATCGCAGCATGTGCCCAGAAGACTTCTACAAAAAGTTCAAAAATTTGAAATCCAGAAAGATGATGGAGTGTGCAATTTACAAGCTGTGATGTAAGTGATATTCTGTGTGATGGTATGTTCAAGGGAAATTGTCAGAAGTTTTGGGGTCTGGCTGTCTAGTAAGTTGTTTTAATTTTATACCAGGATAACTCCATTGATTACACTGGCATAAAATTGATGTAACAGTGAAGAAACAGGCCCTGTATATTTAAAAACTTTCCTTCCCTGCGTTATATCTTTGATTATTAAAGCTGAATTAATTTTTTAAAAATCTACTTTCTATTTCATCATTAATGTTTTTTACTTTTGCACTTCACACAGCATGGAAAATGATAATAGATTTATTAAATCCAATTTTCTTTTGTTTTATAGACACTCCTACTCAGTTTCGCTTTTTGTTGTTATGTACTGGCAGAATAACAACACAGTATTTGGTTAGAAGGAAGGGTGGCATTACCACCGTCTCATTCTCCTTGCATACAGTCCTTTAAAAATGCCTAGAAAGGAAATATTTCAGATCTAATCGAGTGTTTCATTTGATCCGCGATGGACTTCTTCCATTAGCCAGAAATTCAAAAAATGTCTGTTTGGTTCAAACCAAGCTGAACATTTTTTATTTTTCCAGAACTGACAGCAAACCAACCCATAGAAAAAAATAGATGTTTGCCTGGTCACTTTTTAAAAGTTACTTTAAAAATAATTGGATTTTGCAATAGACTCTAACTTATTTTTCTTCTGGCAGCCTTTATGTAAATCACAAGAGGTTATGTGTGAGCACACAGAATAAAAACATTAAGAAATGGATGAAAAGGAACAGGATTACAAATAGAAGAAGAAATGGAAATCTTCATTCTGGGAAGAAAAGGAACACCAAAAGGAAAAAATCAAATTGTGGTGAAGCAGTAGTATGCTGAAACAAAAACCGTGATGGCACTACCTGTGAATGCTGTATTGTGTTCTCTGCCATAGAAAAATGTTTGGTTAGGAATTCACATACAATGACTGCTGAACATTTTGCAATTATTGCTTAAAAATTGTTTTTTAAATGTCTAAATTCCTGGAGCAAGCAGTGACTGATGTCAGCTATACACGTTCTTTACCACCTTGGATATGCATCTTGAAAAGGATCTTGTTCTTTGGGAATCATCCTGACCAGACAGAAGGAGAAGTTGATGCGTTAGTACTGACAATATTTTCCTGGTCACATCCTGTATTTTTTCCCTCTGCTTCGTCCTCTGATCTCTGTATTCTTCAAGATTTCTAATTTCTGATACCTTCTCCTTCCTTCACTTTCATAATCATTTTTCTCCCTCTCTGACTGCTGTTTTAATATCTCCTTAGACAGCTCCTCCCCCTCACTGCTTTTCTCAGAGGCCTTTGCTAACCTCCTCTTCTCTATGCCTAATCCTCCCCTGCTCACACATATTCAGCTACCATTTTTGTGTTCTGGCTCACAATTGACTTCTCATGTGACTGGCCTTCTCCTTCCCAGTTGTGTATCTGACTGTTTTTCTGACATGACATCGCCCACAAGACCCCCATTTCAATCTCTCTTTGCTTCTAACTTTCTTCATTATTGCTGACAATACCACCATCCCCCCTGTTCCTTAGACTCAAAATCATGGGGTCCAAGATTCTTCTGCAAAGATCATCTCTCGTCCCATTGCTCTTTGCTCTGATCCTATTACTCCCCTCTTCAAGTGCTTCCTTCAGCTCCTTCCTACCCACTGTCCCAAATTCCAGCCTCTCACCCTTGCCATCAAGGGCCTGCACCTCTCTGCCCCAGCTGACACCTTTGCTCTTGTTCCTTTGTCCTCTTCCATCAAGTGCTGCCCATGATGCTAGCCTTGCTACATGCTACATGTCAGAGGTGGCCAAACTGTAGCTTGTGAGCCTCAGGAGGTCTTTTTACAATTAATGTGCAGCTCACGGACCCCTCATATTCCCACCATTCTCCACCTACCAGACTGCATGGGGAGGAGAGCTCCTCAAGGCTTCTGCCTGTAAGGTGTTGGGGCCCAGGGCTTCAGTCCTGTGGTGGGGTTAGGGGCTTCTGCCCTGTTGGGAGGAGGGGTCAGCCCTGCAACAGTGTGCCCGACTTTCGAAAAGCTGGATTATTGTAATGTGGTTCAGAGGGTCGTAAATTTGGCCACCCATGCTATATGCCCTTCTCCCACAGCCATCGTTCATGCAGCCTTCTAATGTATGGAGCAGCTTCCCAGACTCACATCACCAGGTCCTTTCCCTCCGCCTTCAAAACCCTACTGAAGACTTCCTTCTGTCACACCCCCTACAGCTACTAACCCATGTCAGTCACACACTCCTGCCCCAAAATAACATGAGAGAAACATGGGGCACGGCTCATTTGCTCTGTACTTTAAAGTGTTTAAACCATGATTTGAGGACTTGAATAACTCAGTCTTGGGTTACAGGGTTATTACAGCAACGGGTAGCTGAGATTTGGTGGTCTGTATTGTTCAAGAGGTCAGAACAGAGGTGTTCACATTGATTCCTTCTGACCTTAGAGTCTATGAGTCTAAGAAAATGAGTGAAGGAAGGTAGAGGTTTCAAATAAAATAATAATACCCATAATAAGCCTGTTTAACCATAACATGTAACTCTTTTCTCCTCTTCTACAGTTGTTTTTGTTCTCACGTACTGCAGCACACCTAAAATTAGCCTGTTAGCTCCTTGGGGTAGGGACTGTGTAAAGTACATAGCAGCTTTAATTGTTTGTACAATAATTGCAAACAATAACATGTGCCTCGTGCGTGTAGGAGGCTAGATCAAGAAGCAAGTAAGTCTCCCTGAAACACAATAAAACCTGCTGCATTTAGTGGGGTCACTAAATAAATCATCAGCTCCTTCAGATGCTGACATGCATAGTGATGGAGGAAACCAAGGTACACCTGAAAAAGCAATAGGTAAGAAAAAGGTAAGGACTGGATCCTCGGTTCTGTGTAGCTAGGGTAGAGGTAATGGTGACTGTAGACCACCTTTATTCTTCCTCCAATCCTCTAGGAAGACGGGGATTGAATCCACCTCTGGTATAATTTAAAGCAGCCATAGCTCTAACCTGAACCTGGTAAAAAGTTGTCTATTTGCCCAGGATGTTTCCCAATCCTTAATGCACCAAGAAATGCTTCCCATTGGATGCCTTTTACACGAAGGTGGGGGAGCAGGCTGTGTGAAGTTAGCATAGCGAGCTTTACATAGTTGAGAATTCCCACCATACTGAGGAAATCCTCAGTTATCTGACTAAGGCCCTTGTACCACTGGAGCGGGGCCTCCAGATGATCCTAACCAGTGATGAGTTCCAAAGGAGAAGCCGTGTTAGTCTGTTGCAGAAAAACAACAGAGTCCTGTGGCACTTTTAAAGACTAACAGATTTATTTATCGCATGAGCTTTCGTGGGAGAAAATCCCACTTCATCAGACACTTTGAAGAAGTGGATTTTCTCCCACGAAAACTCATGCGATAAATCTGTTTGATTTTAACCCGAGATTAGAATCTTTCACTTACAGACTTTGAGCTTTGTTTATCACAACAAAAGGAACAAAATGCAGTCTGACCCAGTGAGCCTTTAGCCAGGATAACAAGAGTCACTTTGGGCCTGGTTTTGAAAAGCATTTAGATGCTTAAAAGATATAGCTAGGTGTTTAATGGTATTTTTAAAAGCATCTAAATGCCAAAGTCCCAGTAATTTTGATGGGAATTAGGGGGAAATCCTGTCGGGATTTTCAGAATTGCCCATCTGCATTTTTAGGCACGAAAATACCTTTAAAAATCTGATCCTTTCAAAATGGAGTCCTCAAAACAAACCTAAGCCAGAGAAAAAGGCCTCAGGCATAAATTGTAAATGATTTTATAAAGCTGTTTTTTACCATATTTTTTCAGCATGTGCAATATGTACTAAAAATAATTAAAATGCCATTTCGAGACTATTGAATATGGACTCTGTTGTCAACATGAATGACTTATAGCCATATATGTTGTAAATTACGTTGTGTTATCCTGATGTGATCCAGAGCAGATTTGTTGCATACATTTTCCATTAGTTGATTTGAACAAATAGCTACAGGGCCAGCCATAGGGAAACTGGCACCCTGGGCGAACTCGTAGCCCAGCATGCACCCAGTACAGGACGTTCTTGGCATCAGGTCTGTTTCGCTGAGCTGCCTCCACTCCACAGCACTGCCCAACTTTGAACACCATTGTGTGCCCCTGTCTGTCCTTGCTCCATAGGCATTTGGAGGAGGGTGAGCGGATACCCTGGCGCGTAGGCTGCACCAGGCAGTTGGTGATGAGTGAAGGAGACACTGGACAGAAGCAGCTCACCCCTGGGTGCTCTCCTCATCCTCCAGCCTGGTATGGACTCTCACAATGCACAGCCCCGGGGCAAGACTAGCCTTTGCATCAGTCTACCCAATGGGGCATTCCCACAGGCTCGCCAGGGTTCCCATGGCTTCTTCTGGGACAGACCCCCCCCCCATCTGCAAGTTGCAACAATACCCCCTGCAATTTTCAGCCTCTCCCCCAGACGGGGGCCAACCTTACCCGCTTGCCTGCTCTACAAAGCTGAGACACTGCACGGGCCCACAAAGTCACTCACAAGTAGGGAATAGAGCCAGGCAGAGACTTACCCTGCCTGAGCACCAGCACCTTCTTGACTACATTGCCCACTTAAGGCCGGTCCTGAATAGCTATTTGCATAGGTTGAGTAACATAGATGAAAGAAAAGGGCTCAGTGCCACAAGGTATTTCAGGCCCTTTATGGTTTTTCTATCAATCTTTGTAAGGAAATGGTCTCCAATCAATGGCTGGTTCCTGCTGATTGTCCTTATCTCCCACTGGTGTCCTACACCTATGCACCTGTCTTGCAAAGCTGGTTCAGGTGTGTTCTAGGTCCTTTGTGGGCCGCTTTGATTTGTTTTTTCCCCTGCAGTCATTCGTATCATCACACTGTGCACGCAAAACCCACGAAAGCATGACTGATCACATAGAAGTGCACAAAGAGAGGCTGATGCGAGAAGGAAGGACGGGGATATTGAGGTAGGATGAGGCATGATAAAGCTAGAACTCCAGCAGAAGGAGCAGGCAGCTGCAGTTACTTGGAGTAGACTCCTAGAACCCACAAGGAAGGAGAGAAAAGGCAGCTAAGAGGGCCTGGAGATGCAGTCCCATCCAGGTGAATAGTAATGCACCGGAGAAGACGACTTTCCCGAAACAGCAGCTGTTCCCATTCCCCTGCCCACTAAGAGGCAGGACTGTCCTGAGGGAGGGGAGGGAGCAGGGTGGGCTGGCCCAGACACTGGGCTCTGTGCTCCCGCTCCGGGGGGCGGGCCAGCCCAGAGGCTGGGATCCTTGCTTCCACTCCTCCCCTTGTTGCGAAAGGTAGCAGGAGCAACACAGGGCGGGAGGGGGGCGGGAGGTAGAGCAATGGCACAGCGCCCACGGAACCATGGGTCTGGGATGGTCTCTCCACTTGCACCCTCCTTTCCCCCCCAAGACAGCCCTGCTAAGATGGAAGACTGATGGGTGTCTCAGCAAATGGGGAGGTCAACTATGGGTCATTGGGAAACTTCAGGAAGTTCTGAGTGGGAAACTGGTCATGGGCCACTCTGCTAGGCAGCACAAATATTTTTATAAGTGTTCAGCACTTTGAGGGTGCAGCAATTGTTTTATGGTTTGGAATCTGCCTTCTTGAGAGGGCCTTTTCCAGCCTGCAGTTTCCAGCCTGCAGCGCCTCCACCCCCATAGGTTTTGCAAAAACTGCTGCACTATGTGGAGGGCAAAGTGCAGTGGGAGGGTTTGGCCTAATGATAGGAATGCCAGTTCTAGGTGAGGAAGTGGAGTCTGCCAGATAAAGGATATTACATCTTATTTTTTGTGTACTTCATATATTTACTGGGGCAGCAGAAAAGGGCCAGGTTTTATATCTAGGGCAGTGCCGTGAGAACTGTCCAAGTTTGCCATAAATTTTGTATCAAGGTAATGAAAATCTATATAAAACAAACATTGTTTCATCTTAAACAATATTCTATCCAACTAAAATTACAACTCATGAAATTTAATCATCAAATTAAGAGAAAGTGCAAGGACATGCATTTAGGCACAAATAAGAATTTTTCTTATAAGTTGGGGATACATCAGTTGGAAGTGACAGAGATGGGGAAGGCCCTGGACGTACTGGTTGATCACAGGATGACAATGAGTCGCCAATGAGATGAAGACGTGAAAAAAACTAATGCGGTACTGGGGTGCATCAGAAGAGGTGTTTCCAGTAGAGATAGGGAGGTGTTAGTGCTGTTATACAAGGCACTAGTGAGACCTCATCTGGAATATTGTGTGCAGTTCTGGTTCCCCATATTTAAGAAAGATGAAGTCAAACTGGAACAGGTGCAAAGAAGGGCTACAAGGATGATCCACGGAATGGAAAACCTTCCCTATGAGAGGCAACTTAAAGAGCTTGGCTTGTTTAGCCTAACCAAAAGAAGGCTGAGGGGGGATATGATTGCTCTCTATAAATACATCAGAGGGATAAATACCAGGAAGGGAGAGGAATTATTTGAATACAGCACCAATGTGGACACAAGAACAAATGGACACAAACTGTCCATAAGGAAATTTAGGTGTGAAATTAGACGCAGGTTTCTAACCATCAGAGGCGTAAAGTTGTGGAATAGTTTACCAAGGGAGCTGTGGGGGCAAAAACCATAGTTGCCTTCAAAACTGAGCTTGATAAATTCATGAAGGGGATGATCTGATGGGACGGCTAGTTTGGGAATTGTCCATTTTTTACTACTGGTGATAGATATGCCAGTGACCTGGAAAGGGGCATTAGATGGGGTGGGTTCTGAGTTATTACAGAGAATTTATTCTTGACTGGCTGTTGTGACTTGCCCACATGCTCAGGGTTTAACTGATCACCATATTTGGGGTTGGGAAGGAATTTTCCCCCAGGGCAGATTGGCTAGGGCGCTGTGGTTTTTTGCCTTCCTCTGTAGCATTGGGAATGGCTCCCTTGCTGGTTGATTCTCTGTATTTTAAAGTCTTTAAATCATGATTTGAGGACTTTAATAACTCAGTCATAGGTTAGAGGTTCATTACAGGAGTAGATGGGTGAGGTTTTGTGGCCTGCATTGGGCGGGAGGTCAGACAAGATGAGAACTGTCCAAGTGTGCCATGAAATTTTGTACAAAGGTAATGCAACTCAATGTAAAACAAACATTATTTCATCTCAATATTCTATCCAACCAAAATTACAACTCATAAAACTCCTTAAAATTAAGCATCAATTTAAAAGTGAGGTATGGTCTTTTGATTCTAAAATGTGAACATTCTAAACGCAGGTGGCCAAAGTTGAGATGACGTGTATTTTATCTGGTGGACTTGAAACATTAATGCATTTGATCCTTCTTTAGCTTGTTGTATGCACTATGTTGCAAACCTCTCTAGTAAGACCATAACCATAGTAAATGTAAGTAAATGTGATTTATGAGCAGTCTATTCAGCTGCAAAAAGTGGGTGTGCCGTGGAATTGTTTGTCTCATTGAAGTGTGCTGTGTTGCTGAAAAGATTAGGAACCACTGGACGTTGCTTACATCAGTGCTGTTGCATATTGTCTGTCTCTATGTTCCTTTGTTTTCATCTCCTGAATCCGTATGTATTGAGAAACTACTGCTTCATAGCTGGATCTTCTACAGTACTGCCTGTTCCTTCCCCAAAATAAAACAACCTTTACAAAGAAAACCATGTAATAACATTTAAGAAAAGCCACATACCAGATAACTGCGGATCAACATTTCTGTAGGGAGGGTGACTAAACACACTTGTTTTGCTTCATTGATGACTGGTATTTACGACAAGACTTGAGCACTTTCTTACAATGCCAATGGCTTTGAACATGTATCACACATAACTAAGCGCTCAGGCCCCATTAAAATGTTTTCACTTAAAAACAGCTAGTTCAGTGGTTCTGAAGCCACATGTGGCTCTTTGGCTGCTCTCTTGCAGCCCCAGGGCAAGAGAGCTGGGGCCATTTTAAATCTCCCACCCTGTTGTGCTCCCAGGTACATGGCCCAGGGTGGAGCAGGGCAGGAAATCTAAATCAGCCTCAACCAGCGTCTGGAGACTTCCCCATTCCAGCACAGGTAAGTGCTGGGCTGGGCAGGAAGGGGGCCTTGGGAGCTGGGTGCAGGCTGCGGGGGGCAGGGAAAGGGCTTGGGTGCATGGGCTGGGGGGGAGAGGGGGCATTGGGAGAGCCAGGGGCCTGGCGGGGGAGGGCCAGGGGCCGGAGCTGAGTGGGGG
>ML685768.1:18939624-18984687 GCA_007922175.1 Pelusios castaneus
TAAAGTCGACTTAATTTTCCTTAAGTCGACTTTATTTTCCTTAAATTGACTTAAGCAACTTGCTTAAGTTGACTTAAGAAAACTGTAGTGTAGACGCAGGGTAAATTAAGTCAACGTAAGCAAGCTTAAGTCGACTTAATTTACAAGTGTAGACGCACCCTGAATGAGTTCCAACGCTTACAGGGTTAAGTGCAGGGCTGGCCCAACCATTAGGATGAATTAGGTGATCACCTAGTACGCCAGGCTTTAAGGGGCACTAAATTAGATAGAAGTGAATTTTTTTCTCTATTTTAAAAATATACTATGTTATCTCTTATAAATGAAAGTATCACCCTCTGACGATGGTGCCAAAAACCCTTGGGCTGGACCTCTTTAAGTGGCAGTATGGGAGTTGTGTAGATCACACAGTGGTACCTAAAACTGGGCTTTAGGCAACCAATTCCCTTTGTACATCTGATGTTTTATTATCGACAGCAAGAAAAAACCCATTTAGATTTTTGGATGCTAGGGTGAATTTTCATGATTGGCAATTAGAAAGAAAACCATCTTTTTATCTGTAAATTTAACATAATTTGGACTCTCTCCTTGGGACTCAGTAGGCCAAATTTATCACAACTAGGATAAAGAGTTGGAGTCTCTGCAAGAAGATGCCACTGAAAGTAGTGAAATAAAATCTTGCAATACAGCTACCAAGAATTTGATTAACTTTGTTACTGAAGTTGACTGTAATTATACATTGAAATCTTTTTGCAGTGTAAGATTTAGTAACATTATATTTTCTTCATCATTAATCAACTGTAGTAACTATTTACTACAGGATTCACCTATTGTTTTTTGAATATAATTAACTACTATTTCACCTTACCTAGAGAAAAAGTTTCCCAGTGGCAGCATGGTGTAATTTTAGTTAAAGCTCTTTGCAAGAATGAGACATTCAAAAAATTATAATTGAACACTGTTCTATTTCCTGTTTTTTAAATTTATTTGCAAAATAACTTAAATATAATAAATAACTTTGTATTCTCTTGCTTGTTTAAGTCATGGCAGCCCTGACAGCACAAAAAATTATAACAGAAAAAAGTTATTAATAATTTGGACTTTCTGATCTCTGTTACTTTAGACAGTAACTTCAGTATTTTCAAGTTGAAATTACTAGACACTGACTCACATGCAATACACCTTTCAAGCCAAATATGCAAAGATTCAACCAAAAGCGGAAAAGAAAACTGCATATATTGCTGGCAATACATCCATGATTGCAAAAATGCATCATTCTTGCTTTTTGAATTCAGTGATGACAGCTCCTCTATTCTTGCTGAACATCTAATGATTTTTTTGAACTATAATGTGTACAGTGTGAATACAGGGGTGCTTTAGTCTTACTAAAACCAGCAAGAAGTCCTGTAGCATGTTTAAAGACTAACAAATTTATTTTTCACATGAACTTTTGTGGATGATGTTACTTTGTCAGATGCTAGAAAATGGAAAAAACTTGCATACACACAGTGTGGAACAACATATCAGAAAGTGGTGAGATTGAGAGAGGTGAGAATCACTGCTTGTAATGAAAAACAAAGAAGTAGGCCGGTGGCACTTTTACAGACTAATGTTTGTAATGAGAAAGCCAGTTCATGTCCATATTTAAACCCAAATTGGTGATAGCATATTGTGGGGCAGTGTGGGTATTCAGAGCAGAGCCATTGATATATTTTTGATATGATACATCCAGCTCAAATGCAATTTACATGGGAAGAGCAGTATTAGAAATTCTGAATCTTGGATGTTTACTACTGATGGAAAAGTTCGGAATCATTCTCCCTTTTTCTCTGGCCTAATGATTATTTAAGAGTTTGTCCATAGTGGACCAGCCATTGGGCCAGAGAAAGAGAAAGAGAGTGATTCTGTAGTCCATCTGGTACTTAGGAGACCTGGGGTCCAGTCCCCTGGTTCTAATCACTCTTTCATTATCTATCCAGAGTGCAACAGCTTCAACAGGAGAGACTGAGGAAGATTATCCCATCACTCAATGGTAAGAGAGAACTGCCGACCAACAGGAGACTGCTGTTCAAATCCTTTTACACCCTCAGGCACAGAAAGGCAAAACGGAACTTGCGTCTCCCACATTCCAGGTAAGTGCACTAACCACTGGGCTAAAGGTCATGGCATAGGCACCACCTCTGTACCCCTCCCCCCCCCCCAATTATGAATGGGACTTCATGTAGTAGGTAGCCTCTAAGTGTGAGTACCAGATTGGGCCTTGCACATGAGTTAAGCATCCAAATTCCTGTCTTTCCCCCTGGTTGGGGATTGATTTCAGGGTGGCTTAGGCAGGGATCTAGGAGTCTGGCTGTCCAGAAGGAAGCCGGTCCAGAGGCAAGAACACTTGGGGAACTTTTACTCTGAAAAAAATTAGGTGCTGGTTTTTTTAGGTATCAAGAGGGTTCAGCAGGAGTTATGGGGATCCAGCCTGGGATTTAGCTAATGACCCTGTGTTTAACTCAAAAGAAATTATACTTGGGCCTGTCTCCTCCTCCATCCACTGCTCTTCCTCGCCCCATTTGGGAGCCCAATTTCATCCTTGGCTAAGAAAGCCTATGCACCATCTCCCCGCAGCCTCCTGTTCCTGTCCACCTTTATGGTAGCCACAGCCCTATTCCCCCTGTTCTAGCCCTCACAGCTCCTCTAACTCCCCCATCACTAGCGTCGCGCCTCTCCCCGTAAAGCAACAGGAGGCTCTGGTTTTCCTTTGCCCAAGCTGAGCCTAGCTCCCGTTGCTAGGCAACATCCTCCTCTGTGCGCCAAGGACCAGCGGCCGCACTACCCTCACCTGCAGTCGGCAGCGCACCTCCCATTGGTCGGTTGCGCTCTGCGCTGAGTTCCCACTGGGCGGCCTCTCCCTGAGCCGCGCTCCCATTGGCGAACAGCTATCTGCCCAGGCTGCGTCACGTTCTCACACCATGCGCCAGCGCCACCCTGTCCGCTGACTGGCTGGGAATAGTGACAGAAGCGGGCCCTGAGACGGAGGGCTCTGATTGGGCGGACGAGCTGCCGCTCCAGGTTCAAGCAGCCGCTTGGGCGGTGGGGCTGGTTTAAAGCCGCTGCCGGCTCTAGTCCCGCGTGCGTGCCTCGTTCAGTGGCTGCAGAGAGAACGAGACGGCGGGATCGGTGCTTCACGCAGGTGAGAGCTGGGGAGAGGTGCATCCTCCGCCGCCCCAGCCGCTCGCGGGGGGCGTTGCTGCGGTCTCCGGCACCGCTCGGGTCTGGGACCCGCGAACGGGCTTCATGGGGGTCCGCGCCGTCCCGCCCGACCCCCGTTTCCCTGCGGGCAGGGGCTGAGGGTTGCAAGCGGCTCCGGTGCCCGGTGCAGGCGCCTGGTTGCCAGCCGCATCAGCGCCGCGTGACAGCGCGCCCCCTTCGCTGTGCGGCGAGGAAACGCTGCACGGGGCTGGCTGGGTGCGCACAGCTGCGGGATCTGTGCCTGGACTGAACCGGGACGCTCCGGGTCCCGCCTCCCGAGGAGCCCGTAGCCCAGACACGGGGCATCAGAACCTAGCGCGCTCACCGTGCCGGATCTGGCGTCTTCATGGGTCGTGAGGGGGTCATGGGTGCCTGGCCTGGGCAGTGAAAGGTCCCTCAGACCCTGCCTCGCTACACACCTAATGAACTAGGGCCGTTCTAGGGCAGTGGCTTTCAAACTTTTTTCCTCGGGACCCAGTGGGGAAAAAACCACATTTATGCCGAAGACCCAACAATGACATCTTTTACTGCAATGCATTCTATTTTTTTAGCAGCAGCAGCAGGGGGTGCTGCAATCCAATACCTAAGGGTCTGCCACCCAGTACTGGGTCCCAATCTGTGGTTTGAAAACCACTGATCTAGAGCCATACTGGGCAAATAAGGGCTCCATGCCAATTCACGTATGGGGTTGCTTTTGTGTATTCTAGTATTACACAAAACACTAGGCTTGTACAGGCACATAGGAAGACCTCTCTCATGACCCCAGTATCAACAACAGACCACCATGATATAGGACAATCTCATCTGTTGTTGCCTGGTATTTGTACTGCCAGAACCTGTATGGACTGCTTTTCAGATAATAAAATATTATCTTGATCCATCTGGGTGTGACTGTTGCTGGGAGTTCTGCCTGCGCATGCATGGTGCTTCTGGAGGCAGAAAGTTGAAGGGATTTGTATGTGTGTATCTTTTTAAAAACCAACCAACCAACCAAACAAATAAATGGAGTTGGAGGCACTGCCCTCCTCAAATCCAGTCACATATTGAAACATGGAGCTTAACTAATCTTTTGTCCTGAATGTCTCTTTTATACAACATCTAGAAACATAGCTGGCATCAGTGCCTCAGGAACTGAACTGACCAGGTAACCAAAAAGAGGAATGAGTGCAAGGCATGACAGTCATCCACTCTTCCTATTATCTTTGTTTGCGCATCAAATACAATTGTTCCTGTTCCACTTCATTGTGGTCCAAACTCCAGGTCCCATTACCAAATTATTTCAATCTCCTTGTTTCAGCCATCTTTACCACTGACTGTAGGCTTGCTACTGAATCTCTCTCCCTTTTTGTATTTCTCACTATTGCAAGCATCTAGCTCTTTGCAGCATCAAATCCAATCACAGAATTGAGCCCTGTGTGTTACTATGCTATGGATTTTGTTAACAACTAAAATCCTGTATTTGTTACATTATTAATGTAAAACCTGATAAAGGAAAAGAGACTATTTCTCTGAGATTCTTATGTCCTCGTTGCTTTCTGGGCTTCCTGAAAAGACTTATGTGAAATTGTACATGCACCACACTTTTTATAAATGCATATTGCTCACTACAACCTGAGCTGTAATCAGGAGAGTGCTGCATCTCATGAACATTTCATGATCTAGTGCAGTCTTCTTAAAACCTTTGAATATTTGCAGATAACCTTTCTGAAATGCTTGGTAGAAAAGCCAAGTGGTGGTCTGTTTGGTGTCCATACATGATGTATTCAATGTATGTTGATTAAGTATTTTTTTTAAATGGGTGGAGAAAGGAACTACATAAAGTTAAAGGGCATATTTAACTGATAATCAAATTAATCATAGCAGTATTTCTTCAGAAATGAAAATAGTGCTTTTAGTGAGTGTTTTATTTATGAAACCTATTTCAGGAATAAAAGGAGGAAAATAAATGACCAATTGTTACCTGCTGCAAGAACCAAAGATTTGTATTCCTATTCTGTTTTGTAGTTTTCAGCAGACTGCCCTGTAAAAAATTTTCAAAAAATAAAAATCTTAAACTAGAAAATGATCACAGGCAACTAACAAAACTCGCTCTAATATAAAAAACAAAGCAGGGTGTGCCTCCATCATATGAAGTCTCTCCCATTATGGAAAAACTGTAGTAGCGTTTTGCAACCATGACAGGAATTGCTGTGGTGTGCATATTATGCCTCCTAAAACAGACTCTTAAGAAGGCACAAGATTAAATATTTTTTCTAATTTTTTTGTATCTATGTTAAAACAGCTTGGATCATTAAGATCAATTAAACAAAATGTTTTAATTACATTTCTCTAATTCTGAACAAGGAAAAGAGATGACTGGAATTCCTATGCTCCCCTGGTTAGTCCCCTATGATCTTTGCTGATATCAATAAGGGTGCCACTTGTGATGTCAAGATCTGTGCAAAAGCAACTGGACTATTTTACCATCTGCCTCAGGGGTGCACAACCTTTTTTGGGCTAAGGGCCAAATTGCATTTTCTAAGACCAGTCGAGGGCCACAAATGCAATGTTATATGTCGTATATATGACGGTGCTATGGTAAATGAAAATAACATTCATGAATACTGTAACTACAGTTCTATACACATTTTAAATAATTTTATTTTTGTATGCAAAAGAGAACAGGATTTGAACACCAGTGTTTACTTAGTAAGTTCAAGTTCAACACGAAATTTCTCATGCGCTTCTTGTAAAGTACTAGTCGCTAATGAGATGGCTAATGAGACTGAATGTGCTCCTCTGCCCGCCCTTCGCGGCCCCCTTCCCTGCTCCTCTGTGCCCTCTTCCATGATCCTCTCCCCCTCCCCACCTGACCCGAGGCCCAGAGCTGCAGCGCTGGCAGGCAGAGCTGCTTCGGGGCCAGGACCCTTCTGCCATGATCATGCTCTGTTTGAGCATGCTCAGGGCGGGAGGTTTGAAACAGCCCAAATCTGCCGTTATTTCGGATTAGGGGACAGTTTTATGATTTAATCTTTCACTGAGAGAAAGTTCCAGTGTTCTATCTCATTAAGACTCAAATATAAGCACAAGCTTACTTCAGTATTCCACATGTATCACGTTAAGCGCCTTAGCAAGCACTTCAAGGTAAAGGAACGTTATCTCAACTACTGGAAAACTTATTTTAAATCTGTTGAATACAAGTTGAGTAATTTAGACTGATCTGCAATTTAAATAAAAGTTTCATAACTAAAGTATTGTAATATTCCCAAAATGCATGCCTAGCAAATGGAAAACAATGTAACTAAACAGTTAGGATTACTTAATATCTATTCAGAATATCTTTATACTGATGTTTGGTCTTTCCAGGTATCCTTATGCAGTCACTTCTAATCATAAAAGCAACCAATTCTTAAGTAACAAACCTCTGGCTTCACATTTACACTAATAAATACATCTGAGTATTTTTAAAGCAGTCTTTTAGGTAGCAACTAAATGTTTCACAGCAGTCAAATTAAGAACTTGCATAAATGCTGGCAGAATCAGGGCCTAAGGCTATGTCTGCATGACAAAATGATGTCCACCTAACTTTTATATCAGCAGCCACCAGATTTAAGTAGCTTTTGTGTGTGCCTGCTTAGCTCCTTGTATCAGTAGTGTACACAGTAGCAGGAGTGTTTATCTATTTTGTTAGTGTGGGGCATTTTAGGATGGCTCCTGAATGCAAGCAATGCAATGCTGACACTGTCTATCCAATTACTTCAACTGTGATTCTATGTTGCTTGGGGAGGTAGTGTTTCTAAATCGATTGTAAAAATGTCAATGCTGGCAGGAGGCATATCAAAGCTCATGCGATAAATAAATCTGTTAGTCTTTAAAAGTGCCACAGGACTCTGTTGTCTTTCTACAATAGACTAACACGGCTACCCCTTTGGAATTCCCTCATTAGATCAATGCAAAACAGCTTATGTCAATCTATCAGTTTTAGTTCTGCCTAAGTAGGGTACTATGGATTTAAATTCACCAATTATGTCCCTGTGCTTATCTCATTTAGACAAGCCTTGATGTGGTAATAGTCACTTCAGCTAAATAAAATCTTGTTGTAACTTGTATAGTATCTCAGCCTTTCCCCATTGTTTATTCCTACTTGCTGAATGGTGGGTGTTAGTTTCTTACATTTAAGAGCCACACCTTTTCTAATTTATGGGGACAGAACCTAGCCCAGTGTTTCTCCAGGACTGGTGCATGAGATACTGCAGCAAGTCAGTCTCTGGTATAAAAAAAACTTGAGAAACTTTTATGAATTTCAAAGGGATAGCTGTATTAATCTTGTTCAGTAAAACAAGCAAGGAGTCCTGTGGCACTTTTTAAAGACTAACAAATTTATTTTTCACATGAACTTTCGTGGGTGAAGTCCCACTTTGTCAGATGCTAGAAATGGAAAAAATTTAGTGTTGGAGGGAAGATAAGTCCCTTGATTATGTATCAGTGCATCGGGTCAGATTGCTTCAGCAAATCAAATATGGGAACAACATATCAAAGTGGTGAGGTTGAGAGAAGTGAGACTCAGTGTTTGTAATGGAAAAACAAGAGTCCTCTGGCACTTTACAAACAGTCTTTAAAGTCAATTTGTATCTCTATTCAGACTCAAGCTAATGGTATCAAATTTGCATAAATTTAGTACTAACAATGTGGGTTTGAATAGAGACATGAATTGGATTTCTCATTTCAAACATTAGTCTTTAAAAGTACCAGAGGACTCCTTTTTGTTTTTCACTACTGTGATTCTCACCTCTCTCAACCTCACCACTTTCTGATGTTGTTCCACCCTGTTGAACCTATGCCACTTGTTTGATTTGCTGAAGTAACCAGACGTGATGGACTGAAATGTAATCACAGGATTTATCTTCCCTCCCATAAGATTTTCCCATTTTCTAGCATCTGACAACATGGGCCTTCATCCCCAAAAGCTCATGTAAACAATATATTTGTTAGTCTTTAAAAGTGCCCCCCAACATCTAACTTTTATAGTGCCTGGTCACCTTACTTCTTCTCTGTAATTCAGGCCCAGCGGCTGTCTCCTTCTTGGAAGGCAATCAGAGGATTAAAACATACTGCTTCTTGCCCCTACTATGCAGCAGAGGTGTCCCCTCTATCCCCCACATTTTTCTATGGCCTGCAGTTCACAGCATGTTCCCAGAGCTAGGGCAGATATCAGCGTCCCCCCAGGGTGACTCATTTGTGCAACTGCAGGCTGCAGTCCTACTTCCTAGCCTCTATTTCCATGAAAATAAAAAGGTTCTCAGTCTCCCGTGGAGCAGTGGCTCCTGTTGTTAGACAAAGCCTTGCCCCCAGCAGGAAGAGGCGGACGTGTAGGGTGCAATAAAAATACAAGCTGTGACTGATGTAACTGCTGCCGCCGCCCTATACCCCACCCAGCCCAGCCCGGCGGCGGCGGCTGGCTGCTATTTGTCTTCCCGCATTCCCACAAGCCCAGCCAGCAAGCAGGGCTTGCCGTAGTGGCCGCGAGGCATTGCCCACGCCCCCAGTGCAGGGTCCGCACGGCGCACGCGCTAGGTCACGGCACCACGAGGAGCGAGCGGAGGATAAGCAGCCGGCTGGGAACATTGGCTGGGTCACTGAAACGTCGCGCGTGCGCGTTTGGGTGCCGCCTCGACTCAAGGTGACAGCGAGCAATTCATGCGCCTGCGCACTCTCGACTCCCGGTCCGTCCCGGCCGCGGCCCGCGGGGCCTGCGATGGGATTTCGGAGCGTGTGAGTGAGCGGGTTCGCTCGGCGGCGGGGGCTGAGGCGCCGCTTCCCATCGCGGTCGGAGAGTCCGGTGCGCCGGGCCTGGCCCGGCCCTGCTGGCGGGACTCTGAGGGGCCGGCCCCCGGGCTGCACTGGGCCTCGCGCTGGCGGGAGGCTGCTCGGGGGGTTTGTTGCGTGACTGGGGCGGGGCCTGGTCGGGGCGCTGGTCCTGCGCGCCCGTAGCGGGAGGGCCGGGCCGCCCTGCAGTGGTATATGGGGTGGCTGCCACCCCGCCAGGGGGAGCAAGCCCAGGGGCCGCGGGCACCCGAGCCTGTCACGCCCTCACCCGCCTCCACAGCCGGGGTGGGGGGAGGAGTGCGCTGCGGACCCCGGCCCCCTGCAGGGCGCTGCCACCGGCGGGGGTGGGTCGCAAATATGAGGGCCAGAGACCCAGGGGTCGCCACTGCCGCCGTGTGGGTAGGACACTACGCTTGGAGTCGGGCTGGGTGTGACCTTGGGCGACTGGATTCCCCCCTGTCTCAGCTCCCCTTTCTGTAAAGTGGGGTATTGCCACTGATTCCTCTGGGAAAGTGCTCAGAGCTGTGGCTGAGTAGGGCTGTATAAGAGCTGGGTGTTCATGAGTAGTGGGGGCAAAGGGGTTGGGTGTTTTGGGGTTCTAAAAATTTATTTCTTTATCTTTTGGTTGAACTACTGCATTCCACCAGTAAAACATCAATCCTGCCTTCATTTAGCTTTCACCCACTGTTCAGGTTTGCCACCCTTCCAAGCGCTGTTGCCCTGGGTCGAGGGGAGGGTATTAAAGGGGAGCAAACAACTACTCTGTCTCCTTCCCTTCTCCTCTTCATGAGCTGGATGTCACTTTCTGATTTTGCTGTTGTGTGATAGGGCTGGAGTCTGGACTTTAGGTTCTGCTCTGCTGCAGAATGCTCTAAAGCAGTAGTTTTCAAACTTTTCCTTGGGACCCAATTGAAAAAAATCATTTATGCCTGTGACCCAACAAATATATCTTTGAGCAATGCACTGCAGTCTTTTGGTGGCAGCGGCAGGGGGTGCTGCAACCCAGTGCCTGAGGGTCTGTGACCCAATACTGGGTCCCAACCCTAAGCTTGAAAACCACTGCTCTAAGGGACTAGTCACAACTTGTAAAAGGAGCAATCTACTGTCAAAGCTGGGAGCCTTGGAGGTGAAGGCTGTGGTTTTTGTGATTCCCACTGCATTGTTGACTTCACAGATCAGTCAGGCAGTGTATAGGCTGGTGGCTGGGATCCAAAGGCCTGCATGGGATTGGCTGCTTTGATCTCTTACTTAATATGAAAGTGTCTCACGTTTATTTAGGTAGGCTTTGAGAGCTGATAGGTCCCTTCCCAATACAGCATCTTGATCCAAATACGTGCAAGTCTCAGTGTGGGACATGCAATACAAAAGATGAAATTTCAAATTAAACTTTGGTGCCTATTGTCATTGCAGTGCACTTTTTAAAAATTAGTAATAACTTACCAGGGAAACACTTTCAATAATAAAGGTGGCATCAGTATTGCAAAGGTTTGCGTTCTTCAGGAGTTGATTAACACTGAAAGGGTTTTTGCTCCTAGGCAGATTGGAAAGCAAGCATTATTACATCTGTGTCACACTTACTTAACCTAGATTTCTCTTCAAAAACTCTACAAGTAGTAGTTGCCCTGTGGGCAAAACTCTGATTCTACATCCCTATGGCAAATCTCTGCTTGGTAGACTTGTGCTCACATGATTCATCCAATTGATTTGAGTGTGCTTATTCATGTGCATATGTGTTTGTGTCCACAGGGACTAAATTTTATTTTTAACAATATAAACATTTCTTAGTGTCCTCAAAGCAGAAATTCTGCTGACAATTAGGAAACCAAAGAAACAAGTCCAAATAATACTAATAAAATGGAAAGAAAGTAAATAACATTACTACATACACAGAGCTCTTATTTTAAATGTAGGGGGGAATCAATTACAGTTTAAAGAAAGATATCTGGGAGTTAAGCAGGTTTGTGAAGTCCTCTAAAGATGAGTACTCCCTATTAGTATGAGAGGGTAGAACGTGCCATAGCAAACAAGATTAAATAGAATATGTAGAAAATAAAGGTTTCTAGGTGTTTTTCGGAAGTTAGAAGTTTGTCATGCACTTACTGAAGTGAATGTGTCCAAATAAACTTTGAGGTTTTTTTCTTCTTTTTTTCCCCCCCTTCTCTAAGATCTACCATAATGCCTGGGTCTCTTCCTGTGAATGCTGAAGCCTGTTGGCCAAAAGATGTAGGAATTGTTGCACTGGAGATCTATTTTCCTTCTCAGTATGTTGACCAGACAGAATTGGAAACATTTGATGGTGTGGATGCTGGGAAGTACACCATTGGCTTGGGTCAATCAAAGATGGGATTCTGCTCAGACAGAGAGGATATCAACTCGCTCTGCTTAACTGTGGTACAGAAGCTTATGGAGAGAAACAGTCTGTCCTATGATTGCATTGGGAGATTAGAAGTTGGAACAGAGACAATCATTGACAAATCAAAATCTGTAAAGACTGTCCTGATGCAGCTCTTTGAGGATTCTGGTAATACAGATGTAGAAGGGATTGACACAACAAATGCATGTTATGGAGGCACTGCAGCTATCTTTAATGCTGTGAACTGGGTTGAGTCCAGTTCTTGGGATGGTAAGTTTGGTAACTTTGTTGGAAAGCTACATCTTGTTTCTTTGTCCAGTAGTCTTCCTAGTAAGCATCTTATATACACAGCAAATAACTTTTATGCATGGATACTTAGCCTTTTTAAACACTTAATAAGATATAAGATTTCCTTTTTAAATAAATAATGCTAAGGAAAACAGACACTGGCCTTGAGCGTAGGCTTTCTTGGAAATACATTGAATAGAAAATGTTTATTTCCGAGAGGATTTATATGTTTAGGTTACACCTTGTGGAGGTGTGGAATTAGACTGTATTATATATGTGTTACCTACTTATCACCGACCTTTTCTTATAAATCTGGATGGGGATGTTCCAGGGAATGAAAATTAAAAGGTGGAAATTAATTCAGAGAAATGTGAGCTGAGTAGAACTTGCACAGTCTTGCAACCATTTCTTCCTGTAAACCTAAGAACTAAACATTGCAAGCTAAAAGTAAAATATCCAAGAGACTTTCCATAGTTATTTCTTATCTTTTGCAGGTCGTTATGCACTTGTTGTTGCTGGAGACATAGCTGTGTATGCAACTGGAAATGCCAGGCCAACCGGTGGAGCTGGTGCTGTTGCTATGCTAGTTGGTCCAAATGCTCCTTTAATTTTTGAGAGAGGTTAGTCTCACATGGAAAGATTGAGAACAAATACCATAAGTAGGTATACTAGATCTGCTTTGAGCCCTACAAAACACCCACATCTCCAGGATGCCAAGTACTCTAGCTGTCTTATTCCAGGCCTCCAAGGAGCCAGATTCACTCTTGTAGGTGTCAGAAATTGCACCTTCTGTCATGTTGGTCCTGTTCCTACCTCAGCAGGATTCACCTGTGGGTAAAGTAGATGGTTCTACCTGCAGAGTTTCACCAAAGAAAACACAAGGCCTTCAATGTCTACTGCTTATCAACACAGCCTTCTTCTCATGAGAGGGAAGGCTGTCAAGTGATTTGAAAAATCACTTCTTGCAGGCAAGATAGGCTAAATTCACAAAGGAACTGAAGTATAATGATGCAGAGTGTCACCATACCTAACTCCTAGGTGCCTAGAAAAATCACAGGAGTTACCAAAACCCAGGTCAAGCCCCTGGGCTCTCTATTAATGAATGGGGAAAGATGGGCACTTTGGAATGGAATTCACAAAAGTATGTTATGCAGCTTAAACTAGCCAATGGAGGTGCCAGGTGTGTGCTAAGCCTTGCCCCTCTCTTGAAGATAGGCACTTAAGTCCAGGCTTCAGAGAATTGCCTCCTGCTGCTTGAGATACTCTGCCAGAAACCCTTTTTTGGTAGGGGGTGGCTATGTTTTGGTTTGAACCCAGAGGGAGAGGAGGAACTCCTGCATAACTCTTAATCCGTGGCTAGGGTACACATCTAGAGCCTGGAGACCCTTCCCCCGGTTTGTCCCTTCTACTTGAGTGAGAGAACTGATTTGAACAGGGATCTGCTACTTCTTAGGCCAGTGCCTTAACCTCTTGCTCTCTGGGATATTCTGATGGGGCCTTCCTCAGTTTCTCCTGTGGATAAACAATGAAAGAGTTGCTCTCTTTAGCCCAGTAACTAAATAGGAGAGTTAACTCTATAGCATACTGATTAGAGCACTCACCTGGGGGGTGAAAACACTGCATCCAGTCTCCCTGCAGCAATGACTCTTAATTATTTATCCACAGTGGAGTATGAGAGATGGAGAGAGTTCCACATTGCAGTGGTTGTTGAACTCATCTGAGAGGTGGCAGATCCCCTATTCAAATCCCTTCTCTCTTCAGGTGGAGGTGGGACTTGAAGTGAAGTGTCTCAGAATCCCATTGAGTACCTAACCACTGAGCTAAAAGTCATGAGTGGGGTCCTTTCTTAACCCCCCTGCCTGTTTTATGTGTGTCTGCCATATGGTAGGTAAAGTCTGAGGATATCTGTAGAGCTCTATGCAGATACAAATATGTGGATCCACAGCCAATCTGCATCTGCAAGATGTGGTCCTTGGGTTTCCGCATTGCATCTGTGGATGCAGCTATAATGTGGATATCTGTGGATTTGCAGGGCTCTAATCATTTGTAGATACAAATGAGATATCCTGTGTGGATACAAATATGCGGATCTGCAGTCACAAGAAATGGTCTGTGGATATTATGCAGATAACTGCAGATTGGCTGGGCTCTAGAGATCTTCTGTATTGGGTCCCAGAGGAAAGTTAGATTTTCCTCCAGTTCATGAATCATGCCATTTTCCCCTACTTCATGATTCATGGGAGGATTTAGGTGTCCAGATGCCCAGAGTGGGGCTGCAGTCCACATGCTTAAACAGAATCCTAGGCACCTAGGGAACTTTTACTGCAAAGATTCAGGTGCTGAGTGAATTTAGGCATCTCTAGAGAATTTGGTAGCAGTTGAGATTGAAGTTTTGTGAATCCCAGTGAGGCCTGATTCTGGAACTAAGGCATCTAAGTCCTTTGTGACTCTAGCCTGATGTGGTTCCAGTGCTTCCATTCTCAACTGGGTAGTGGGAGATCTGGAGCTGTATGTCAGACTACTGTGGATGTTCCAAAGGGGTAGCCATGTTAGTCTATTGCAGAAAAACAGAGTCTTGTGGCATTTATAAAGACTAACAGATTTATTTATTGCATGAGCTCTCATGGGAGAAAATCCCACTGTGGATGTGAGAGTGCTCTACTAAGCTGCCTGGCCTGCACCAAATCTTTCTTGTGTATCCCTAACCTTGGGTGATGTGTATTCAAGTTGTCTTATAGAGTGATTCTCTTAAGCAATCTTTTTTTTTTAAATAGGACTGCGTGGGACCCATATGCAGCATGCCTATGACTTTTACAAGCCAGATATGGTGTCTGAGTATCCTGTAGTTGATGGTAAACTATCTATTCAGTGCTACCTCAGTGCGTTGGATCGCTGCTATTCTGTCTACCGCAATAAAATCCGTGCTCAGTGGCAAAAAGGTATATATTATTGTAAAATATTTACAGGCATTGGTGACAATTTAAAATTCTGTTTGCCAGAGCACATAATGACAATGAAATATCTGTACAGCCAACTATATCCAGCCTAAGGAGGTTTAAGTAAATATATCTTGATTTAAATGTATGTATCTATTTATTTAAATCAAGGTATATAGTAAAATGAGCAAAACTTAACCTGTCAGTTTTTGCTTTTGGTGGGGGTGGTGTTGGTAGTGCATATTGAGGTATCAATACTCACTGTTTCAGAGTGTGTAAGATTAAATGAACCTCAGAAAAAAACCCAACTTAGTCACCAGGACCTTGACTAGCACGTATTTCCAGTCTTTAGTACTTTGCCTAGCAGGCTGGGAGTGTGTATTTGCTTTTGTTATAATGGTCCTTTAATCCTGTGACACAGAGATTTATATTAAATTGTTCAACAATTATACAGAATAAATATCCCTATTGAACATTTGTATTATATTTCTTGAGCAGCATTGCTTTGAAAATAAATAACTACTTCCTGCTACTGTTACATTTGATTATTGTGCCAAAATACTATTCAAGTTTTTTATGCATCACCACAATCATACTTCACAGCACAGATGCAACTTGGTAATTATCTAAAAAGCTTCTTTGACCAGAAATGTATGTGGAAATGCAAACAACTGCAGTCTTTCTAGTAACTTGCCAGCAAAAGTTGGGCTTTCACAGTAATCTACTGGAGGCTACTGTACTATAGCTTACTTTAAAAAAAAAAAAAAAAGTGGCTAATGTGAGCAACAGCATATGCATTATAATAAATGGCAACACTGATCTTTTATGACTTTTCCAGAAGGAAGTGACAGAGACTTCACCTTGAATGACTTTGGCTTCATGATCTTCCATTCTCCATACTGTAAACTTGTACAGAAATCTGTGGCTCGATTGTTATTGAATGACTTTCTTAGTGACCAGAACCCTAAAACACAAAATGGTATCTACAATGGCCTGGAAGCTTTCAGGTGAGAACTGCTACTATCACTTAAGTAGTCTGAGGAAGAAGGAAGGAAGTCTAAAATATGCTCTGCAGCCTACTGGAGTCTGCCTTTCAGCTGTTTCAGTGAGTGGCAACAGTTTCTAAACTGTTATTTTTTTTAAATAGGGATGTGAAACTGGAGGATACATATTTTGACAGAGATGTGGAAAAAGCCTTTATGAAAGCTAGTGCTGAACTCTTTAATCAGAAAACCAAAGCTTCTTTACTTGTATCCAGTCAAAATGGAAACATGTACACCCCTTCAGTCTATGGCTGCCTTGGTTCTCTTCTAGCACAGTAAGTATAAAGTCAGAAAAATAAGAAATTGTGATGATCTATTAACTCTTGAAAACCTCTAAAAACATAACATTTTTCAAACAGGTTTACTGAAACCAAAACAAACTAGACTAAACAATCTTTTCCCTTGGATTAAGTTCAGGTAGCAGACTTTTGTGTTTTTAAAAAAAAATTAAGTAAAAAAAATAAAAACCCATAAGTTTGGCAAAGTGCTTTAGGTGCATTATTAGTGTAAATGAACTAGGAAAGCAGTCTGTACACATTCCAGGAAGATGGTGTCCTGTGTGAGATGGCATACTGACTAGCAGTTGATGGTAAATAAACATAGTTTTATGAAAACAAACAAGGAGTTTGATGGCACTTTTACAGATAACAAATGTATTTATCGTGTGAGCTTTTGTGGGAGAAAATTTCCACTTCATCAGACACTTGAAGATGGGGAATTTACTGTCTGACAAAGTGAGATTTTCTCCCATGAAAGCTCATGCGATAAATAAATCTGTTAGTCTTTAAAAGTGCCACAGGACCCCTTGTTTGTTTATGCTGAACTGGACTAACACAGCTATCCCTTTGAAACTTGTCCTACTTGCTTGAAGTATCTTTGCCTTGGATTAGCAAAACAACATTTTAAAGTATCCTTGGAAACAAAGGATATCTGGATACTTTCTTAGAACCTGAATAGAGACATATGGTGGTAGGATTAGGGATTGCCTTCCTATCCTGCCACAAGTTAGTAGCTAGAGGTTGATTGTAGCACACATGATTCTGCAGGCATATTTGTACAATGGTCATAGGCTGTTCTCACACTGTTGTTTGTATATTCTCTTGTCTCACATACTTCATCTGCCCATCTTTCATAAGTTGTATCCAGAAACAGCTGCTTCCCTCCCCTCCAAACTAATTAGCCACTGACTAAAGTTCTCATTTACTAGTGTATATCTTTCCCTACCCCCAAACAAATTAAGTAGAGAGGAATCAAGACACCATTTCTTTCCCCGCCAAAGCAAGCATACCCAACTTAATTTGTTTCTTTGCAGACAGTTCCAGCTAGTATCAGTTGTGGTGCAGCCATTGAAACTGACAGCACCAATGGGAACTAGAGCAAACCCACTCTCTTGCATCCACTTTGTCTCAGTCTATGCTTTTCAGTCTTCTTAGATGTGGTGATTTGTATAAGCATGGAAAAAAGCATACAACCTGAGGATTGTAAGCATTAAACATTTTGAGCATTATTTAATCCCTGAAACACATACAATCTAATACAGGCAAAGCAATGTGTAGCTCTCAGCATGAGAGGTGAAAAACCAAGAAGTGAGGAGCACTCTGTTTTGTGTCTTTGTGTATATGAACTGTAGCTTGGCAGTCAGTTGAGGTGTTGAGCTGCACTGATCCAGTAAACTCTGGTCTTAGCAGGTTTCTTCCTGTAAGCAATATTACACACGGATATTTAAAATTGGCACTTAAACATAGTTTTCTTAATTCTTCTTTAATAACTTTTGCTTGGCATACAGGTACTCCCCACAGCAACTGGCAGGACAGAGAATTGGTGTGTTTTCCTATGGCTCTGGTTTTGCTGCTACACTCTACTCTATTAGAGTTACACAGGATGCCACACCTGGTAAGTTAATTTGAGTATAGCATTTCTCATGTAGTCTGCTCCCCTGAAAAGCTGGCTACACTAAAACATTGCTATAAGCAGAAATGCAACAGACTGGCGAATAGTGATAGAAGTATTTCTGTACTATTGGGAAAAGACTAAAAATCAAGATGCTCTCTCACCATGTTCTTACTCCCAAATGCTAGCTTTATAACTTTTTCTTGAACAACTGAAGGAAACTTACTTATAATGATTAAAGCTCCAATAATGTAATCTTGTGTCCCACAGATCATGGCAATTGCATATTAAACACAACTATAGTCTTCCAGTTTCTACAAATGTCCTTTTGAATTGGTAGTGCTTTGGCATTTACTTACGCTATTAGTGTTGACTTGGTGATGCTCTTGCGTATGGCAGGTTCTTCTCTGGATAAAATAACTGCTAGCCTGTCTGATCTGAAAACAAGACTTGACTCAAGAAAGCGTATTGCACCGGGTGTCTTTGCTGAAAACATGAAGATTAGGGAGGAAACACATCACTTGGGTAAAAGCATTTCCGTATAAAGTTAAATTACAGTAGTCTTTGGAAAAACAAGTTCCCGATATTATGATCAAATCTATGAGTTTAGGTATGAATTGAAGTCCATGGTTTTCATGCCTTTCTAGATTTACATAATTTCAATCAACCATTGCAGCAGGTTAAGTACAGTTTAAACTGAAGTGAAGGCCAGACTTAGGTATCAATACAGTTACTTTTCTGCTGCTGTTGCAGTTTGAGAATGGGCAATGAATGTTAGGATAAACATTGAATATAAATTCCAGAGGGGTCGGTGTGATAGTCTGCATACAGCAAAAACAATGATAGTCCTGTAGCACCTTAAAGACTAACAAATTTCTTCAGGCATAAGCTTTCATGCGCTGCAACCCACTTTGTCAGATGCATGAAGTGGAAACTAGCTAGGAGATATATATATACATACACACTTGGAAGGGTGAGAAACAGTACAATGGGGAGGACAAGTGCTAACAGAGTCAGTTCAGTTAGGGTAGATGAGGCCCATTCACAACAGTTGATTAGAAGGTGAGAATGTGAATTAAACATAAACAATCAATTAACAATATTTTACTGGTTTAATCATAGCCAACTACATACCACAATGTTCAGTGGATGATCTCTTTGAGGGAACTTGGTACCTAGTGCGAGTGGATGAAAAACACAGAAGAGCCTATGCTCGGCGTCCCGTGCTGGGCGATGGACCTTTGGAAGCAGGAACTGAGGTGGTCCATCCAAGCACTGTTAATGAGGTAAAAATTCTGTACTTTTTTAATACTTGATATAAATAGCAAAACTATTTCTATATATAGTGGTGCTATGCAAACTCTCTGTTAAAGGAGGAGAAGGGGCAGATAACTTATCTCCATGTAAGTTTGTTTAAAATAAGTAAAATAAGAGCCAAAAAAAAAAAAGTTTCAAAAAATCCTATGTGCAGTATGTAATTTTTGGTGCAAGACAGACTGAGTCAGTTTGTCAATAAGCCAAGATTGCAAAAACAATCTAGTTAACTTGAATAGCTAAAACCAAACTTTCTAACTGTTGTAGCATGAATGTTGTCTGGGATATAATGCTGAGTGTCTGGGAAGAAGCTATGAAACGTAAAAGCGAAGGAACTAGAAAACCTATGTTTAACCCCCCCTTTTTTTTTCCTCTTCAGCTTATCCCAAGCCCTGCTAAGAAGGTGCCAAGAATCCCTGCAACAACAGAATCTGAAACTGTTGCTGTATCTGTTTCCAATGGAGAGCATTAATATACCTCTGTGAGGTGGGGAATGAATATAATGGGGAGGTGCGGGGTGGGAAAGGAAAGGAAAAGGAATTAAATATGAACTAAGTTTCATTGTACAGCTATACTTTAATTGGTGCATGGAAAACTGTTTAAACTCCTTGTTTAATGTGGTTTCATAACACTAAAGCATGAGTGTATTGGGAAAGAAAGCCAAAGGTTCTGTGGGCTTTCATAACTTGATGTTGGTGTGCTTTTCAAAAAGGTTCAAAAAAGGACACAGAAAAATAGGGGCTTTGCTTGTCTTCACAATTTTTTAGTGAAACCCTCTAAAATAGGTTTAAATGTGCATGCACAAGCTCCCACTTTCAGAGAAAAATTTTCTAAACTGGGGGGTGTCGTGTGTGCTGCTTTTTTAATTATTTTTATTTTTTTTCACCTCCCTTCTCTCCCCACAAAAAGTATGGCCAAAAGCCATTCTCTCTCTTTTTTTGCAAAAGTCATTTGGTTTTTAATGTTGGGGTCCTCAGTGCCTTGACAATCAACAGTCAGTCTTCTAAATATAATATACCTGTTCCGTCCCATTTGAAAAAAAAAAAAAAAAGTAATCAAAAGTCTGTGACCATCTGATAGTTTTGGTCTCATCTAACTCCTAGAGTCAGACCACATCACTTTTATCTACATCATTAAAGCCCACCAGCATATTATTTTGGCAACATTAGAGAGGCCAAGGACTGAATGAAGTTGGAGCCTTCGCTATCCTTCCACTGAGCAGTTCTTGGCAGGGCGGTGAGAAAAAAAGCTTATATCTGTGCTAAATAAAGGGTTTAATTCCCCCAAATGTTTCAATTTGGCACATTTTAAAAGAATATTAAACTTAACTGACAAAAAATAGCATTTATCAGAAAGCAGAGATCTAGTCCCCTATTTCCAAATGCTATGGCGAGCTTATTCAGACTGACAAACCATGAAGGAAAAAGATGACTTGACTCCTAACTATTGCTTCTGCTGTATTTTTCTTAATGACAACTTTTAACTCTGAGTTTATTATTGCCTTCATATTTCAAGCTCCTCCTGTGCTTGTATAACAAGACTGATGCAGGAAAACACACAAGACTTTTTCCAAACTTCCAGTCTGAGAGCTGTTAATCATGCGAGGAGTAAATGCCCAAATATAGTAGGAAACCATTCTGAGCTATGAAATGCCTTGCTAGCTTGTAAAATATATTTAAATTTGTTCTAATGTACAGAACTGAGTCTCTTTTTTAATTTGTATTTCACTGTCCACTTCAGAACTACAGTGTCTAATATAAACTTGCAGAACTGACATTTATTAAATTGCAAAATGCAGGTTTTTGGTATAATGTAGTGTTTGTATAATAACTGTCACTCACTAAAATTCGATAACTTTTGTTGAACTTGTACAGTCAGCTTTCTAAAATTAACTGATGCAGACTAGCAGTCTAAGTGCTATTACTAAAAATGATGAAGAAATGATGCATGAAGGTACTTTTGCAAGTGTTTGGTTTAAGTTTCTTGAGAGCAACTTAATTTGCTGCCAGAAGACAAATTTATCAGAGAATAAAATCCGTTGCTGGCAATGGACAGGCCAAGAACTGCTGACACAAACAATGAACTTGCCACCGTCACTGAGGCAGATCCTTTCGTAAATAAAGTTTTAGAGAGATTTGAAACTGATGTTGGTGTAGTGCTGAATTGGCATGGAATAAGTCTCCTAGATGGACTAGGAAGAGTCTGATGATGACCCAGCAAACACTGGAGAGTATACGAGGGAACCTTAGCTGTGTATGTGTTCTGGTGGAAATATTTCCCTTTTCTGTTGCATAGTGGAATTTTAAGAGGAAAGTTAAGCAGATTTTCTAGCTGACACTCTAACCCCAAAATATTTAGATTTATGGTTCAGGGCTGTCTCGCTCAATACTATGTACAGCTTATTTTTTTAAAGCCCAAACCAGGTCTAACCCCTCACCTGTAGCTTAAATTCACTGCAACAATTCTATTTCTGTCCCTTTGATATTTTTAAAAAGACTTGATCTTATTTTTTCTTCATTGCCCTCTTCATTGGTGCTTACTTATGACTACAGTGCTGTCAGTTGCCTTTCTTTTTTTTCCCCCCAAATCTTTGCTCCTCTTTAATACAGTAAAGCTCAAGATGACTCTTCAATATTTCCTCATTTGCTTTTCCATATCAACAGAGCTATTGAAACCCTTGCAAGCCAAAGTAACATGGAACAGCTGTTCTTGTGCTTAAATTCTGGTTGTCAGTATCACAGACTGAAGGTGCGCAGCTTCAGTTTTAACTTGACCAACCTAAAGCCTGAAGGGCCTTGCCTCTAGCTACCAGCTTAACTATGCCAGTTCACAGTGGTGTAACTAGTGGGGAAACATTCTTACAGTTTGCAGTTAAATTGATGTTGAGGGGAGCAGAACTCAGAACTGCTGACTAAAGCAGAAGTAGGGTATTTTGTCTCTAGCCTTTTACTTAAGGATTGCACACGGCTGCTGTCTCTTAGCAGGGCACATAACTATGTGACTAGTACAAGGAGGCCTCTACATCAGGAGACTGCCAGGCTATCGGGAAACCTCCAAAATAAACAATCAAAACCCCTGTGCCATTTAAATGTGTTGTGTAGTGGTTTTATTTTTTTTTCTTCTAATGGTCACTAGTATAAAAAAATCAAACTCTTGGCTTTCTGTGCTAATCTCTACTGCTGAAGTAACATGGGCCAGAAGCCCTGCACTCTGGTATGTTTCCTTAATGACCTATTGAAGGACATTAGTGTTGAATCTGTAAGTGAAGCTTAAGCTAGATGAACTTGAAGTCTGGTTCTGTTAGCAGTATCCCAGGACCTTCATTTGGAGTAGTATTGGGTTCACCGGAGGTCTGCAATCTTGATCTCTTGTCTCCTTACTTTTTAAGTTACACAAGGATCAGACTATACTGAGCCCAGTAGATGGCAGTATAGCTGACTGTACCTAGAAGTTGCAGCTACTCTCACAGTGGTACTAAAATAAAGGTGCAATATATTTGATTTGAGGTAGTGGAGCAGTATATTAGGGTTTTCCTTTGAAAATAACTTTTTATACATCTCAGCAAGAAATAGCCTGACAAACCAGAATCAATGCTCAGGGTTTTCTAAAAGCTTTTCCTGAACTAATGAGGAAGGAGGAGGGGGGGCGGAGGGAAAGGTTAGCACCTCTTTATCTGTCAAGGTTTAAGAGGTAAAAATTAAGGTCTATTATTTAATAGGTACCAGTTAATCTTGGCTGAAGTGAGTAGTTGTAGGTGTCCTGTAAATAAATATTCACAGCTGTTCAGGGATCAGTATCTAAATCACCAGATTTTGTCCATTTGAAATCAAAGTAATTTAGATTTCTGCACAGTGATGACTTATGTCAGGCTAATAACGTAGTATTTCTGCAAGCAACCACCCTTTATACACAGCTGTCCTAAAAGATCCAGCCCAAATACACAATGTAATTCTACTGAATTTTTATAAGACAGCATCTATTAAGTAGCTTGTATTTGTTAATCAGTTAATATCTTTCATTTTACATGTAAGGTCTATGGGCCAAAGAGCAAACACAAATAAGTCTGCCTGAGCATATCAGTCCTCTGGATGAAATAATACATTTTGAGATTTAAGGCAGTTTTTGTTTATTTAAAAATTACAAAAATGTAACATCAGATCATACTGTGAAATGAATAAAACCCTTTACCAAGTTTACTGAAGGGGAAGTCTGCAATATGCAATTCATAAAATTGAGCATAACTTGGATGTATGCCTGATACCACGGTATGAGCTGGGACCTTTCTTTACGTCCTGCTCTTTGGGTTCTGGTTGTGTGACTATAGGAACAGTCTCCAGGGCTCTTTTCTTTTGCACTCTATGCAAAACAATTCTGTAGATACCAGTTACTGAGCTGCGAGAATCTCTTCCACGGTTATTTTGAATGTGTTCTTCTGTGATTCCCAAATCCTCCAAGGTATTTTTCACTTCAATTTCCTCCTCTTTAAGGGTGCTAGTCTCTGCTAAGTATTTTGGATCCAGTTTAAATGGGTCCAAGGCTTTTGGATACTGTATTCCTTGCATCCATTCATTCTTCATAATACATTCAATGGAGTATCGTGCAGTTGGTACTGGCTGAAGAATTCCTCTGATCAGCTTCTGGCAAGTTTCTGAAAGATAGGGGGGCAGGCTGAATGTCCCATCAAGAATGCACTTCTTCAATTTGGCCACTGTGTCTGCTCGAAATGGCATAGTACCAGTCATCATAAAATATAAAAGGATTCCTAATGCCCATATGTCCACATAAATACCAACATAGTTTTCATCTCGGAAGAGCTCCGGTGCAGCATAAGGAGGAGAGCCACAGAAAGTATTTAAAGTTTCATCTCTTTTACTTATTGTGCTGAATCCAAAGTCACCCACCTTCACACAGGTGTTACTGGTATAGAATACATTTTCTGCTTTCAGGTCCCGATGAATGATATTGTTATCATGCTATGGACAGAACAAGAAAAAAATTATTAGTATATGAGAGCTCTTCAAGTTTATTTTTTCTGTATCTTCTGTGCCCATGTAAAAAGTCAACACAGTAGGTCTGAGGTACACCAGTGTTTCCCTATAGTTGGAATAGGAAAGGAGCTGCCCAAACAAACATAATTTGGCCCTGATATCAAGGGCAGGGAGGGGGAAAAATTGTAATGTCTTTAAAACTTAGTGTAATCTGATGCCATAAGACATATGTACTAATCGTAGTTTTGCAGCAACATCTGAACTTGAACAACTTAACTGCATTTCCTTACCCTAATGGTTAGTTTTCTTTTAAAGGGAACTAACACTGAAGTGTCTGGGGTTTATAACACTTGTTTTTGCAATAATTACATCCGTCATGTTTTTTTTAAGCTCCAGTTACTAATACTTGTAGCTCTGGTCCCTTCTTAACACCAGTGTGTGTTTGAGAATAGAACAATATAATTTAATGCCAAAAGGCATTTCATAGTGTGTTCTTTGATCTCATTTTGAATGTTTCTGTTGATGAAACTGTAGCAGATGCTAGTCTTAATAAAAAGCAGGCCCAACTCTTGTTCACTACACCGAAGTTTAGATCAGGGTTGACTTTGATCTCTACAGATCTCCTATGTGGGACCCTTACCACTTTCTAGACCTAGACTGAGTTGTTTTACAACTACAAAGTGCCATTATGCTACTGCTTCTCATCTGCTGGGCTCTCTCTCCCCAGTAGCAGTTCCATTACACACAAAACCGGAAACCTGCTAAAAGATACTGGGTTCCAATAGTCGTCATGATTACAGACAATCTCATTCAGTGTGTTTACAGATGTAATACCAAGACCTTGACTTCACGTGTAGTTTAGAGCAGTGGTTCTTAAGCAGTGGGATGCGTACCTCTGGTGGGACACAGAAGTAGTCCAGGTGGGACACAGGGTTTTCATAACAATCACTAAGGCCATGTCTACAATGGCAAGTTAGGTCGACTTAAGGAGGCTTAAGTCAACCTAACTTAAGCCCTGTCCACACCAGGCTTTCATTAGGTTGAATTAAGAAAATCCTTAAGTTGACCTAATAAAAGCTTAGGTCAACTTAGTAAGGACCACTCATTAGGTCAACCTAACCCTTCCTTAGGTCAACCTAAGCCCAGTGTGGACGCATAAATCCAATTTCTTAGGTCGACCTAAGGGAAATTAGGTCGAATTACTAAGTCCCGGTTAAAGGAAAGCACTTTGTTAAGTCAACCTAATAAGGTCGCCTTTAGGTCGATTTAAAGTTGATCTTATTAGGTTGACTTAACAAAGTCAACCTAACTTTTCCTAGTGTAGACATAGCCTAAGAATTCACTCTCCCACTAATCTGTCTGTAAACATATATGTCCTTCTCGAAGAAAGGGGGCTTTTTGTTTCTGCCACGGTAGGACCCAGGTTCTTTGAAGGGAGTGATTGGTGAGATGTACAATAAAAGGTTGAGAACCAGTGGATTTGAGGACTGTAAAAGAGCAAGGAAAGTTGTCGTCCTCGTGTGTTATTCTATGTGAAATGAGTTCTGTGGTGTCAGTCCAATATCCAAAGTAAAGGTGACAACATCAGACAAACTACCCCAATGGCAGCATTATTAGGGGCTCAGTAGGGAGGCCAAGAGTTGAATGAACCTGGAGACAGCACGATTGTCTCTTCCTGGAAGTAGTGGCCCTAGACAAAAGTCTGATGTCGAGTGATGTGAGAAAGTCTACACTGCCACACCACATGGACTATTTGGTCTATAGGGACTTTAGTTTCCAGGGCTGCGAACCTTTTATTAACACTACATCTACTCACATGACACAAAACATAAAGTTTGTTAAAGTAATGGAGACTAATTTAGGCCTAGAGAAAAACAGCTTACCATGTGCTTCACAGCAGATGCAATCTGGGAGAAGATTAATTTACTTTCAATTTCTGCTAACTTTCCCTCGGTGCTGATTTTAGCAAAGAGTTCCCCACCTCCTGCATACTCCAGCACCAGGTGCAATTTTGACAGTGTCTCCACCACTTCGTAAAGTCTGATAATGTTTGGATGGTGCAGCTTTTCCATACTGGAAATTTCACGGGACAGTAAGCGTTGAGTCTTTTGATCTAACTTGGTCTTGTCCAAAATCTTAATGGCTACTTTTTCTGGAGAGAAAAATGCATTTGAATGTATTAGTACAACAAATATCAACATCAAAACTATTATTTTAAAACAATGCTCATTTAACTGAACAACTTTAAAAGTCTCAATTCTTTTTTCCACTTAGCATTCATTTAACGTGCGTCACAGCAAGGCAGCAACGTCAAATCCTGTCACAGTCCAGTCATTACCCTGCCTACTCACTCTCTATCAACATAGCTAATAGGCAAGTAGAGGTGACTCCAATTAACTTAATCAGTCCCTCATTCTAATTAACCTAATCAGTCCCTCTCTCATGGTATCTGCTGTCTCAGGCCTTGTACACACTACAAAGTTATTTCACGGTAAGGCTCCTTACCAGGCGATAACAATCTGAGCGTACACACACACACACAAATGCTTCTTGTTGCGCGGCAACAGCCCTCTTGCCACGCAACATGTAAACCACCCAAACGAGGGTGGTAAGGGTTATCGTGGAACAGTTGTTCTGTGGTAGAGCCTGTGTGCTCCTTGTGTTTTTGACAGCCTCCAGAAATGTCCCAGAGTGCCCATCGAGGGCACGCTGGGACATGGGAGCTGTCAAATTTGTCAATTTCACTGCTCTAACAGAGCAGTGAAATTGACAAATAGCAGCTTGAGCCAGACTTTGGCTCAAACTGGCAACTGAGCTTCCCCCAGCAGGGGCTCAGGGCTCAGCTGGCCGGGGGCTGGAGCCCCGCTGAACCCCAAGGCTCCGGCTCCAGCCGCAGCCAGCTGAGCCCCGGTCCCTGGCAGGCAGCAGGGCTCAGCTGGCTGGCCAGCTGAGCCGGGAGCTAAGCACCGCTAGGGACCGGGGCTCAACTGGCCGGTGGGGCTCAGCTGCCCTGGGCCAGCTGGAGCACGGTGGGGGCTCAGCTGCCGCTGGTCAGCTGAGCCCTGCTGAACCCGGTGGGTGGCGGGGCTCAACTATCAGCGGCCAGCAGAGCCCGGTCCCTGGCCTCAGCGGGGCTCTGCTTGCTGGCAGCAGTCGAGCCTTGCCATGGGGCTGAGTGGGGCTCAGCTGGCTGGCGGCTGGAGCCCCGCTGCAGCTGCGGCCCTGGCAGGGCTCTCAAGTCGCCCAGCAGGGCTTGGCTGCGGGGCTTGGCTGCCCGGGGGCTGGAGCCCTATCAGGGGAGCTGGAGCCCCTGCAGCCCGGGCTCAGCTGCCACAGCCAGGCTTGACTGAACCGGGGCTCAGCTGCTGCTCAGCTGCCGCTCAGCTGGCCGGCAGCAACTGAGCCCCGCCTGCCGCAAGGGAGTGCCAATCCAGCTGAGCCCCAGGGGCAGGACTGGGGCTCAAGCCGGAAACAGCACCGCTACCGTGCACTGCTCCTTCTAGTGAAAATTCCAAGGATTGCTGTGTGGACGCAGTAAAGCATTATAATTGCAACGCTTGCTTGTCCTGCAATAACAGTTTGGGCTGAGGAGAGACAACTGCATGGAAGCCTCTTGCTGTAAGCCTGCACCAGGTGCTCGTCCATTATACCAGGGCTTGGCAACATTTTTGGACGGGGGGGGGTGGAAATTCAGGTCTTCCATCTTCCCCCTCCCATGTGCCATGTGAGCTTAGTGCCCTAGGCAGGGTGTACCATGTGGAAATGGTGTGTGCAAGTGTGTGCTGGCCTGTTTCCTGCCCTCCCCTCAGTGGGCCTGCTGGGGCCTCTGAGGAGCCACCCTCTGCTGATGTCTCCAGCAGCCACCCTTGCCCACATGGGCCCAGGAGGGCCCTTGCTGGAAAAGGTGCAGGAACAGGAGCGTGGCAGCTGTGTGATTCCTACTCAGAGCCAGTCGTGGGTTGACTCAGCGCCGCCTCCCTGCCATTCTTCTGCTCCTATGCTGAATGCATCTAGGGAGCCTGCCTGCTTGCTCCATTTTTGGCCAGGGCACTGCTGGGTGGGGCAGGACAAACGGGGGGGGAGGGGGGAAATGGGACACATACCAAATGCTCCTATATAGGGCTGGGAGTGCCACATGCCACTTAAAATCATTCCACCTTTGCCATGGTTGCTGACCCTGTTGTATACTATAGAACTGTAAAATAAATGCACCTGTGGTGTAGGGTAACAACCTGGTGTGTGTTTGGGGTTAAGAAATGGGCCAGCCAACGGGGCATTGGGCAGCAGAGGAGCTGCCCTGTGACAGAAGTTTGGCACCTTTACAAGGAAACGATCTGTGAGCTGATATGAACAAGCCTAAACAGCCCGCTTCACCGGAGCCTCTTCATTAGTGCTGAGCACTGCAAAAGGTGCTGAACGAAGCATACCAGTCACACCAGCACCCTGGTGCTGCGTTGAAGATCTGCCACTTCTATACAGAGCTGGATGCTAGCCTTGGTGGCACCTTAACCTACACCGCCTAGAAGCCTGTGGATACTTCGGCAGGGCTGGAGACAGAGGACTCATCTCTGTGGACAAATCATGGATGAGGCGGTTGAGTTGGCGACCAAGATGGGATAGGTGGTAACATTGTCCGGTGCTATGGGGAGCCAGGACCTTGTCTGAACTCCGAGGGGCTTGAACAGTCCCAGTGGTGCACAGGCTGCAGGAGAGGGGCGCACTGGTAATTGATCCTTTTGAATTTATGCTGCTGGGTTATTTGAGATAAAGCAGTCTTTTGCTTCATGTTCTAGAGGTGGGGGAAGGGATAGAACCATGAAAGACTGTTTGTGTGTGCGTCACATTTTCCTGCATAGCTAAGCAGTCCCGTGTGAAACCGTGTTCATGTACACAGCGATTTCATGGGCCTCCTCCAGAGAGCTCTCTAAGAAACTTTCCTGGATGTACTCGCTGATCCTCTGCTGAAGGTTCTTTGGCAGAGCTGCTTCATATCTTCCTCCACTGTAGGAAGTTTTCCCTTGCACATCAACAATTAATTGAGCAAAGCCCAAAACAGCATGCCAGTGAACAGCATAGGGGCCCGGTCGGATGCTGCATGGGTGCAGGTTGTGTACGCTAGCATACTTGCTTCCCTCAGGAGTGAAATATGGGGTACAGTGATGCCTGCTTGTGGAAAATGGTAGCAGAATTTACAATTCTCTCCCTAGGCACCTGCAGGAATCCCCTTAAAATAAACACCTGAACCGTTTGCTCCCTCTTGAGCACTCCCGTACTCTGGGCCAAACTGACTCTGTTTAAGGCATTAATCAAGCTGACTGAGTGCCACGGGCCAATGAGAAAGTGATTTGTATTTTACTACAATGCTATGAATGCACTAACAGTCATACTTCTGTTTCTTGTGTTTCCGCAGCTACTGCCTTCAGGGGAACCCCCTGCACACCGGTGGAGCGCCTCTGCCAGATAAGGAAACAAGTGAGGAGAAACAAGGAGGACATGTTTCAAGAGACGCTCCAAACCTAAGAGTCCAAAAACAAAAATGTGGGATGTTGGGAGAGACTTTCAATGAAAAGGGCAGCACAGAAAGGAGATCTAGGAGCAAATTTTAATGGGCTAGGAGCAGATGATAAAACTGATGCAGAACCGAACAGAGATGTTGACCAGGCCCGGGGCACATTACTACACTGTAGGGGCCCTCTGCCCTGCTGGCACTGGGGGGGGGGGGGGGCCGGGCGGCCCAGCGGGGGGGCTCGGCGCCCCCCCCCCCCCCGGGGGGGTTGCCGGCCCGTCAGGCGGTGGGGTTTGACCCCCGCCCCCCCCCCCCCCCCATGATCCACCTCTGCCCCAGGCAGAATACATGCATGCTGATTCTCCTCCTCAACCCCACCCCACTCCAGGCAGCCCAGCCTAGCTAATACAGAACTGCTTCCCATGCTCTCCCCACATTCCTGACAACCTACCTGGCCGCCTTGGTATACCATTCACACACCCCCTCCTCCCCTGCCGGACAACTTCCAAAATGATACCTGAACTTACAACTTACTGCCCGTCACACCAAGCATTTTGGGTGTGCTGTTAATTTATATTTAATAAAAATATCTCTGCAAGATAATCTTTGTCTCCTCCACATGGTGGTTGCTGAAATTAATACACAGTGGCAATTGGCATATTTGCAGAGTACAAATCACAGTCAAGAATTATCCAAATTTTCATGCAAGGCGGCAAGATGACAAAGCATGGGAAAGACACATTATTCATGCTCATCATCAACACGCTGCCCCTAGACATCCCTGAATCAAAGAGTCCCCTACTGTGCCCCTTCAAAAGCCTTGGCGTCTGGCTGAGCCAACGCAGCTGTCAGTGATCCACCTCCATGCTTTACCCCAGGGGGAACTTTTTACCCAAAATAAATGTGTTAGTTTTTAAAAGTGCCACAGGACTTCTTGTTTGTTCTCCCCTATGCATCACAAATATTATGGAATGCACAGCAGGCTCATATGATCATGGGAATATTTTCTTCATTTAGGTCTAACCTGCCATTAAGGCAATGCGAGCAGCTTTTTACGTGAAGCACTCCTTCCTGTTGTCCAGGTCTCTCATATAAGGCTACATGAACCATGGGGAAAAGGAGTATGCCGAGTCTCTGGCCTTTACGCATTACAAAGTTATCGTGATAACAATCTGAGCGCACACACACAAATGCTTCTTGTTGCGCGGCAACAGCCCTCTTGCCGCACAACATGTAAACCACCCAAACGAGGGTGGTAAGGTGTCCCGAGGTAGAGCCCATGTGTACACTTCTTCCGTTTTTGACAGCCTCCGGAAATGTCCCAGAGTGCCAATCGAGGGCAGAGCAGTGAAATTGACAGGGACTGTGAAAGTGATTTGTATTTTACTACAATGCTATGAATGCACTAACAGTCATACTTCTGTTTCTTGTGTTTCCGCAGAGCACGACCACAGCTGTAGGTAGCTATCCCACACTGTGTAACTCATCACCTTCTGCAACTTCCATCTAATCATTTCGTTGCTGTCTGACTGCTTTTTGCAGCGTTTTTCAGTGGCCCCTGTTTACTGTGCACCAGCCATCTCTGTCTGAAAGGATGCATCCTGCACTGCTCTCCACTGTTGGGGGCACTGTTATGAACTCATTACGGATGGTTATCCAATGTATCATGAGCTCCCAATCTGAACAGGACTCAGAGGTGCCTGTCCTGCTGCGTGCCATGGGAAAAAACAACCCTGGAGTACTTTATGCATTCACGGAGCAGGTGCACACAGGGGACTGTTGTTTTGGGGCTTGGGAAACAAGCACTGGGTGGTGGCATTGCATCTTTAAACACATCTGGGCTGATGAGCGGTGGCTGCAGAATTTTCAGATGCAGAAACCTATCCTCCTGGTCTCTGTCCCTAACAGCCTGTACTTTGAAAAAAAATGGCTTCATTGTGGTTCATCAAAGAGCACGTAACCCACTGCTTAAAATAGAACTAAAAGAGCGACTCAGAATGAGCAACAGGGAGGGATCCAAGTCATCTGTAAGCAAATCCTGCTTTTGTTTTTGTTCCAGTGACACAAAATTGCTGCTATTCCCAGTTTAACCAGGTTATCCATTTGCTTCTGGTGAAGAAATGGGTTGCAATCTACTGATGATAGGTATGTAAGCATGCTTTGCACCCCCAGAGTAGTGACAAGAAATGGGAGCAGTTAATTTGTACAGTCACATGAAGCAGTAGGTTCCTGAGCTGGTAGGTGATTTGTGAGTACTTATTGGATTGGGCCCACATGTGAGTAAGGTAGGCATGTGTCTGTCTTCCTGTGCTTTGTGGATCACTCTGGGTGCATCTACACTAGTAAATTCAGTCGACTTAAGCATGCCGGCACGGCTGCCCTCCAGCTCCCGGGAAGCCTCCGGAGGCTTCCCGGGAGCTGGAGCGCAGTCCCAGATAGGAGGAAGCGCGGGGCTCCCTCCTAGCTGGGACCCGAGCGGTCCTGGCCGAAGGGAGCCCCGTGCTCCCTCCTAGCCGGACCGAGCGGTGGTGGCCAGGATGGAGCGCGGGAGACCCGCGATCCAGCTGTTGAGCAGCCGGCAGCTGGAGGGCGGGTCTCCTGCTCTCCCTCCTGATTGGGACTGCAGGGTCCCGGCTAGAAGGGAACATGGGGCCCCCTTCTCCCCAAGAAGAGTCCTGTGTGGACTCTTATTTAAGTCGACCTAAATTCCCCAGTGTAGACATAGCCTCTGGGCTTCAAGTAAAGCCAGGCCTCCAGATGCTTGGCACAGGTAGCAGTCTGCATGCCCAGTGAGCAGACCATAAGTGACTGCAAAAACTTCGGAGTGGGGTGGGAGGGGATGTGTCAAGTGAATTTACAGCCAAAACGTAGCTGCCGAGTGAGTTTAGGCATCAACAGTATTTCGAGGCAGCCAAGCAAGAATTTAATGATGCACGGTACAGCCTAAAATTGGGAAGAAAGGGAGTTTTTGTTTTCATCTGGTTGAGTGTCCAACTTAGTTCTGCCTAGGTTACAACTCTACATTCTCTAAGGAAACGCTGTGGTTTTCTGCATCCATGGTAGAAAAAGCAGGAATTGCAGTTACAGCTGAAGCGAGGACAATTATTTCACTAGAAGCGGGCAGTGGAAACTGCCCAAAGACAAGCTTGTCAAAAGCCTTAACAGGTTTAGATGCAAACACTGGCAAATATCAATGCTATTTGCTATGGATCCATCACATTCCCTTTCTGCTTATACCTCTTAGCTTTTGCCAGTTGTCTGTCCAGTCATGAGGGTGACTAACTCCTCAGCGATGTATGTTATCAGACATAATCAGTTGTTACCAGCGGTTAGATTCTTTGGGCTAAATCGACATGGGAGATTTAGGCACCTAACTCCACTTTAGGTGCCACTGGGATTCACAAAAACCACCGCTCAGCTGCTGCCTCTTTCTGTAGGCTAGTCCATAGTCCCCCAAGTCCGTAGGGGCTAGATCCCATAGCAAACACCTAACTTTTAGATGCTGTACCACTTAATGGAATCCACAGGCCGGAGGTAGTTGCCCAACTCCCGAGACAATGAATACAGAGCAGGGCCAAGGTAGGCCTGGGGCAGCCCACCCTTGTGGGCCTCTGCATCGCACCCCCTGTGGTGGGGGGCGAGGTCAGGGGCTCCAGGGGGAGGGAGCTGCAGGCTGCGCTGCCACAGGGGAAGAGGGGGGCTGCGGACAGTGCTGCCATGGATGGAGGCTATGGTGGGGGTGCTCCTGTAGGCTAGGGCGAAGGGTCAGAGGCCGGGGCTGGCTGGTGAACAGACCAGCCCGATCAGGGGCTGGGCTGGCAGGTTGAGCGGCAATAGCCTACCAACTCAGGCGAGCCAGGCCAGATTTGGGGGAGGGGTATGGGGCCCCCTTTAGACTGGGGCCAGGGGCTGCAGCCCCTAAAGCCCCAGCCTTAATCCAGCCCTAATACGGAGAGTTAGTTGCCTAAGAACAGGATTCTCAAAAGCCAGCATGTTTTCCTGGGAGCCATCTTTCAAGCTAGCCAGTGGGAAATGCTGAGGAAAGGGACGTAAGGTGGTTGAAGTACCTCCGTTGATTTGGGATTCATGCTGAGAACCTCTCCTAAAGTTAGTCGAAACCAGATCAGTCCTTTCTCACAGAAACCAAGAAGGCGATTCCTCCTTTACATACAACAGCCCAGTGCTCAGAGCATTCACTCAGGGAAGACCCAAATTCACATCTCTGTTATGGTGCAGCAGTTTGAACCCAGCTCTCCATTAAGTCCTCCCCAGGCTATTGGGGTTTGGCAGTCTCATTCTTTGCTACTGAAACTGTTCCACCTTTCATCAACACCTACATATTCATTAGGACAAAGGCTTGAACTCATTCTCCCACATCATTTCACAGGGCCTGCCCCCTGAGCTACAGAGTCATTTCACTCTCTTGTTGCCCAATTAATATTTAAGTAGCCTTATTCACCCATTATTCCCTCACACTCTTCTTCTCATATCCTTCTTTGAGGACTATGCAGAAATTCAAGAAATGGAAAATGCTGGAAATTAAATTGCAGGAAGATAGCTGTGTTAGTCTAATTCAGCAAAACAAACAAGGAGTCCTGTGGCACTTTTAAAAACTAACAAGTTTATTTATTGCATGAGCTTTTGTGGGTAGAATCCCACTTCATCAGACGCAAGCATCCATCATGCATCTGAAGTGAGATTCTATCCACGAAAGCTCATCTGGAAATTAAATCTCCCATTTTGGTAAAATGAAGTTACTTTAATCTTGTCTGTGGTATCAGATGGAGTCTAATCTTTGCTGCTGATGTAAATATCGGAAACATAGCTTAGAATAGCCATGAAGGTCTTGCTTTACAAAGCAACAAAGAAGCCAGGATGTACTTTAAGTGAAACCTTAGTCCTCAGTCACTTTATTTTCTAATAGCTAATCTTCTTAAATTTTGAGTTAGGTCAAAAGTTAAAACGTTGAATCTTTATTATAGCTCCAAATCCTGTACTTAGGAACTCTACACTGATTGAGATGGGCCCTAAGAGAACAGAAGTATCAGAAAATTCTATACCTTGGGGCTCCTCGTTACTTCAGAGGTAGCATTAGCACGCCATTAGAGAAAGTGAGTGAGTGAGAATAAAGAAATCGGAAATAAAACTTTGCCTTGTACATTGCTAACTAGTATTGTAACATTCTTTAACTTTGGTTAAACATTTGAATATATTCGGGTGAAATGTCACTCTAATGGATATAAATTTGTCACTGCACAGGTCAGGAAACCTCCACATTTTGCCTTATTAGTCATGTAAAATGTATAAAACCATCCAGCTATCAAAACTGTCATTAAGTATATGAGTGAATTTGATGCTTATGAAAGATGCTGCAATTTTACCCCCACCTGTTGGGAATTTTTTTTAATTCACAGAATGAGTACATGCAACATGAGCCATGGCAGGGAAAGCTCCCCTCACTGCACTAAACTAATTTGTTCAATCCTTTTTTGCTGAGACTGCTAGCAAAGATGGCAACTCCTCAGCTGTGGTACTGGAAGTGGTTCAGCAATGTGGATAACCGTCCAGTCTGAATCAGCCAAAAATCACCCAATCATTTCCTGTAAGCATCATACCAGTTTGCCAGTGTTAATTTATAATTAATACCGTTCTTGATAGGATTTAGATTGGTGGTCTAAAAGTAAAAGGCTCCTTATCCTATTATTAATTGTCTGATCCATCCTCTCCCCAATGAGGAAATAAAATCATATGTTACAGTCACAAAAATGTAACTTAAAAATCCCATTCTAGGGAATCCTTATTACTTTGGCATTTTACTGGGCAACAGTTAAATCAATAGAAATACTATTGTGTGCAAAGCTTACAGCAGAGTTTCCTGAACTAATTTGGCCACAGAACACTTTTGGGCATGGAGTATATTGACGGAACACAACATGCTGGTCTGGGGGGAGAGGTTCCTACCAAAAAATTGCCACATGTATTGCTCAAAAGTTGATTTAAAAGGGAAAATTTTTCTCGCATCCAATTGTTTTCGTGGGACACGTACTCACATTGCGCTGGACACCAGTGTCCGCCAAGCACAGTTTGGGAAATGCTGGCTTACAGTATATTGTTTTTCATGACCGATATAGAAGTTAGATACTATACTGACAGATATTCTATCATTATATGATAGCAGCTTATTAGTAGTAGTAATATTTGGCTTCCTGCACCTTCAAACTTGATTGACTTCTGAGCACCAAATGACTTTTGTTTTGTTGGCCTTGCTGAACAAAATAATTTTAAAACACATGGTGAAGAGTAACATTATTTCTAATTTTTATAATGAGTGGAATTTCAAGAGACAGAATATAATTAGAATATGACAGCAAGGTAATGCCTGAACTTTTTCAAAAAGCTCATGAACATTTTAATAATCCATAAGTAACCAGGATATCTGGTTTATTTCTTAGCCAAAAGACTACTCTCCCATTAGCCTCGCAGCACCTAATACTATGAGAGGATCTGCTTCAGCAAGGTGCTATCGACTGAATTATTAATGCCCCTTCTTGAAGCATGCAAGTATTTTTGTTTTGCTCTCTCATCCAAATACTAACATGTCTTGACCCTGCTTAATTTATAAGAACACACGAGCTTATAATTAGAGATAGTTGGAACATGTTTCCCCCCTCCTATGGAAAATGTTGACTTTTCATCAAAAATTGAAACCCACCTAAAGAATGAAAATTTTCAGCCAAAAAACAGACGACAAATTTCAGATTTCTGATGAAAAAAAAAATCAAAATGTTTCAAGGGAAGATGGTACTTGGTCCTGCCATGAGTGCAGGGGACTGGACTAGATCAGTGGTTTTCAAACTTAGGATCGGGACCCAGTACTGGGTCGCAGACCCTCAGGCACTGGATCGTGGCACCTCTGCTTCCATTGTCAAAAGACTGGAATGCACTGCTTAAAGATTCCAAAGGGGTAGCCGTGTTAGTCTATTGTAGAAAGACAACAGAGTCTTGTGGCACTTTTAAAGACTAAGATTTATTCTGTTTGCTGTACAGGATGCTGATAAGGTGATTTCTTAATTTCTGAGAGAGTTTATGGCACAATCTCTCACTGTAATCTGTGTAATATGTCGATTGTAATGGGTTCTTTACCTTCAGTCCATTAGGTATAATGTCCAGTTGCTTGCATTTGGAAAGGAAGATGATGTCTGTCTGGATCTGTGCAAGTTGTTTCATGAAGTTGATGGATTTCCACTTCAAACGGCTGTAGTCTTTAAAAGTCTTTAAAAGTCTTTAAAAGGCTGTTAGTCTTTAAAAGTGCCACAAGACTCTGTTGTGCTTAAAGATGTAATTGTTGGGTCACAGGCATAAACAATTTTTTTCAGATGGGTCCCAAGAAAAAAAGTTTGAAAACCACTGGATTAGATGACCTCTTATGGTCCCTTCCAGTTTCTATGGCTATGTCTACACTTGAAAGTTAGGTTGACTTAAGAAGGCTTAAGTTGACCTAACTTAGTCCGTGTCCACACTAGGCTTTCATTAAGTCGACTTAAGAGTCACAAAGAGAGAAGGACTTCAGGGACTTTAACAAAAATCTCTTAAAATAAGGATGGAATGGATTGAGAGTGAATGCCATAAAGAAATGGAGGGACCTTGAGAAAGAGGCAAAAATGAGGACCAAGAAGAGGAGAAAGGAATAAAAGAGCAGAGAACAAAATGGGAAGCCTTAGAGGGAAAATGTGGTACCTCTTCCCTTTGTTTTCAGACAATGGTAGGGTGAATTCTTTTTTACGCACATGTATTGCATCCTAACTGAAATTTACAAATGTGTGTCATAGGTTTTGTACTAAAGGTATGATACCTAGGACAGAGTCACGGTGAGAGATTTGTCTTTGTATCCTTTCATCAGTTGCAGATCAGTATTTCAAAAGGTTCCTACCTCTGTCTCATGGCAGAAGTCAGAATCCATTGGCTGCGGTATCTACTGTTTATTTAACAGAAATTAGAAAGACTAGAAAAATACAATGAACATTGTTAGAGCCTGTTCTTTGTATGACTTTCCACAATGAATGTAAAAGCTGATGCAGTTTAGCATTTTTTGAATCTCAACCGATGAATGACTCCTGAGAGTGGCTGAGTAATAGCCCCTAATCCAAGTTTTCATGCAGGTGTTGATTTGAAGGAGCATGGCAGTCTCACCATTCCAGCAGAAGTGAATGCTGCCGTGTAAACGCAAATGGTCCCCACCTATTATGCAGTATGGGGGTAGGGAGGATGAGGTTAGATTTTTCAGTGCACAGCAGAGGATATTGTTTTAAAAAAACATTAAAACCTGGGGCATGAGTGACACTTGGACAACATTAACCTACAAATGTAAGGACTGGAGGAGGCTTCCTTTGTAGCGGACTATGGGAGTTTTGTTGTACCGGAGGTTGGCGGCTACAGAGGACCTGTTTGTGAATTCATCACTGTGGACAAGACACTGAGGGGCAGGGTTACAGAGGACACAAATGGACCTCCATGCTGGGGCGGTACAGACCTCCCTCTCCCTAGCCCAGTCTAGGAATTGGAGCAGCAGTTGTGGAGAGGTTGCGGAGGGGCACTGTTTCCTTTCCACCGCCAAACCTGCACAACATGATGCTGATGCTCTCTTCTCCACTAAATACTACCTTTGCTGTTCACAGGCCTGCCAGAACTGGGGCAGGGGAGACATTGCAGTAAAGTGATGTAGACAGAGAAGGCAGTAAGGCAGCCCAGCAAACTAAATCCCCTTTTCCCAATCAGAGCACTCTGCGGGTACCCAAAGATTGCCTGCACTGAGACCTTGGATGCATTCTTAACAGGCTTCATTTACAACTTGCTTGAATGTGCCCATAATCATTTGTGGCTCGTGTCTCCTGAGGGCTGTAGCTCTTTGGTTTAATTTCAGCTATTGGCTTTAGTGTGAAGGAGGTAGGTGGTGTTTGTGGTCCGAGACCCGTGGAGGTCAGACTCAAGCCTTGTGGTCTAGCGCTATGCCCGGTCCTCCCCTAGGGTGGAGCAGGCAAGCCCAGGGGCGGAGCATGTGGGTGGGGCCTGGCCTCTGGGCCACCTGCCCCACACGGCCATGTGCAGCCAGCTCCCCACGCTGGCGGCCTCGGCCTCTGGGGCCATCTCCCTGGGGGGCGGAGCAGGCCGGAGGGCCCGCCACGCTCCCCTGCAGCGTGGAGGGGTGGGGGTGGGGCCCCGCCTAGGCCAATTGGCCCAGGGCCCCGCTCCCCCCAAGGGACGGCCCTGGCCTGAGTCAGCTGACTTGGGTTCGGGGCACTCAGGCTAGGAGGCTGTTGAATTGTGGTGTTGACATGTGAGCTTTGAATGGAGCTCCGGCTCTGGGACACTCCTCCCTTCCCAGCTTCCAGAGCCCCAGGCTCCATCCAGCCCAAGCCGGAACATCTACCCTGCAATTAAACAGCCCTGTTGACTGAGACCTGCGAGCTGGAGTCGGTTGACAAGAGCTAGCCATAGCTGTTCAACTGCAGGCACATCATTAGAGCATCTAACTCTACAGCTGTTGCCCATCTTCTCACGTGGGCTGGCACAGGAAGCAAGAGCAGCAAGATGGGGAGCCAGAGGAAGAAAAGCTGTGACCTTTGGCTTTGATCAAAACACAACTGAAGGGGCCATTTCCCCCCTCCAGAGTGGTATTTTTGCTGCTGTTGCCCAAATAATCAGTGTCACTGGTCACATTTCACTGTGGCAAAGAGAGCAACCTGAGGCTTCCACCTGCAATTGTATAGCCACATTCTGGAGGCTAACTTCACAACAAAAGAGGACTAAAATGGACAAAGTTACTCTTAAAGGCTATGTCTACACTTGTTAATTTAAGTCGACTTAGCATGTCCACACTTAAATTTTAAGTTGAGTTTGAGGGGACCCTACAAAGTCGACCTAGAGCATCCACACTGGATGCCAAGGTCGACTTGTAGGGGCTAGGTGGACCTGGGACAGGTCCACGGTGGCAGGGGGGCACCCCTTGCCAAGTGCCAGGGGGCTCAGCCTTTGCTCCATTGTACCTCGGTACAATGGGGCAAAGGGGGACAGGGACCCTGGCAGGGCATAGGGGTAGGGTGGGCAGGGCTCTGCCCTGCCCTTTGGGGGGCATGCCAGGCTCTCCCTGTGCCAGCCACCCTGGCAGGGAGGGCAGTGGGGAAGCCCTGGAGGGAGTCAACTTAGGGGTACTCCACGTCTACACTGGCTTAAGTCGACTTTTGAAAGTCAACTTAAGCAGAAAGTTGACTTAAAAAGAGGTTTTAGAAAGTCGACTTACGGAAAATGTAGTGTGATGCAGAGTAAATTAAGTCGACTTAAGCAAGCTTAAATCGACTTAATTTACAAGTGTAGACGCACCCAAAGAAAGAAAGAAAGAAAGAAAGAAAGAAAGAAAGAAGTTAGCATTAACACTGGGGGTTAATTCAGCTCTCACATGGGTACTGGGGTTTGCACAGGTAGTTTCCCACCTTGCTTTAACACAGCCCAGTACAGCAAAAACCTTATCCCTTCTGAGAGTTTTGTTTTCTTCACAAAAGGAATTCAAAATGAAATAACACAGGAAATACTGAGCAAAATTCTTCAGTCGGAGTTATGCAGGAAGCCAGATCAGGTGCTCATTACAGTCCCTTCTGGCCTTAAAATCTACAAATTATGAAAATTCAGCTGCAGAGGAGGCCTTAGCCTATCTGGGGCCCTAGGCAAACGTCTATTGCGGGCCCCCATAGGGCCCCCTGGCAGTGCTCCCCCTCAGCCCTGGCACCCCACCGCCCATGGCTCCAGCTGCCCATGGCCAGCCCCCTCCACCCTGCCAGGAGCCCCCAAACCCATGCCCCTTGCCAAAGGCAAGGGGCAGGGTGGGAGTGCGGAGGCATGCCGCTGGGCCAGCCTGCCATGCCCCATCCTGCTCTCTCCCTAACCCCGCCCCTGTCCCCACCGAAGCACTGGGGACCTCGCAGGCTGACTGGCCCTGGGCCTCGCCCCCCCCCCCCCCCCCCCCCCAACCCCTCCACACTGCTGCACCCACTGTGTGTTCTGCTGGGCGGGAGGCAGACACAGCTTTTGAGGTAGGCAAAGGGGCCCCCTGCTGTTCGGGGGCCCTAGGCGAGTGCCTGCTTCGCCTACCCCAAAAGCCGCCTCTGTTCAGCTGAAGTCTTCTCCGCAGGCCTGGATGCTGCCAGCATTCCTCTCCGAAAACGGCACATTCGCGCACACACATCAGAAAGCCACTCCCTCTCCTTCACTTGTAGGCTGGGGTAATGAACAACTTGCAGGACTGAGTCAGCAAAACACACATAACATTTCCCAGCAGGGTCATCATTACCTGCACCCAAGAGCTCTGCCTAGAAATTCCTGCTATTGTAACATTGGCTCACCTGATTTGGGGGAGGGGGTTGTAGAGCCATACTGATCAAGAGGGACTTGGGGAGAGGCACAGTACCTCCAAGGAATTCAGAAGTATGTGCACAAAGAACTATGAGCTGTATTGTGCGATATGGAGGCAGGCCCAAGGTTTCATTCTATTTGGGGTGGTTAGAAGCCAAATGCAACCTCTGCCAGGCCTGAAAGAGAGAGATTGCAGTTTTCCTTGAATCTAGCATAGGATAGGGGAATGTTCCTTCCCCTGTTCAAGGGCAAGGGATAATCCAGTCCTAAGCATTTACCTGTGTCTCTGCCTATAAATACTTGTTGCCACACAAAGAAACTGTATAGGTATTTAGGATTCACGCAGTGCCTTTCATTCCAAAGAACCCTGCACCATATACGTACAGCACCACCACAACCATCATATGTGTTGCAAATGGCATCTCCTACCTTTGGTTAGAGAATGAATTCCAAGTTTCACTTGTGAGAAATTCCCACTCCCTATTTCCCCTCTGATTCGATAGAATCCAATCCTCTTCCCCAGAGTTAATTCTTTCACCACCTTTTCATCCTGGGACATATCCTGGGTTAGTTTCTCAAATGGGGTCAGCCTGCGCTTCCCATCCTCCTCATCTTCTCCACAGCACTCAGCTCGCCCGTAGTCCTCTCCACTGTCCTCACGATTCCACCTGGCATAGCGGTGATTTCCAAGACCTCCACCATTCAGGTAGCTTGTTGTCATAGTCCACAGAACAATCACGTTTCCATTTGGTTTAACAAGCTATTCCAATGGAATAAAATCCTGGACATAATGGAATTGTGATAACCGGAACAAAAACGATTGGAGGTCCAAAGATCAATGTGGAAACAACTTAAAAACCAAATTTGCCATAATAATATATTGCTGGTTCTATCCAAAATCAGAAGTAAAATAAAAAGCCAGTGGTCTTTTAATCTCCAGCTAGCAATTTTACATCTATATTTGTAAGATTAAAAAAGGCTTGTTAATTAAAGCTGTAAAATGTACACATACAAAAAAGGGGAGCCCATTTCCAATGGAGTGCAAACAAATGCAATACATTTGATACTTCTTTAAATTTCAGGTCCTAGTTTGCTGAAAACACTGAGAGACACAATCAGACTGATAGCTCAATAGCTGCTTTGAATAAGTTCAGAAGCTTTCAGATCATTTTGAACAGCTAACCTTAGGTGGGATTTGATGCACTCCTTCTTGGTTCAAGGCCCAGTCCAAAACCTGAAAGCTGGATTTGCCTTTGATTCATTTTTCAGCCAGCAACGTTTCCACTGTGATTTGGAAATGCCTGACTTCTACCTTGCAGGCCTGCTGTAAAATGCTTGCTACTTCTGTGCTTCATTTCCATTGATACTTTGATGAACAGAACTGCTGCTGGAAGATGCAAGGAGCAGTGTAATCTGTGCACCAGGTAAAAGAAAAGCTGTGCCTCAGTCTTGCTCAAGTCACATGGCAGGAAAGAACAGGATTAAGTAACTGCAATGTCACTTTAACCCTCCTTTATTTAGATGAGCCTTCTTTAAAGCTTTGAGCCTTCTCAAAATTTTGCCAGACGTGTTGTCTTCCTAAGGAAAGAGATGAAGAAAGTCATTAAACCCTCTATATAAATAGTCTCACTATTCACTGAGCTACATTATAACATAGATAGTTTACCAATTTTATTTCCCCACTTGGCACACATACAAATCACAGTTTGCGCTAAAACATACTTACAAGCAATCACTTTGCATGACAATAGTTAGATCTTCCCTCTTTACCTGCTAACTGTTCATGAAGAGGAATTTTATCAGGCACTGTTAATCATTTGTATACCTAGAGCACCAGTTTGTGCACAGAAGGTGTGGAAATGTTAATGAAGGTACTGCCTCTCGCCTTCTGCACAGATACAGGAGCAAATATCCTTACATAACTGATTAAATAATCATTTTGTTGCTCTAATTCTATCACGTTAAGTATGTGGAGTCTGTGAGGTACGCAGAGGTGATGAGGACATATCAGTGTCTCAAGGCTCTGAGCTTTGGCAGGTTACACAGTCAAAACACCACATTTAAAGGGGTGCTGCCACTCATGCTCTGGGTGTGTTGCAAGATGAAGCTGGCTGGGGTTCCCTATGCTACGGGGAATAGGTGGAGAAATGGAAGGTATCGTAGATAAGGCATTAGGCAGAGAATCAAGAGACCAAAGCGACGTCAACTTTGTGCCCCAGAAACAATGATCACTTTCCCTTGTAAAGAGATGGAAAGGGCAACCAGAGCTAAGCATTATGATTTAATTAAACTCCTTCAGGTTGACAGTAATCCAACCAAAATCTCTATTACACCGTAACGGTATGGGTCCTAGTCATTGCTAGGTTTTGGCTCCTTAGAGGGCACAAGATAACCCTAACTAACCTTTCCTTCCTTCCTTCCTTTGTGCAAGTGCTATGGACCAGCCAGGGTCTTGCAGCCTGCACTTCAGGAGCACAAGATGGCGCGAGCTAACACAGGGTATGCTGAGTATGGAGTGAGGAGAGGTATCTCTACACTGCAATAAAACATCCACAGCTGGCCCAGGCCAGCTGACTCAGGCTAAGAGGCTGTTTAATTAGTGTAGACATTTGAGTTCAGGCCAGGACCTAAGTTCTGAGAGCTTCCCATCTTGCAAGAACTCCAGCCTGAGCCTGAACATCTGCAGCACAGTCACACAGCCCCCAGCATGTGGGTTTTTAACTGCAGTGTCAACATGCCCTAGAAAGACTGGGGCACAGGGAGGGCCAAGCCCACTCAGAATCAGCTGTCGGTCATAGGCTGTGCTGGAGACTGAGCATTTTTAGGGTCTGTTCCCTTTTAAATGCACCTACCGGGCCCTGAAACAGAGGTATAAATCCATTTTAAGCACCCAGGTTACTGCCCTGGATACGTCTGCTGCCTGAGGCTGCCCACATGCTTTGCTGTCAAAGTTACATTTATTGGAGTCAGAGAGCAGAAACAGAAATACAAAAAACAGATGCACGACGGCAGTGCTAAAGGCAAAGAAGATGAAACACAGAACCTAGCTCATCATTATGCATGTCAGCTCAATCAGCAGCCTGTGTGAAGGAATAATCCTACGGATGCCGACAGCACACACAAGGGTTACTCAACAGTTAAAGCCCTTTTTCTGCAAGAAATACCCACCACTTTACACCAAATCGCTGTACAAAAAGACTGAAGAAAATCCTCCTGTGGGCTGTCAGATAGACCTATCTGAGCAGTCCCTGAGTAATGTTCATTATGGGCATAAAGAAGTCAGCTAGAAGGGTATATGGTATGTGGAAAATCAATATTATACTGACAGAAATATCATGCCTAGGAGATGCTGTAACCAGATTTCTCAGTCTGTTTGTCCAGATAAAGAGGAAACTGGGTCAAGACATTCTCAGCTCCAGGTCCGTCTGGAATTTGCTCCGACCAAATGTTTGCTTCAGCCCAAAGTTGGCCACTTTTAGAACACAGCCTAAGATTAATACCTTTTTCCAGATCTCCCACTAATTGCAGGCTCTGCAATCTTCTGGCACTTAGCCCACTGGCTAGGTTTCCCCAGCCCTTAAGATGAGCTATTTCAGTGCTGTAGGAGCTAACGGACTATATACTCTCTATTTGTGGGCTGTGTTGTCTTACTCTTTAGTCTAAATCATGTCAAGCCCCGGTTTTCAAACTGTCTTTCATTTGCAGACGCCTAAAAAATGTTAAATGGAGGTGTGGGCCCCTTTGGGAATCTTAGACATAGTCTGCGAACCTCCAGGGATCCGCAGGCCGCAGGTTGAAAACAACTGTCCTATAGGAATGACAATCTTTTGCAGGCCCCTAAAACATAGTCTGTGGGCCCCTTCGGGTCCAAGGGTTGAAAAACCCTGACATAGAATGCACCCAAATGCCATGGTGAAGGGCACTTTACAGATGCCTGTAATAATAAATAAAACTAATTCTAAGAGACAGACAGACTGCGAGGTTGACATTACCACAACCAGGAGCCACATATATAGAGAGCAGTTTATGCCCCCAAATGCTTCCATTTTGTAACACACCTGGCTTATTAGTGACCTGCAACTGTTGGCCAGCCTGCTGTCTGTCTTAGTTTATTGCCACATACACGCACAAGCACACAAAAAATAAAGGGAAGGGAGGCATCAAACTTTAGGAAATCTTCAAACCAAGCATTGCTCTTGTATTAGTGAGACAACAGAGTCCTGTGGCACTTTTAAAGACTAACAGATTTATTTATCGCATGAGCTTTCGTGGGAGAAAATCCCACTTCGTCAGACGCTTT
>ML685768.1:18995140-19072689 GCA_007922175.1 Pelusios castaneus
TTTGTCTCAACTTTTAAATCAGAATATTAATTTTAAAATATTTAACACAAGTCAAAACAAAATGCCTCAAAACAATAAGATTAAATCAAACTGTTTTAACCTCATTGTACAAAACTTTTAGACATTATTAAAACAAAATGTTTCGATGTCCTGAATCAACACCTTTCAGAATTTTTGTTTTGCTGGAAGTTTCAACTTTTTGTTCTGATTCAGAACAAAAACAAAAAACAAATGGAAACGTTGGAACATCTTGTAGAACAGAAACTCCAGTTTTAATCAGCTGAATTCATCCGTTACATGTTCAAAGTATTTTTCATGGCATTAAGTCAGTTTAGTTTCTAAATCCTGATACAAGTTTGTAGTTACTAATTTGCTGTCTCAGGATTTCTGAACCATTTTTAAAGCAAGGGATTTAAAGAAGCCTGTAACACTAATCCTAGCTTTCAGTGATATAACTCAAAGGTCCAGTTCTGTGTGGCCCTGAGTGCCCCCAAATCATAGTTATGTATTGGAAGCAGAAGGTTTACTACCCTTAATAAAGGGTATTCAACACTTTTTCAAATCTGGGCATGTTGGAGTTTGCACTCTACCAGGTGTGAGCTGAGGCTATTTCTAGAAATGATGATCCTGATGGACAGTGCTAGCAAATCTTTAATGATGCTGCTACCAATCAAGGGAGAAGAAACACACTCATCAATTCTGAAGTGGTATCAGAGGGTTAGGAAACACATGTTGACTATCTACTTCAAAGCCATTATGCATATACTGCACTTTCTGTCTATACCTAACATGAGAGAGATATGCAAAACAACACAAATGTCACTCCCTAATGAAAAGAAGAGATTTACATAACCAAATGCATCCTGGCTGTATGACTTCAAAAGAGTTGCACCAAGGATGCATTTGACCCACTGTGTTTTAGAAGCTATCCTGGCTCCGAGGCCCTATATAACAGCCAGTCAGCATCTGCTAGTTCTGCATTCCTCTTTTTGAATGTGTTGGCAGCATCTAAAGTTAAGATGAGTGAAATTTAAACATAGGCATAAAAAATTAATCAGCTATTTGAACAAAGGGTTTATGAAGAAATTTTTCTTTAAGTACTGTTTGATTAAAAAAAAACCCTCTACATTTCAGTAAATGAAACTTTCAATAACCAGTATGAAAAGGTTTGATAAAAGATTCACCTGAAAAATTTGAAAACAAACATGAGAAATTTCCCCCCCAAATCAAACCATTTGGTTTTTAAAAAGAGGCCTTTTTCTCATGACAAACCATTTTATTTTAAAAAATGTAAACTGCCCTGGGTTGTAGAGGCATTGAACACTCTCTACACTGAGGTGTTAGGGGTAGTTAAATGGGTTAATTAAATTGTGTTTGCTGTTTCCCTAGTCTAGGCATACTATAAACATTTGAAGGGTTGGGGCCTTATAGATTTTACAGGATTATGAACAAGGTGGCTCATAATTTTACCTCTTTTCTTTCCTTCACTTTTTCACTGCTGGCGTCATTACTTTTTGTGGGGATTGTTGCAGAGAACTTCTTTTAAATCCCTGTGCAGTACGTCTCTCAGCACGTATTGCATGTAAGAAGCTTCCATTGGTGCGATGTCAATTCTGTTTGCAGACAGGGACGCTCGCACTGTACAGAGCACCAAACAGCACAATCACTGTGCACAACAAAAGATCCATTTAAGTATTAAAGTAGTGTCTAGGTCTTGTCCTGGCTCTCTGCAGAGGTGGTAAATTTCACTAAGAGTCAAAAACAACACGAGTCCTGTGGCACCTTAAAGACTAATAAATTTCTGAACAAATAAGCTTATGCCCAAAGAAATTTGTTAGTCTTCAAGGTGCCACAGGACTCTCATTTTTGCTGTACACAGACTAACATGATTACCCCTCTGGAACTTTATTAAGAGTAAGTGCAGATTATGAAAAAACTGGAAAGGGTAATTTTCCATTCACTGATTTGTTTGCTCTCTTATGCTGATTCTCAAGAAACAAGTATGTAGCCAGAAAACTAATCAAAATTAAAGAAACCTGAGCTTTCTATTGTGACTTGTTCTTATCCACTTGTACCCAGCTGTGAAAATACTAAGAAAAATAGCTAGCAGTTGGTAATGGATTTTGTCTGATTTCCTTAAATTATTAAAATCTCAAGTGATAGCTCTTTGACAACCTTTTAATCTCTGGATTTTGTTGGCAAGATCTGCTTTAAAGCAGCCTGTAACATTAATCCTAGCTTTCACTGATGTAACTCAAGGAAATGCAACATTGCGATTTACTAGAAAGTGAAACTAATAGTAGTGTATTGCATATTCTGTTGCAGAACTCACAGGACAAACAGAATTGTCCTTTGCAAATGCAGTGCATGTGGAGTGGGGAACGGCCACATGGCCATGGAATTCTATTAGTCAGTTCCTCCCATGTAAGAGGCGTGCAGACGGCTGGCCTGAAGATGCAGTAGTGATCAGGGGTGGCTCTACTGATAATTCATGGCTTGGAGAAGCTGATTCCTTTCTCCACTGGTCCCACAAAGAGCCCCAGGCATAGTCTGGCTATGAAACCTGTGCACTTAGCTTCAGAATTGGCTCTGGCCTGCTGTAATTGGAGAGAACACACCCCATTTTCCACTACCCAATGCAACCCAGTTCTTTAAAAATATAAAATTTATGGTTTTCCTAAGTCAGGAAGCTGCAAATCCTAAACATTTGGCATGCTAGTCAGAAAAAAATATCTTAATAAGTAGATTCATTAGTCCACTTACCTATGACTTGTTTAGCAAAGAATTTATTCAAGGATAAGACAGGCCATGCTAATGAAGGATTAGCAGAGTACCTGGCTTTGGTTAATCTGTGTCCTTGAGCTGGAGCCAACTCAGTGGGAATTTTGGGGTTTTATCTCCTGGTTGTTACTCTGATCTTGTATTTTTCACAGGATATGTCATATATACAGTACATGACTGCCTTGTTTATCTGTACATAACATACTCAATGGGAAAACTGGGAAAACAGCAGCGGCCATCTTGGCGCCCAACCACTTCATGGCTGACAAGAAAACCTATGGGGATTGTAGGTGGCCTGTATAAATTAGAGCAGCCTTCAGACAGCCCTAATTCATGTTGGGACCACACTGGCATCCGGACAACCTGGAACCAGGGGAGCAATAAGAACATCTCTGTGCCATCCCTTCTGAGCTGTGCCAAGTGGTATGAATATATATTAATCACTGGCTTGAAAGCTGGTGGTTGCCTATGGACCAGTAATCATGACTTGATTACATTTCATATGGGCAAAAAGAAGACAGTTCCAATAAGTGTGGGGGGGGATGTCTGTTGCCAAGGTCCAGGCCCTTCATTTTTAGAAGAAATTGCTCCCTAGATTACTTTTCTTGCCTTTGATATTTTAATAACGCAATTAATAGCAAATCTAAACAAATGGGAAGCCCTTTCACTAAGACAAATATCATCACCAATGGGCAAAGGCCATCTCACTGAAGATAGTTGGAAATTTTTTTAAGCAATTTGCTGGTTCAAAGCCAGAGTGCTCAGCACCTTGCAGGATGGAATCCTCAGTAAGATCCATTTTTAGATCTTGTGTTAGTAGCCTGTGCTTTGGCAGAAGGACAGGAGTTCTCTCCCTGCTCATTACTGTGAATTTTGGGTGGCTAGGGTGCTAACTGAAGTCCCATCTAGCCCCTTAAAATCTCACCAAACTTTTCCAGTGCAATGTAACTCAAAGATTCCACTAGGAGCTAAACAAACAAGGAGCACTTTTAAAGACTAATTTATTTATCACAAGAGCTTTTGTGGGAGAAAATCCCACTGTGGCACTAGGGGCTAAGAGACTCTTCCCTTCCCAATGGCCTTCCTTCTAAAGATAAACTTATCAACGGCTGTGTGACAGTTTATGTTCACCCTTTTTACAAGACAATGATAAATTCTGTACAAAGTATGCCTTATGAGGAATCATTTAAAAACTCATAATTTCTTCTCTGAGATCCTTCCTGTACCACAAACAAAGAAAGATAGAAGGCAGAAGATTCTGAAAATGAACTGCTGGCTGGGTAAGTGGTGTAGGGTATAAATATATTGGCACATTGATCTACTCTCTGTGGGGAGAAGGGACTGTAGAGTTTGGATGGTCTCCATCTCCACAAAAAGGAAAGAAAAAAATTCTTCAATTGCATATGAACCAGTGCAGAAGCTGGGGTAACAAACAAGAATTGTCATTGTTCATTTATGAGCATAATTGGAGCTAGCTGGTATTACTGAAACCTGTGGGACAATTCGAATGATTGGAATGTTAAAAAAAATGGCTATAATCTATTTAGTAAGGATCAAGTGGGAAAAAAGGGAGGCAATCTAAGTTAAAATAGTATCGCCTATTTTTGAGTCACTGACAATTAGGAAGAAAAAGACCTTGAGTGCTTATGGATCAATGTCCTAACAGATAAAGGATGTGATGCTGTATTAATCAGTGACTGCCACAAACCCCAAATAACACTATGGACCAGGATTACTGGCTCCTTAAGTACCTATTTTTGACATGTAGGGAAAAAAAGCTGCATGATCAGTGTGAGTGACACATGCTGGAGATTTCATGCTGTCAGAACTCAAATATCCTTGGAATTTTAAAAGTATTATAGATGACAGCTTGCTAACTCAAAAAGTGCTGCATTCAACATGGGGGAAATCTACATTAAATCTTATTTTGACAGATAAAGAGGAAATGAAATACAAATAAATGGTAGCTTAAGTACAAGCAATAATGGCTTGATCATATTTCTAATATGCAAACAGAATAAAGCATAAATATGTGACAGATATGTAATCATGAAGATTTAAAAGGGCCATTTTCACAAAGCTGAAAACAAGTATGAGCCAAATTAACTGGGAGGAAGCATTTAATCAGAAAAAGATAAATGGTAATTGGGAATTGTTTAAGAACACTTTATTTGATACCCAAAAAAGCCACAATTCATTAAGAAGGCCACATTAGTTAAAAAACCAACCTGGTTTAGAGGAAAGTGAAGCCAGTTATATAACGCATGAAATAAAGGACAAATTGATAGTATGGAATATAAACTAGAAGCTAGGAATTCTAGAAATTTTACAAGAGAAGCAAAGGAACATAATGAGAAATCTTATAGCTAGTAGAGTAAAAGACAATAAGGATCAAGTATATTAGGAACAAAAAGAATCCTAAGAATGGTATTGGTCCATTTCTAAATGGAAATTATATAATAATGCAGGAAAGGCAGAAGTGTTGGATCAATATTTCTATTCTGTATTTTGGGAAAAAAAGAGATAATGTAGTCATATCATATAAAGATAATGAAATATTTTCCACTCTGTCTGTAACTAGGGATAATGTGAACCAGCACCTGCTAAATTTAGGTATTTATAAATCAACAGGTCCAGATAATTTCCATACAAAAGTTTTAAAAGAGCTGGCTGAGGAGCTCACTGGACTATTAATGCTGATTTTCAGTAAATTCTGAACATTGGGGAGGTTCCAAAAGAAAGCTAATTTTATGCTAATAGTTAAAAAGAGTAAATGGGACAACCCAGCTAATTATAGGTCTGTCTGTCAGTCTGACCTCAATCCCAGGAAAGATAATGGAGTGGCTGATCCAGGACTCAATTAATAAAGGATTAAAGGAGGGTAATACAATTAATACCAACCAAAAGGGGTGTATGGAAAATGGATCCTGTCAAACTAACCTGATATCTTTTTTTTTAAATGAGATTACAAGTTAACAAAGGAAATAGGGTTGATGCAGTATACTTAGATTTCTATAAGGCATTTGACTTTGCGACACATTACATTTGGTTTAAAAACTAGAATGATATAAAATTAATGGCACATATTAAATGCATTAAAAACTGGCTAACTGATAGGTCTCAAAATGTAATTGTAAATGGTGATTCATCACTGAGAGGGTGTGTTCCTAGTGGGGTCACAGAGGGATCAGTTCTTGGACCCACACTATTTAACATTTTTATCAATGATCTGGGAAAAAACAAAATTCATCATGGGCAAGTGATGTAGAAAGTATGCAGGCAATAGGAAAAATGGTAAACAATGAAGAGGACAGGCCACTGACATAGGAAGATCTGGATACCTATGGCTAAATGTATACATCTCGGAACAAAATGTAGGCTACACTTATGGGTTGTGAACTTTATCCTGGAAAACAATGACTCTGAAAAAGATGTGACTGTCTGAATTACAGGAGACCATTTATAATATTTTTAATATCTGTATAACAAAATTGCAATGACTGTTACAAGATATGCCATGTCAGGCACCATTGGAAAGGTTATAATTTGCTAGGCATGATACTAGTGTTTATGTGTATGTATTATTTTTGAACTGTAAGTTAAGGATATGTGTGATATATCTGTAACCAAAAAATGTGTGCTGTGCTACTAGGTTACACGCCCCAGAAGATTAGTGTCAGCACTAGCGACTTATTGAAGGCCAGCGTCTATACAGTGAGTCCAGGGAGAGAAGCCAAGGTTGCACCCTTCTTTCAGCAGGCACTGTATGGAGGAACATGAGTAGTATAAGGGGCCTACTTCCTGTCAAACTGAAGCCCAGCCCACCGACCATCCATCAAACTTTAGCCCCACCCACCTGCCACCAGAAGTCCCACGCCAGCCGGTCACCTGACATCCAGTCCCGCCCACCTGTCACTGGAAATCCTGCCCCATCCAGCAACCTGATGTCCGGTCCCGCCCCCAAGCTCTGACTTCCGGCTGAAGATGGTCACCTGATCGGAAGTGGGCATTGTGACCCTTTCCCTGCCCATCGGGGTGTGTTTCACCCTGAGAGTGGGATTGGCCGAGAAAGGGCATGTGGCGGGGCGGGGTGACGCTCCACCAATCGGGGTCATCCTGGAAGGGCTCGGTGGTTGGCCAGGTGGCAGTACTGCCCCCTGGAAGTCTCGGGCCTTTTTAAAAGCGGAAAACCTTGAGGCTGGTTTTTCGAGACCGCGTGGTTCGCAGCTTGTGGAGAACATGGACACCTTTGCCACCCCCATGAGGCCTTTGGACTTTGTTTTGACTCCTAAAGTCTTGGCCCCTGGTGTAGAAAGTGGTACATCAGCAGCAGTTCTGAGGAAGAAGGAGAAATCAAGGACCCTTTGGCTCAGCTTTTGTTCGATACGCCAGAACCTGAAACCCAAGAGATCAGGAAGCAGCCTGATAGACTCTCACCAGCACCAACACACCAGGAGAAAGGAGAAGACAAGGCTCAGGTAAAGGAACGAGTATGGGTTGCTAACCGGTCTGGTTCGCATAGCTCTAAAAAGCCAAAAGGATGGTGGTGGATTCATAGCTCTTTCTTTTTTTCTGAAAATCTCTCTTGTCTTTCAGGAACCCCCGGATAATGTTGCAGTGGATGAGAAAGATGAAGCTGGCCCGTCTTGTTTATGTTCAACGCCGGTACTCACCCATGAAGAGCATGAGGCCAGGGATGAGGACTATATGGAGTGTAAGAGATGGCTCAGCATGGAAACGTTTGAACTACTGCTGCTCCGCCAGTGTAAAAAAGTCATGCATTCTGTTGTGCGTGTTGCTGTTTCTGCTTCCCTTAATTACTGTCTTAAGGAAAAGATGTTCGAAGATCGTGAAGGCTGCGTCATAGACGCTCCAGGCCAACGGCACCATGACTGTGTGCAGTGGACTTCAGAGGATATAAACTGCAAACTCCGGGATGTGTGCGCTGAACTGTTTTGAAAGCTTGTTAAACATTATTATTGCCACGAGTTACGTTATGGGAAGTCTGTACGTAACTAAAGAACATTTAGACCTAGGGGTGACCTTGGTACGTGCTGTGCAATTCGATCCAGACTCTAGCAGTGTTCTAAAGAGGATGACTAAACCGGAGGATGCCCGTTTGGAGCATTATATGGACCGGCTGGTCCGCACAAAATGTTACAGAAGTCTACTTAGGAAGCAGACTATGCATAAGAAATCCAAAAGGATTAAGTTAGAGACTGGTGAGGGCATAGGCGTCGTTGCCGGTGGGCCAGCAGGGCGCTGGTCCCGGTTAAAATAGCCTGAGCTGCTAACCTTTTTCCCCAGCAAGCACATGTGCAGACAGCCTGTTTGCAGGGGAAGAGGAGCTAAGCAGGGAACTGCCACAGAGCCAGTGTGAGAAACACTCCAGAGGGCCGGTCTCATTAATGGCCCATTAAGGGAGGCACAGGTACAATGGGCCTGGGGAGAAACCCGCTCGGTGAGTCACCCAGAATCACACAATTTGGAAAACAGATACAGCTAACACATTCATACCTTCTAATACAGATATGATACCTACACATAGACAAAATACTAATTTCTAGCAAGTTACAACCTTCCTATTGATACCAAACATGACATAAATCTTATGAATTATAGCAATTATAAAATATTAATATGAAATAGTATGATAAATGGTCTGCTAAATCCAGACAGCATCACAGAAGGGGCTTACTCAGTTTTTGCTGTTAAGTCCTTACTGCTTTGTTTCCCTAGGAGAGGGATTGGGAGCCTGGCAGGAGCTGTGGGGTGAGAGTAGGGAACAGTGCAGCAGCCTTCTCTGCCTTTTCAGTTCACTCTGTTGTCTTCTCTTTGGCTATTTGCAGGGGAGGCACAAGGCCGGCAGCCTGGCTGGCTGAGTCTGCTAGTTTGGTGTGACACCGCTCATGGCACCACACTGGAAGCCCCAGGCAGTCTACCTGCTTGCCTTGTGAATGCCCCAACTTCCTCCACCTGGTTTGTATGCACCTGGAAGCTGGGACCTGGCAAGAGCCTTTTTTAATTTCCTGCCCTGCAGCATGTTCAGGTGTGTGGCCCAGGGCTGAAACAACATGGGAAAATGCAACTGCTGTGCTGCCTCTCCTGGTGCCCACCATCCAGCTGCACTGCTCCCCTGCCATCCTTCCCCTGCTCCCCCCCCTGAAGATTGGGGTGAAGGCAAACTTTAAAGCAAAGTTAATGGGAGGGGTGGGCATTATTTAAAGCAGTAGGTGTCTCCGGTATGGGTTAGCAGGGTGGCAGATGGGGTTCCTTTATGAATGCACATAACATGCTCCGCAGTATTGCTATAGTATGTTTCCTGCAGCATCATACATGGACTTATGTATATTTCACACGGGTTAGGAGGGGGCCACAGAATCAGAGCTTTCTTCCAGCATGTAGACAGAAAGGATGCATCACTGAGGCTAAGCAAAATACCCGCTTCAGCCAGGGAGGGAAAGATCACCTGAAGCCCAGGAGGGGAGAGTGTTGTGGAGAAACAAGGACTCAGGCCATGTACACACAATCACTTTATCATGCAACAAGGCTCCTTACCGCTCGATAAAGCTTTGAGTGTACACAGGAGCATTTTCCCTGTTGCGCGGCAACACCCTCTTGCCCCGCAACAGTTAAACCACTCAAATCGAGAGTGGTTAGGCTTACCGCAGAACAGCTGTTCCGCAGTAGTGCTCGTGTGTACAGTTTTTCCGATTTAGACATCTCCCGGAAATGTCCCAGAGTGCCAGTCGAGGCCACTCTGGGACATTGGAGCTGTCAAATATGTCATTTTCATTGCTTTAGCAGAGCAGTGAAATTGACTACTGTTGGAGCTGCCAGGCCCCCTGGACCGGGGGGGGGGGAGCTCCTGCTCAGGAGCCCCAAACACAGGTGGCTTCAGCCCCACTGCCTGCTGCTGGGGCTGGGGCCCCCTAGCTCAACTGCCAGGCTTCAGGTGGCGGCGGGGCTGCTTGCTGAAGTGCGGCAGCCCCTGCCACCACCTGAAGCCCAGGGGCTGAGCTAGGGGGCTGGCCCAAACGGGAGGCAGCGGGGGCTGCAGCCAGCCCCCTAGCCCAGTGAACCCCTGGGGAAACCCACTGCCAGCCAAAAGGCTGGCTGTGGGCAGTGCATGGTGGGACGGGTGCCCAGCATGCACTGCTCCTTGTAGCACAAAGGAACATTCACATGTGTGAATGCTCCTTTGCACTACCACGAGCACATATGTACACACAAAAGCGCTATATTTATAGCGCTTTCCTTGTCCCCCAACAGCTTATTGTGGGATAAGTTTGTCATAGCCACATATTTAGAAATCCAGGAGTGAGCAACTGAGGGGGCAAAGCAGCACACTAGACTAGATAGCGGGAGGGGAATGTCACACACAGTAAATTGTTTCAAGTGTGTAAGCACTTCCAATGCAGACTGATGCCTTTAGACAGGTGGAGGGGCTGCCTAGGGCACACAGGCCTTGGCGCTTGTTTCTGAGTGAGTGTGTGTGTGGGAGGGATTATGGACTGGAGGCAGGGCGTAGCAGAGGAGGTGGGGGGTGGCGGTGCACATTGGGGGCAGAGCCTGGCTGGTGGTGAGGTCTGGGGGAGAGACTGTGGGGGGGGGAGGTAACAGGAGGTGGAGTGGGAGGGGGCCACAGCCCCAGATCTTTTTGCTATCCAGCAACACCCCTGGATGAGAGGTCATACACAAGATATAAACCATCTTGTTAGCTGTATATAAATGCATCTCTGGAAAAGGAGTTTGTGACTATCTGTAAAAGGCTTGTATGGGCCTTAAATGTAAGTGTTTTCTTCAAGGTTGCCACAGGTCTTTTAAATAAAAATGTTTTTTTGTGAGAGCCAGCTATTGTTGGTGAAATGTGTGTAGCAGCATTCTGTGGGAAAAACAAAAGCCCCAGAAATATCTATTTAAAATAAAGCCAAAGGGCTAGAAAGGCAGCATGGAACAGGGGCTCTGACTCACCATTCCACTACAAGGAGCCACCCCTTGTTTTCAGCCAGGGGTAGAGTTATCAGGTAGTTAGTTTGATGGGCCTCACTCACAGTAAAGGAGGTAGTTGAGTGGAGGTGGTTGAATGCTATTGGATAGTTTAAATCAACCTTGGGAATTTGTAGAACATGATTGGACAGTTTAAAAATACCACCTCAGGAATCTCTGGGTCAGTTTTATTTTTTCCTCTTTTGTTTCAACCAGGGCTAGGAGTTTCAGGTAATTAGGTTTGATGGGCCTAGCTCACAGTAAGGGTGGTGGCTGAGTGGAACTGCAGAGCTCTGATTAACAACAAACTAAAGAAAAAAAACCCCAAAAAACCCCTTTTCTTAATTTTTAAAAACCCCACAGACAGTTTTAAAACCAAATTTCCGGAATTTATTTTCTAGCAACTCAAAGTCATTACAAGTGTAAAACCATACATTAAAAAAAATCAAATCCATCCTTGAAATGTTTCTAAATCAGACCCACCACTGCCCCTCACGGCAGTTTCCCCCTCCCCATTCTCAGACACACCACTAGGGGGCCTCTCTTTTTGTTTTTTTCTCCTCCTTACCTCTTTAGCCTTTTTTACAATGACCCTGGCCCGTAACTTTTTTGCAGTTGCCCATTTATCCCTTAAAAGACCACCCCCTTTTTTATTAGGTTGGGTACCCCTCCCCATGACTAGCTGTGCGGCTTCAAAAACGCCCTCTGGAATGCTGAAATATTTTTTAACGTATTTATCGACAGTTTTTGCATTTTTTACATAGTTTCCAGCCATTCTTTCTTCCGGAACCCTGGAGAATACAGCACCCATCAGTTCTCTGAATGAAGAGTCATATTTTCCCCACATCTCTTTAGAATACTGAAGAACTGTGTCAAGCGTATCGAGGCGGAGACACGGACTGTGATAATTCTCATCCACACTGGAGCTTTCACTCCTTGGCTTTTGATTCACAATCCCTAGAGCGCATGCTCCGGGTTTGTGAATGTGTGTGTTTTCACCCGCAGTTCTCTCAGGGTGTGGTGTAGTGCTGACCACTGAGGAACTGGAGGTGTAATGCTTTATATCAGTGTCTTTTGTTTTGTCCTTGGATTTGACGTATCTGAGCTTGGGACTTTCCGAATGCTTCACCCGCGCTTCTCTGCCATTTTCCCCAGGTACTGTTGTTAAAGTTTTTGGAGGTGATTTTGCTGGAGGTGTCCCTGGAACGTCAACTATAACATCAGGAGAGCTGTCCGTGCCTGAGAAGGAAAAGAACAGATGTTTCAATTTAGCATCTTTTTAAAAATTGTAATTTTACCACACTGGCCAGATATTTAATTAAAAATAGAAAAAACAAATATATTTACTGGAATTCAGCACTCTGTCAGTCAGTGAGGGTGGCAGATTTTCCTCTTTCCTTTTTCTTTTGAGCTTGTTTATCCACAGACCTAAAGTTCTTTCATTTTTTGATAATACTGTAAAACAAACAACATGATTATAAAAGGGTCTTATCAACTTTTTAAAAAAAATACACATTGGGTTTACCTTTCTTCCCTATTTAAAAAAAAACAAAAAAACCAAAAAACCCCAAACCCTATTTCAGGCCCTACAACAGACATGGAGGTTTGTTCGGCTGCGTGCATGAGTCTCTGTATGAGTGTTCCCTCTGCGTTAGCTCCGGCTCAAATCCTTAGTGATAAGTCAGTGATTTTGGAGCCTGGCTTGGATCTGGAGTGAGAACTCAGTTAGCTCAGTGATCCTAAGCCGAGGTGTCCCTTTGGTTAACGCTCTGGGTTACCCCTGGCTCAAATCTGTAGTGAGAAGTTGGTTAGCTCAGTGATTTGGAGCCCAGGCATGCCTTGTGTGCAAGAGGTTAGCTCAGGCCCCTGCTCCACCAACAATTCAAGCCTTAAAAGACACCACCACGTGCTCAGACTAAAATAAAAAAACAGGCATTTTAAAAGCCACCAGAATAATTTTCAAGAAACCCGTGCCAGTTATCTATAGCCCCACCAACAATTCAAGCCTTAAAACACATCACCATGTGCTCAAACTAAAAAGAAAAACAGGGCAGTTTTAAATACAGCAAATACATTTAAAAAAACCCAGACCCAGGCCCAGTAACTTTTAAAAAGGCACTGCCATGTACTCAGACTAAAAAGAAAAAACAAACAAACAGGGCAGTTTTAAATACAGCAAATACTTTTAAAAAACCCAGGCCCATTAACTTTTAAAAAGGCACTGCCATGTGCTCAGACTAAAAAGAAAAAAACAGGGCAGTTTTAAATATTTTTCAAGAAATCCCCACTCTTAACTTTTAAAAGTCATTAAAAAAACCCACAACAACAACAACAAAAAACCCTTGCCATGTGCTCAGAAACCAGACAGTTTTAAATACATTTCAAGAAACCCCATCACTTAACTTTAGCTCAAGGCACTGCCCCACAAACAACAATTCAACATGTGCTCAGACTAAAATAAAAAAACAGGTATTTTAAACACACACACACTTAAAAGCCAATTGCAAATATTTACCTTCCACTACAGGGTAAAGATAAGCTGGAACATGATTTTTCTCACATGTAGATGCACCTTTGAATTAAAGAACAAGCACAATTTCAGTTACCACAAATGCATCAAACCCAGATTTAAAGTTAAGCCCAACTACAGTTAAAACAGGGTTTTACCTTGCCCTGGTAAAAGGTTGCTTGAAGATGCTGTTTCCATGCTAAAGAGATCACACTGCAATAAAGACATATATCATCATTAATAAGGACAGCATGAACAAAACAGTAACAGTGTATATGTTTTTCCAGAGTTAAGAATAAGTAACATACCTAGTCTTGGAGTCCAGCAGCTATTCAAGATAGGTTCTGTGATGAGAAAGGACAGTCTCCAGAAAAGCTGAGGTTTTTATACTCTTCTAACTCTTGGTTTCAATCAAACTTCAACAATCCAGTTAGCAAGTTCATTTGATCACTACACCTCTTAAGTAACAGGTACTTAAGAAATGTAGATACCGCTCCCAAAATGTTCCCTTTTGTGATCTGCACAACTGTTTTTGTTCTTTTTTAATTAACATTTTCTTCTTTGAATGAAAAATAAGCCTTGTAGGGCCTTCTTATAGTATTAAACTGTAAATCACCATCCATAACAATCCTTAATATTACTTTGTATCACTCTCCTGACTGCAGGACCTTGCAAATATCAATGAATGGCTAGAGTATTTTTTTCCAATGCTTACATAAAATGGATGTACCACAGCCATAGCTTTTAAATGTTTGAATGTTCTTACAACATATGCTTTTTAAAGTATGGGGGGAGGCTTCTTTAATATGATTTTAAACTTATAATGACTTTGAGTTGCTAGAAAAAAAAATTCCTGAAATTTGGTTTTAAAACTATCTGTGGGGTTTTTAAAAGTTAAGGAAAGGCTTTAAAAAAATAAAGAAAGAAAAAAGTTAATTTATTGTTAATCAGAGCTTTGCATTTCCACTCAACCACCACCCTTACTGTGAACTAGGCCTCTCAAACCTAATTACCTGAAAACTCTAGCCCTGGTTGAAACAAAAGAAGAGAAAAAAAAAAACAATTGACCCAGATATTCCTAAGGTTGTATTTTTAAACTGTCCAATCATGTTCTATAAACTCCCAAGGTTGATTTAAACTATCCCTACCTGATAACTCTACCCCTGGCTGAAAACAAGGGGTGGCTCCTTGTAGTGGAATGGTGAGTCAGAGCCCCTGTTCCATGCTGCCTTTCTAACCCTTTGGCTTTATTTTAAATAGATATTTCTGGGGGTTTTGTTTTTCCCACAGAATGCTGCTACACACATTTCAGCTTTTTGCTGTAAGTACACAAAGACGCAACAGCTGGCTCTCACAAAAAATGTTTTTATTTAAAAGACCTGTAGCAACCTTGAAAAAAACACTTACATTTAAGGCCCACACAGGCCTTTTTACAGATAGTCACAAACCCCTTTTCCAGAGATGCGTTTATATACAGCTAACAAGGGCTATGTTTACACTGGCAAGTTAGTTTGAATTAAGGAAGCTTAATTCGAACTAACTTAAGCCATGGCTACACTAGGCTTTAATTAGTTTGAATTAAGGGCTTCCTTAATTCGAACTAATACATTCAAATATGCTATTTCGAACTAAGGGTTAATTTGAACTAGTTAGTTCTAATTAACCAATGTGGCCATGTTAGTTCAAACTAATTGCTTAGTTCGAACTAACCGGCCCATTGAACTCAATGCAATTCACTAATTCGAACTAAGCAAGTGCCATGAATGGCACTTGCTTTGTTCGAACTAAATTTTTCTAGTTCGAATTAACTTAATTCAAACCAACTAAAATTATTTAATTCGAACTAACTTTAGTAAGTGTAGACATAGCCAAGATGGTTTATATCTCGTGTATGACCCCTCACCATTCTCTAACTTAATCCTTTTGAATTTCTTATGCATAGTCTGCTTCCTAAGTAGACTTCTGTAACATTTTGTGCGGACCAGTCGGTCCATACGACGTTCCAGACGGGCATCCTCCGGTTTAGTCATCTTCTTTAGAACACTGCTAGGGTCTGGATTGAATTGCACAGCGTGTACCAAGGTCACCCCTAAGTCTAAATGTTCTTTAGCTACGTACAGACTTTCTATAAGGCAACTCGTGGCAATAGCAATGTTTAACAAGCTTTCAAAACATAGTTCAGTGCACACATCCCACAGTTTGCAGTTTATATCCTCTGAAGTCCACTGCACACAGCCATGGCGCCGTTGGCCTGGAGCGTCTATGACGCAGCCTTCAAAATCTTCGAACATCTTTTCCTTAAGAGAGTAATTAAGGGAAGCAGAAACAGCAACACGCACAACAGACCGCATGACTTTTTTACGCTGGCGACACGGCAGAGGTTCAAACGTTTCCATGCTCTTAAACTCCATATAGTCCTCATCCCTGGCCTCATCCTCTTCATCGGTGAGTACCAGCGTTGAACATAAACAAGACGGGCCAACTTCATCTTTCTCATCCGCTGCAATATTGTCCGGGGGTTCCTGAAAGACAAGAGAGATTTTCAGAAAAAAAGAAAGAGCTGTGAATCCACCACCACCCTTCTGGCTATTTAGAGCTATGCAAACCAGACCGGTTAGCAACCCACACTCGTTCCTTTACCTGAGCCTCATCTTCTCCTTTCTCCTGGTCTGTTGGGGCCGGTGAGAGTCTGTCAGGCTGCTTCCTGATCTCTTGGGTTTTGGATTCCGGCGTATCGAACAAAAGCTGAGCCAAAGGGCTCTGGCTGTCCTTGATTTCTCCTTCTTGCTCAGAACTGCTGCTGATGTACCACTTTCTACGCTGGGGGGCCAAGACTTTAGGAGTCAAAACAAAGTCCAAAGGCCTCAGGGGGTGACGAAGGTGTCCATGTTCTCCACGAGCTGCAAACCACGCGGTCTGGAAAAACCAGCCTCAGGGTTTTCCGCTTTTAAAAAGGCCCGAGACTTCCGTGGGGTGGCACTGCTGCCTGGCCAAAGGCCGAACCCTTCTGGGATGACCCCATTTGGCGGAGGGTCACCCTGCTCCGCCATGTGCCCTTTGTCAGCCAGTCCTGCTCTCGGGGTGAAACACGCTCCGATGGGCAGGGAAAGGGTCACAATTCCCACTTCTGATCAGGTGACCATCTTCAGCCGGAAGTCAGAGCTTGGGGGTGGGACCGGATGTCACGTCGCTGGATGGGGCGGGACTTCCAGTGACAGGTGGGCGGGGCTAAAGTTTGATGGATGGTCGGTGGGCGGGGCTTCAGTTTGACAGGAAGTAGGCCTGTGGTTACGGGGACTGCTGGGCTTCCTTCTGCCCGGGTCCTCTCGGGGCTGGCGGCTTGCTGGCACGCTCCCTTTTCCCCAGAACAGCCGCTGGCAGCTTCCCGGTCTCAGGGAGAACCAGCCCCTGGACGAGCTGCTCACGACTTGCCTGTCCCTGCGGGGAGAGCTGACTCTCCCTGGGATATGCTGTGAGCTGCCACTGGCTTGTGTGTCCCTGCGGGGAGAGCCAGCCCTGCTCTCCCTGGCACAATTCTCTGGCACCTTGCCAGTCTTCGGGAGAGCCAGAGCGGGGCTGGCTCTCTCCTGTTTGAGCCCCCGTAGCCTGGAGAGCTGAGGCTCCAAAAGGACTAAATTAATTTTAGTTAATTCAAAATAAATTAATTTGAACTAGTATGGCCCCACTAGAATGCTAGTTCAAACTAGCCATGGCCATGCAGGGCACTTGCTTAGTTTGAATTAGTCAGTTGCATGAAGGTCAGTCTGCTGATTAGTTCGAACTAAGCAGTTAGTTTGAACTAATATGGACACATTGACTTAATTCGAACTAACTATTTCGAATTAAGGGTTAGTTTGAACTAAGCAATTGAATTGATTAGTCCGAATTAAGGAAGCCCTTAATTCGAGCTAATGAAAGCCTAGTGTGGCCAAAGCTTAAAATAGTTAGAATTAAGCAAATGTATTTATTGCATGAGCTTTCGTGGGAGAAAATCCCACTTTGTCAGATTCTTACAGATGAATGGGAGGAAAATTGTTTTTACCAATTAGAGGTAAAACTATAAGCTAGAATGGCATGCAGTTAGATATATCTATAAACTAGAGTAGTAACTAGAGGATAAAGGGTCTATATTCCAGGACTAATCCCTACAGACATCCAGTTTCACCATGTAACACTTAAAAAAGCCCAGCAAAACAGCTTACTTTATCTGAATGAGATTTTCTGATTAAAAATAAAAAGGAGCAGCCAAATCACAAAAAGAAAACACAGAGTGCCAGATCCTCAGCTACCATTAAAAGGTGCAGCTCCATTGATTTCAATGAGCTACACCTACTTACAACAGGTGAAGATCAGGCCTAGTAACTTAAAGGTCCAATGACATTTTAGGATAAAATGAAGACTTACACATTTACATCCATAAGAAAGAGCAACACTGGCCTCAACATCCTGCAATAATCAGGCAATCTGTAGGAGACCAGTCATTTTTCCTTCCTTTTAACATTTCTAATTAAATACATTGATTTTATGTGTATTATTCCAAAGGATGCTGGAGCCACTAAATTTGTACGATAGAATATTTAAACTGCCACAAAACAAACAAAGAAAAAACAATAAAAACAACCCACAGAATGCATAGTTTAGTAGAAGGTAGAACAGATGATGCTTGTTTAACTCCTACACAGACAATATACAATCCCTTCCTAAAGGTTTGGGGCCAGATTCTGATCTCACAAGACGGTAAATTAGGAGTAAATCCACTGACTGAATCTATGACTCTATATAAACAAGATCAAAACCGTGTCCATTTCTTTAGGAGACTAGAGTTTCTTATTGATCAGCTTATGAACAATATATATTTACTTCTAGGCACACAGACAAAAATAAATCACTAGTATGTTTAAATTTACTGCACTTCACCTTCAGTTCCTTTACAAACACTAAGGCTATGTCTACACTTGTAAAGTTACGTCGACTCTGTTAAGTCGACTTAACTAAGTCAACTTTAAGTCGACTTAAAGTCGACCTTCTTAAGTCGACTTAACAGAGTGGCTACACTTTAAGTCGACTTAAGTCGACCTTGTTAAATTGACTTAACAGTAGACATAGCCGTCCACACTGGCTTTAAGTCGACTTAATAAGGTCGACTTAGCGCTGTTCCCCATCCACGATGGCTTTAAGTCAGCTTAAGGCATAAGACAACCTTCAGAGGTGGTGTAATTAAGTCGACTTAAGCTGTTATTAAGTCGACTTAAGGATGCGCTTAAGTCAACTTAATAAAAGCCCAGTGTGGGTGCGGCTTTGTGTAGGTCAATTTAAATGTCCTTAAATTGACCTAAGTTGCCAGTGTAGACGCACCTTAAGATTCCTACATTTTATTCACACTTACATTTGCACTTATCTGATGAAGCTATAAACAACATTTAGCAATTGCAGAACCTCTGCTCAATATAAAAAATTAGTGTAAAAGTCTCTAAAAGGAAAAAAAATGTCACTTGGAATCCCTTCCTCCCCAGGATCTTGAATAAAGGTTGTCACTAAGAATCCAGATGTGAAAGGAAATCGTGAGAACCGAGAACAGAGGCATGGTCTTTTAAGTGCAGTAGAATCTACAAGCTAATACTGCTTGATGGAAGTTATGAAATAGCCAAAGCTATTTTTACATAGATTTTAACAGTGCTCCTGGCATTTCATTCGCTGACTAATAATCCATCCTGGATTTCTTTACTGTTGTGCCTCTTCTTAACTAACTGCCACCAATACAAGGAAAGGCAACTCAATGAGTGAACCAGAATTAGATGGAGAGCAGAAATGGAAAAGGAAAAACATAACAAAACACTGTCCCCCGCCCCCCACCCCCAAAAATAAAGAATAAAACTTGATTTGCTTTAGTTTTTGAGAAAATAATCTGACAAAATATGCAATGCAATTATAAACATTAGTTTGTTTATATACTTTATATTATAGTTTATATACCTTCTATGAGTTTGTTTATATATGGGATTTACAGTCACAATATTAAAAAGGCATAGCTATAATGATGGCAGCTATTTAAAAATACACCTTTAAAAGGTTTATAATTTACTAAAATAGAAACTGGAGAACAAAATCGGAAAGCCATAATGTGGGAGTAGTTGATCTATGAACAGAATTGCTGTTTAAAATGCGTTCACATAAAGCTGTATGTCCAAGAAATATAAAAGATACTAGTTGAAATGAAACAAACCATAAATTGTGGTGGGTTTTAAAGCAAGGCTCATTTCAGCTCTACCAGCAATAGCTGCATATATGAACATATTTCAGTGTATCAATCTGACTGGGATTCTAGGGCTGAACCTGTGTATAGGTGAAAATTTGAAAAATAGGGCTGGATAGCCCCTCCACATTTCACAACCTAAGGAGGGTCACACAAGGCCTATGAAATAAAATAAGATGACGGACTTCTAAGCATAATCTGGGAGCCACACGATTTGGTGCTTGTAATTTAGTAGGCAGTGCTCTTCCCTCTAAGTGTCAGCATTACACCAATATCCTGGCTAGGTGCTAGAACAGGGGTCGGCAACCTTTGCAGGCCCCCATGCCAGCCCCGCCCATCACACCCTCAGCAGGTGCCAGGGGCGGGGCCAAAAGGGGGCCCCTCCAGTTGCTGGCCAGGGTCAAGGCTGGCACCCACCAGTGGGCGGCCACCGGTTCCTGGCTGGGGCCAGCTCCCACTGACGGGCGGCCTCCGGTTCCTGGCCGGGGCCGGGGCTGGCTCCCGCTGGTGGGCGGCCTCTGGTTCCGAGCCCTGGGGCCGGCTCCTGCAGGTACTGGCGGCTCTGGGTGGTGCCGCCCCGCCCTGCTCCCCTCCAGCAGGCCTGCCCCGCTGGGGGCGGGGCCAGGAGCCCCACATTGCAGCTGCTTTTTCCCTGCTGGCCACTCTCCCCAGCGGGGAAGCGCGGCAAGTGGGGGCGAGCCAAGGCATGCGGCTCTGGTGGCCCCAGGCCACTCTGGGGGGCGGGGCCAGTGGGGGAGCCTGAGTTACGCCACATGCCGCTCAGGCTCAGCCCACGTGCCGGGGATTGCCGACCCCTGTGCTAGAAAGTGGGCCAGATCCAAAGACCTCTGAAGTCACTGAGAGTCTTTTGTGGTGCTGGGCCAAATTCTATGATGGTGCAGCGCCACTGAAATCTAGTGTTGAAATGCCAACAGCAATTTGAGGGATGAGGTGGGTTAGGAAATACCTTTTGTTACTTCCGTTGATAAGAGAGGGAAGCTTTGAAGAATACACAGAGCTCTTCTTCAGGTTTGAAGAACGTACTCAGTGTCAATCAACACCTAAATATAAGGTAGAACAGATTGTTTAGCAAAAGTAGTTATTTCAAGGGACCATTCAAGGTGAAGCAGCCCATTAAAACCTCTGCATTCATGGGAGAAAGGAGGAGAGGGAAAAGCTGTGTTCTAGAGAGAGTTTAAAGGATGGGTGGTGGCTGTTGAAGCTAAGGTGGAAATTTACAATATCCCCAAGCAACATTAATAACCTCAGAACACTGTCCTCGCCACCATGGATGTCACCTTTCTATATCCACATCTTTCACAGTGATACAACCCTACTGCCTAGGGTTGCTGGAACAATTTGTATAGTGAGGGTGCTGAGAGCCTTGAATCAAGCTGTGAACTCTGCATATGATGGAAACCACTTCAAGTCAGGGGTTGCGGCATCACCCCAGCACTCCTAGGCTATGTCTACACTAGGGAATTAAGGTCGACTTTAAAAAAGTCAACTTTATTAATAAGTCGACTTTAAGTCGACCTTATTAAGTCGACATAGAGAGTCCACACTGGACTCTCTAAGTTGACTTGTTTGCTTCAGGGAGAGCCAGCCCCGCATGGGGCTGGCTCTACCCTGGGCAGCAAGCCCCTGAGCGGTCCGGGGGAGAAGGGAGCGAGGAGCTGGAGTGGCAGCTGGAGCGCGGGTCTCGGGGACAAGGGAGCCCACGGTCCCGACCAGGAGGGAGCGCGGAAGACCGCGCTCCCTCCTGGCTGCGACCACTCGGTCTGGCCAGGAGGAAGCCTGGGGCTTCCTAGGCCATCGTCGCGCTCCAGCTGTCTCTCTAGACAGCTGGAGCACGGTGGGGACAGCTGGAGCCGGCGCAGGCCACCGCCGGCTCCAGCTGTCTCTTTAAACAGCTGGAGCACAGCGGGGACCCCCACCAGCTCCGGCGAGAAGGGACCCATGCCCTAAGTCAACAAAGTCGACTTAGGGCTACCCCACGTCTACACTGGCTTAAGTCGACTCTAGAGAGTCGACTTAAGCCTTAGATCGATTAGGAAGGTGGTGTTAGAAAGATTACTTAAGGAAAATAAAGTCGACTTAATTAAAATTAAGTCGACTTAAGCAAGCTGCTTAAGTCGACTTAAGGAAAATGCAGTGTAGACGCAGGGTAAATTAAGTCGACTTAAGCAAGCTTAAGTCGACTTAATTTACCAGTGTAGATGCATCCCTAGTTCCCACACCTATGCCACTGACTGCTTCAAATATTTACAGGTTTATGGACAACACTCAGATATCCCTCTGACCCCCAATTACGTTGCCAAACTCGTTCCTTTCATCTTTACCCATAACAATTTTACATTCAACAGCAAACACTTTATCCAAACCATCGGAACAACCATGGGTACTAGGATGGCTCCCCAATATGTCAATCTGTTCATGGGCCACCTGGAAGAAGCCTTTCTGGACATATTTACCAGGAAACTCACAATATACCTGAGACCGAGCAATGATATTTTCATCCTTGGGACAGTCGACTTAAGCTCCCTTTTAGATCTCCATCACAACTTCAGCCACCACCCCCTATCCATTAAACGCTCCCTGGAATGCTCACACATAATATTAATTTCCTGGACACCACAATCAGCTTCAACAGTGAAACCCTACAGACTCTATACAAGAAACCTATGGATCACCACACGTACCTTTACAAATGCAGTAATCACACCAAACACATCAAGAAATCTGGTACTAGATACTACAGAATATGCTCCAGAGAAAAAATCTGGGATATGCACTTTCATACACTCCAAACCACCTTCCCCAAATAAGGACACTCCACAGAGAAGTTGATCACATCATGGAATGGGCCACCCAAATACCTTGAGAGAACCTGCTTCCATGTAGAAATAACTAGGAGTACACAGTCGGAGGGGGTTTATCACCTGCGAACCCACACCAGAAACCATACAGCTTATCATCAACAACTACAACCCATATTCCATGGGAAGCCTGTAATAAACTTGGGAGGGAAAGGGTGAACAGTGGGTCCTAGAGGAGTCCCAGGAGAGCCAATAGGAACAGAGTGCAGGTTTTTTAATTGGGAGCAACAGCCCTGCCTGTGCCTGTTTGGTGGGAGCAGAGCTCCTGGAAGGAGCAGGATGAGGCCAGGCAGCCAGGCCTGGAGAGAATCCAAGGACATCTATGTTTAAGAAAGGTCCAGATTAGTAACTGACCAAGTGTGAGTGAACAGGGAATGTTTAGCAAGATGCGTTCAGGGTATTTTCTTTGTTTTGGTTCTTTTTTGGATTCCTCTGTGCTGAGCACATGTCCCCATCCCCCCCCTCCCCGCTATCCTGTAACTACCCAAGTTAATCCCAGAGGAGCAACTCTCTGTGTTTAGCTGTCCTTTTAATTAAAGAACATTTATCCTTTTAACCAGTGGTTAAAGTATAATTTGACAGGCCCCAGAACCCTCCTAATCTCTGGGCCCCCTTCCTGTATTGCCTGGGCCCCCTTCATGCATGTGTGGGCCCGAGCCCAGGTAGGCATTTGCAACCACTTCTCAGTACCACATGCATCAGTTATCGCTCCCTAAAAATATTTATAATTTTATATGGCATTTATGTCTATAGCAATTATTGTCACACACTAGCAAACACTGCATAACACAAGACCATCAGATCACCCCCTCCGCTGCCTCATTAATTCAAGTATGATGATGAAAGCTCATGCAATAAATACATTTGTTAGTCTTTAAAAGTGCCACAGGACTCCTTGTTTGTTTTGCTGAACTAGACTAACACGGCTCCCCATTTGGAACTTATCTACCATATGGTTACCACTGGTCTTATGCCTGATGGAAACTTTCCTAAAAAATGCTAACATACACAAAGCTATAATGAAGACTTCAAGAGTATATGACTTCTGTAGCATTGCCAATAGCTTGGGTGCTGGTTGAAGTACTTGGAAATATGTTATTTAAACATAGATAGAAAAGGAAAGATGGCATTAAAATCACCACAACTTGTGATTGATAAAATCAGGCCTCACTTTTCCAAAGCACCTTCTATCTGGAAAGCTGAAATCACTTTACAAGGGATAATGAACCAAGCTTTGTACCGCTCCTAAAGCAGTGATTCTCAAACTCTTTGCATTGGCGATCCCTTTCACATAGCCAGCCTCCAAGTGTGGTCCCCTGTTAAATTAAAAATACATTTTTTCTAGGCAACACTATTTTAAATGCTAAATTTTAAATGCAAATTTTAAATGCAAAACAAACTGCTTGAGCCCCACCAACTCTTTCCTCACAAATGAAGCACAGCTTCAAATCCACATCACCCCAACCTCGTCCACTAGTGCCCACATCAGACCCCTCTTTCCCCATATCCTCAGCCCTCATCCCCATTCCCTAAGGTCCCTGTCCCCAAACCCCCACACCAGCCCTCCTAACCCCCCAGCCCCCAGCTTCCCCCATCTTCACTCCACCCACCTTCAGCCCCCCAACCTCCTCCACACCTCTCCAGGCCCCTCCATCCCTAGCCCCCACTCCAGTCCCCCAATCTCCTCCATCTCTCCCCAGACCCCCACCCAGTCCCCACTCCAGCCGTCCATAGTCCCCTCCACCGCTACCAAGCCCCCACCAGCCCCTCATCTTGACCCCTTGCTCCAGCCGTCCATAGCCCTCTCCACCACTACCCAGCCCCCACCAGGCCCTCTCCAGCCCCCCATCCTGACCCCTTGCTCCAGTCATCCATAGTCTCCTCCACCACTACCTAGCCCCCACCAGCCCCCCCATAATGACCCCTTGCTCCAGCCATCCATAGCCCCCTCCACCACTACCCAGCGCCCACTCAGTCTCCTTGTCCCCAGGCCCCCTCCACCCCTCCCCAGGCCTCCAACTCCATCCATCCCTCCCCAGCCCCCCTGCATCCTGACCCCTTACTCCAGCCATCCATAGTCCCCTCCACTTCTACCCAGCCCCCCACCCTGACTCCTTGATCCAGCGACTCACAAGTCCCATTCCCACTTCTGGTCTCCGCATTGCCCTTTACCTTAACCCCTGCCTACAAAGGCCCGGGACCGGCCTGAGGCGGCAGAGCACGGCAGCCCGCAGAGGAGCCGGATCAGGCCATGCTGCCGGCGGCCGCCACTCTCTGCTCCCGCCGCCGCATGCCGGCCCCTCGGGCCTGATCCTGCCCCTCTGCCGCCGCCACCACACGCAGGCAGCGTGGCCGGATAAGGCCCGAGGGGCCCCTTCCTCTTCCTCTGCCCCCCGCAGCCCCTTTCCTGGCTCCTGTGCCCCTTTCCCGGCTCCACTGCTCGCCGCTTCCCCCCAGCCCCTTCCCAACCCCCTTACCTGGCCAGAGGCTCGGAGCTGCAGGGACGGCCGGCAGAGCCGCTCTTGGGCCGGGCCAGGCCACGCTCGCACTGAGCACGCTCTGTGTGAGCATGCTCAGGGCGGGAGATTTGAACCTCCCCAGCCTGGCCGCAGCAGGAGTCTGCGGCTTTGCTGGGGGGGGCCCCTGGGCGGAACGCAGCGTTCCACCTGGGCTTTCTATTTTTAGGGGCCCCGGAACACTGGCCCCTAAAAATTGGGGGCCCCGGAACGGTGTTCCGGTGCGTTCCTCCTTACTTTAATCTCTGCTTTTAACATAAGTTTGCGTCTGTATCCTAAAAGGCAAGAGGTTTTGTGTGCATGTGCCTGAGACTGCACAGCCAGCTACTAAAAGGGATTCAGTCCCATGTTCAGCTTGGACTACACCTAGGGTTCAGTCATTCTCCTGAGGGAGGAATAAGGGCGACTGAGGGTACCTCGCAGGAAGGAATTCCCAAGTGCACCTTCCTGAGTTTCAAGAGGTTTTTGCATTTCGGTGGTGACAGCAATATCACTCCAAGGCCAGGAAATTGGTAGCCTTGGAGAGTTTTAGGACAAGGCTTTAGGCCCAGTGGTTTTAAGGCCTTTTGCAGGCCCCCCACTTCTGCACTCAAAGTGCCAGAGTGGGGAAACAGCCGTGACAGACCCCATTCTGAAAGAAATCTTTCCTGAACCCTTTCTTCGGGCCTTCAAACAACCACCCAAGCTCAGCAACAGAAGCAAGCTCTACAGAGACCAGAACACACCAACTCAAATGCAGCACCAGACTCTGCCAGAATGACAAGTGCAAAGACTGCAGACATATCTCCACCTCCACAAGGATCAATGCCCGCCCCTTCCTACTCCCCATCAAGCTCCATGGGTCTTACAGCTGCCTATCATAACAGGTGGCACACCTCACCCAGTGCACTATATGCCCTAATTAAACTGTGGGTGAAATTAGACAATCACTCTGCTCTCAAATGAACTCACATAGGAAGACAGGCCCCATTACAGGACTGAATTTGATACAATAATCCAATTGCAATAATATAATGTAGCCTAATTATCATGATGCCATAATGTCTACTCACTAAGATGGAGAAAACCTGCAGCACAAAGAAGGGACTGACCTTCCCCATATCATGCGTTAGGGCTTGATTTTCAGAGTGCAGGCTTTTCCGGGGTGCTGTTCTAGTGAAATGACATATTGCTACACAGCTGACAAATTGCTACACAGACACATCACAACTTACAATCTGCAAAACTCCAGCATGCAACAAATTCATCTCTGTACTGAACAATTTGCCCAGCCCTAGTTTTGAGTTTAAATGGGTTCCCAGAACCGCTACAGAATATCTAATAATTCTCTCTCCCGGGTAGTTTTCTGGTCAGTTACATCTGTTTGACAATAAACAAATAATCATCTATAGGATATCCTAAATGGACAAACAGAAAGCTGAAAGAAAGCACTTCCCACGTACGAACACAGCACACGAGAGAAGTGTATGCTCCCTTTATTACCACAGAAACTGATACCAATGGACACAGGATGCTATATAAGAATCAGCAGAAAGGCGGCGACTGAGAGACTCATTGGACTGTTGTTTTGTTTTTGTTTTTAACATATCCAGCTCTGGTTTTGAGGTATTTAAAATATGTATTATTCCAATGATAAATTTTAAAAACTACTTAAAATGCATAATTTTATATTATAATTATAATATGTAATTTACTACCTTGAATCCCAGGTTTATACACAGGAATGCATGATGGCCAAGAAAAGCCATCCATCATGGAGTCCAGTGGCATTCTCCTTTCTGCTTCTGTCCCTAATCAAGACTGAAGCTTCCCAGTGTCCTTCCTTTTGGTTAGTGATGTAAAATATGAATCCTGCCAGAGCTGCTGAATGATCTTTCTTCATACAAGGAATGAGGTGTTGAATGGAGCTCACTGGAGAGCAGTGGGTGGGGCTCCTTAATCCTAATGGAAGGCAGTGTGGCATAGTGGTTAGACCACTAGACTGATATTCAGGAGACCTGGTTTCTGTTCTTGGCTCTGACATTGGATGTTAAATAACCTTGGGCAAGTCACTTAGCTGCTTTGTCTCTCAGTTTCCCCATCTATAAAATGGGGATAATGAAACTTAGCATTTTTCACTAGTGGAGCTCACAGTGTAAAAAAAGGTATAGAAAAGCTAGGTATTGGTACTACTAATCTCAAGATTTTGTGGCATCTACAGTCACAGCATTTTCATTAAAGATTATTCTGTCACAGCAGCCTAATAAAGCTCAGCATGTATGCAGCTCTTTCAAGTATTCAGGGAACCATATAAATGTTAATTGACTGATTTGTGGTTTGTAATTCATACAAGATTCTTTCTTAAGGAGCAAAGTGTAATTTGAGTAGTAAAACCAGAAGCTCACAAATAATACAAGATAGCAAAAGAAGAATAAAGAACTGACAAAGCAGGGTTTTACCTGACGGAACCAATGTTCTACAACATACCTGCAAAGAGAATTATTTCCTAGTTATAAACTGGGGACTTGATATAGAGAAAACCAGGACCAGCCCCTACATTTGCTACTTGATAACAAAGGAATGGATGCTCCCTGTACCGGTTCCGTGGCTGCCTTTTCCCTGTGGATAGTGAAAAAGAGGCAGAAATCTAGGAGACTTTACTACTTTAAAATATCCTTCCAGGCTTTCCATTCTTACTGTGATTTCTGTAAGATGCAGTGATTTATTGTAATTCACATACACAAACAAGCCTTTTTCTTTCCAGCTATAGATGCAGTTTTCAAAAGGATGATCTATTGCCTGTATTCAGTTCAATCTCATTATAAAATTCTTCAGCAGCATTTATTGACTAAATTCTATAGCCCTCACATAAGAAAATTCCCTTTGAAGTTGTCAGGAGTTTGCCTGCAGCCAAAAGACTGCAAGAAGGCCTTTATATGTGGGTATGGGCTGGCTTTGTGCTGATACCTGTTTAGAAATTAAACTTCAGTAATTTGCTTCTTTTGACAAGTCCAATATGTATAATGAATATTAGCAATGCCCAGTTAGCTTAACCCCACATCAAAACCTGCATTCTGATATTTTTCTTGAAGCTTGTATTTTCATGCAAAATGTGGGGCCAGTTTGAGGTGGCCAGACAAATCAGCACTTTCATTGTTCTGCCAAAAAAGCATTCAGAAGCATGGCAAACCCTGGGTCACTAAAGGCCAAGAAAACCAAAGAAGGGATGTAATCTGTGTCTGGGAAAGTTGCCAATCTTACCCTACCTCCTGCAAGAGCTCTGGCTCTTTGCTCTGGAGGAACCCCTGCATCACTCTCCTAACCAAGCAGGACATCAGTTGTTTCCAGGGTATCTGGCAGACAAATGAAGCAGGGAGATAAAATGGTGAACAGAGAGGGAATTGGTGGGAGGGCTTGAGAGAAAAATAGATAAAGAAATCTTTACTATTGAAGCAAGAACATGTCAGAGTTAATTACCACTGAATTGCTACTAAGAGAAAACTCACATGAAGCTTTGATTATGCTTTAAAATTAAGAGGATATAAACCAGACAGTTACTTATCTAATGCCTGGTAGCACACAGTTTGCATGAGGATGCCTTTTAGATGCTTACCTTTGATGTTTATCAGATAGCCAGTTCTGCAACTGAACACCTCCTAAGAGATGCTGCAAATTCTGTATTCCCTTTAAATTGATGGCTCCAGGGTCTCAGCACCCTGCAGGATCAGCCCTAGATTAGGGTTGCTCAAATGCACCCTTAGGGACAAATATGGCTTGCAGCATCCTAAAACAAGAAGTGCAGCTTTTCTCAAGATGTAATGGCACTTACATCTTAGAATCTAATATTGCTGGGTAAGGGTTTATCGTTGGTAAACTCAAACAAGAAGTTTGTATTGCCTGGTCAGGAAGGTACAAGGCCCTTGAGCACTAGTTATTTTCAAAAACGCATGTGCATGTACCACAATTGTTACTTAGTGTTTATTTATGGTACCATAGGTGTGCAATTAATTTACATGGAAATCTGCTGCAGACTTCAGATTCCTGTTGTCAGCATGGCCTTTAGCATGTGAAATTAGGGCATTCAAATAAAGGCTATCTCAATGGAAGAGATACTCAAAATTCCCATAATCCTGATGAAATTCCTATAACTCCATGCCTTTAGCATTTTTAAGTAGCAAAAAGGCCAATTCTCATACACAGTTGAGAGGGTGATTACTAACACTCGCAAAGGGTGCGTCTACACTTACAAGTTAGGTCAATTTAAGGAGGCTTAAGTCGACCTAAACTACTCCGCGTCCACACTGGGCTTTCCTTAAATCGACTTATGCATTTCCTTAAGTCAACTTAAGGAAAAGTTAAATCGACTTAATAACACCTTGTTTTAGGTCGGCTTTACACTTAAGTCGACCTTATTAGGTTGACTTAAGCCAGTGTGGACGGGGATTAGCGCCTAAATCAAGAGCTGTTATGCCAGGACCAGGAGCAAAATTCAGGATTTGTTGAGGCCTGATTTAATGAATTTAGTTTGAAATTTGTCATAACTACACATCAGAGGACAACTGAGTTTTCTAATTCATTTTTTGGGATGATATATTTTCCTACTTTTCCATGAAAAACATTTGTAAGATTTAAAAAAAAAAAAAATCTGCACTATCTTGAATTTGAATAGAATAGAACAGACTCTTCAAACATTTTATAAATTTCTCACTGAAAAACTCATAGGTAGACTATCATTTAGAAAATTAGGTTATAATGAGCCAAATGTATTAATGCTTATTGCTGGCAACTGCAAGGATTATAGTCAAGAACATGCCAATAGCTTAGATAATTTTTAAGTGGTGCTTTTGTGATATCAGACTTTTAACTAATAATAACAAACATATCTGTATGGCCTTTTACACCAATGAATTGTAAAGATCTTTCTAAACATTAATAAAGCCTTAATCACTCTTGAGAATCACAGTGGGTATTAACACACACACTTCACATATGGGGAAACTGAGCTACTAAGAGTATAAGGCTTGGTCCCATGCTCAGCAAAAAATCTACACCCATGAGCACCACAGCTAACCCCCTGAACTCCCAGTGTAGACAATAAACCCAAGACTCTTGATTCCTAGATGGTTGCTGTTAACTACTGGACTCTGACTTTTCCAGATGAAGTGAGATTTTTCTCCCATGAAAGCTCATGCAAGAAATAAATTTGTTAGTCTTTAAAAGTGCCACAAGACTCCTTGTTTGTTTAATCTAAGAACATTTTCTCATAGTGGGCAGGTCTACACTGCCTGCGGTTTTCGGCAGGAGTTGAATAGAGATACGCAAGATATATAAAAAAACTTGCGTATCTGCATTTGACTGCCTCATGCTCCGCTCATCCACTCTGCTGAGTTGATGGGAGGGACCTCCGTTCAACTCAGCACTACCTCCGTTGCGAGAGTGGTGTCGGTAGATCGGCTTCCCAATCAGTTGAGAGGGTCTTCACAGGAAGTGATGGTGACAAATTTGCCACGGTCAGTGAAGAATACCCCAGTCTTTCATTTTCTTTTGCTTCACGTGAAAGCAAAGTGCTTCATTTTCAAGTTTCATCACATAAATTGAGCCTCTTGACTTGAAGTTTCTTGTTCTTGCCTTCAAGGTGCTGCATAACTCTGTTCCTCCCTATTGATTATACACCATGTTTGTTATCGTGTTTCCTGTGATCCTCTTTTATCCACTAGTACTATGCACAGAACACTCTTCCTGAGCTTATGCACCAGCATTTCTCATTCTGTCTTGAATAAGCACTTGACTATATGCTTACTTTTATGCATGTAAGTAATTCCATTAATGTACACTACTAATGAATTTAAAGTTAAGCATATGCCTATGTGCTGTGCTGTATCAGGATATCAAACTGTTTTTCAATATCACTCCTGCCATGGCACCTATAAGAAATGATCCATACACACTTTTATGAAAAAACTAATAACTTAACAAGCAAACAACAGGCAATCATGGTAGTAACAAGACATGAACCAGAAATCATTTTTCTCACTAGATTGCTAATAGAGTGTATCTGTTAGATGATAAACTCTTCATCTTCAAAGCGTCTGACGAAGTGGGATTTTCTCCCACGAAAGCTCATGCGATTAATAAATCTGTTAGTCTTTAAAAGTGCCACAAGACTCTGTTGTCTTCATGTGTGTGTATGTGGGGCTTGAGGGTGATGACACTGTGTATTCACACACACACACACACACACACACACACGCACGCACGCACGCACTATACTTAGCACTTTCTGGTTACTGCTGTAATGAATAATAATATTTGGATCAAAAAATTAATTCAGGGTGTAAATACCTCCCTGGATTACAAACCTTATTTGTATATGGTGTGTTTTTGGGTGGGGGGTTGTTTTGTTTTGGGGGTTTTTTTTAAAGAAAAAGAATTAAAAGGCATTTAACCCACCTATTATTTAGCAGCTTGATATTGATGAACTAATCTTGAAACTAGATTAACCTGCATGGATTAACATGCAGCTTTACAGCTGTATGGAGTCATGGTTGTCATGACAACCAATAGAAAATGTATCCTGCTAATCCTCTCTCAACAGATCTGTCTCCATGCAGCATTAACAGGATTTATCGCTAGCACTGACATACTTATGATTTTATTTCAGATAGCTTGAGAGATATAGTCTCTAGCTCTCTTTACATTTTAATAAATAGCAAAGTACTTGTAAATGCATTACAATTAATAATCAGAGAGAAGAAAACTCTGAAAGGAGAGAGATATCCTGGTTATTATTTGAAAAGTAAATTTATAATTCACTTCCATAAGATTGCTCTGTTTTAAAACATTCAGACAGGCACTTCTTCTCATTTTATAAATCTAACTGAATAATTAGTAACAAGAAATAATACAGTACTCCTGACATAAAAGAGGAGGAAAGAGGTGAACCTTGCCAGCTCAAACATAGGGACGGAGGTATCTATTTTCCAGTCAGAGAGCTTGACAGCAGCATTTTAATTCTTCCAATAACCTGGCCTCATTGAGGGGAAGGAGGGCTCTTGTTTAAAGACCAGAGGAAGGGAGCTTGGAGGCCTGGTTTTCCCAGTTCCACCACTGACTCCCTGTGGAGCCTTAGATAAATCATTTAATCTTTCTGTCCCTCAGTTATCACAGCTGTACAAGAGAATAAATATTTACCTACTTCACATGGGTGTCCAAAGGCTGGATTCATTAATGTTTGTACTGTATCGTGCTTTGAAATAATAAAGCACTACATAATCTTTTAAGAACCAGATTGTTTCTACACATTGAAAACTCACATCGGGAAGGAGAAATGGTAGGCTTCCTCCAGTAGAACTTCTATAAGATCACTTTATTGTTGGAGGCGAGTGCTTGGGTTATGGTTTGGGACCCCCCAAAAATGCAAAAAGAAAGAGTCATTCCCCCAATTTTTGAATCTCAGTTTGTCAGAGGCCAACGATGTCCATACAGATGCTCCATGGGACTCTTCCTATTCCCTGTTAGTATGGCACCAGTTTATATTCTCTGTTCATATTTGTTCCAATGAAAAATAAACATTTTTTTTAAAATATAGCTCAGAATAATTAACTGTTTTGCTTTTATTTCCTGAAACCTCAGCACTTCAGCTGACATGTCACATCTGGTTATGTCTGTGCCTTGTATCACATTGTGTAGTGGGAATTGCTGACATACTTGCTCAAGAGGACACATTATATTTCAGAGTCTAGAAAATTCTATCAAATCGATTCAGCTATAATGTGGATAGGGCCCAAAGAAAAACCTGACCTCAGAAGCAAAAGACTGTTCAATCAATTTATTGTGATCCCAAAATCACAATCTGTAAACTAGTTCCAGAGGGGTAGCCATGTTAGTATAGTTCAGCAAAACAAACAAGGAGTCCTGTGGCACTTTTAAAGACTAACAATTTTATTTAAATTTGTTAATTCCTAAACTAGTACATCAAAAACCTAGAAATAGCGGCCTTCATGTTTTTCACATATGTCCATTTTTGAGACCCTTACCTTGGTTAGTACCTTATTCCTCAAATAGGTCCATTGACTGGTAACATCATGTATAATGCTTGAAGTCAATGGGACTAATTTTAGAGTAAGGTAGTCCTTACTGAAGAACTCTCAATGGCTATGTCTACACTTGTTAATTTAAGTCGACTTTAACTAAATCGACTTAACTAAGTCGACGTTAAGTCGACTTACTGTGTCTACACTTAAAATTAAAGTCGACTTAAAGGGGCACTTAGAAAGTCGACGTAGAGCGTCCACACTGGACGCCTAGGTCAACTTCTAGGGGCTTAGGGGGACCTAGGGGAGGTCCATGGGGGCAGGGGGCTCAGCCTTTGCCCCATTGTACCTAGGTACAATGGGGCAAAGGGGGACAGGGACCCTGGCAGGGCATAGGGGCAGAGTGGGCAGGGCTCTGCCCTGCCCTGTGGGGGGGCATGTCAGTCTCCCCCTGTGCCCCCCCCCCCGGCAGGGAGGGCATTGGTGTAGCCCTGGGGTAGCCCTAAGTTGACTTAGGGCTACCTCACGTCTACACTGGCTTAAGTCGACTCTAGGAGTCGACTTAAGCCTTAGGTCGAATTGAAAGGTGGTGTTATAAGTCGACTTTATTTTCCTTAAGTCAACTTAAGAAAACTGTAGTGTAGACGCAGGGTAAATTAAGTCAACTTAAGCAAGCTTAAGTCGACTTAATTTACAAGTGTAGACGCACCAATGGGAGTAAAGCTACCAGAGTCTGGCCCATAATATTTACAATTGTCAGAATGGATAAATAAATAGCAGAAACTTCCTCTCTCCAAACTTTAGCAGCTGGATTGCTGAATCTCTGAAACTGTTAATCTCAGAAAATGAGATTAGACATTAACTATTTAAGAATAAAAGAAACTAAATAATTTCAGAAAAGTGAAAAAATATTTTTAAAAAAAAAAATCGAGAAACCTGGTCTTGCTTTTTGGAAACATGTCAGTGAAACAGAAGCGAAAGGATGTATGAGAAAGGATTTTTTATATGGTACATTTATTTGATTGAGTAGTATTTGTTGTTACATTATATTCATACATCAAATATTATACGTTTGTATAGTATTAATATTATACCCTCTTCCCTCCTGCCACTTACTTACCGTTGGAAAAAAAAAAAATCTTAAACGCATACATTTTTATTATATATATATCTATACACGCGCGCGCACACGCAACTTAAATGAGTCTACTCACAATGTGTTAACTAAGTCTTTGTAGGATCAGAACCTTAGATTATAAATTTTTCGCATCAGGGATGTGCTATTTTCTTGTAAATAACTGCACCTACCACATGTTGCCTCATACACCAATTACACAAGGCTGACAACCCTCCAGGATTGTCCTGAGTCTCCAGAAATTAAAGATTAATCTTTAATTAAAGATTGTCATGGGATGAAACCTCCATGAATATGCCCAATCAAAACTGGCAACCCTAATTACACAATATAAAATATTAATAATGCTCCAGTTCAGCATAGCATTTAATCAAGTGCTTAACATTAAGCATGTTGTTAGTCCCATTAATATGTATGGCACTACTCACATAATTAAAGACAAACTCATGCATAGGTACTTTGATGGATTGGGTCTAAAAGCATAAATTGAGGGCTCAATTCTGTTTCATTTACACCATTTTTACTCCAGTATAATTTGATTAACTTCAGTGCAGTTACTTCTGATTTACAATCAGCGTGAGAGAGGGGAGAACCAGGCCTCAGACTTTTAAAATTATTTCAATTTTAATAATCTGCCGTGGTTTAAGAGAATTTTTAATGTGCACCACCTTGAGTGTTCCTTTATCTTCACTTTTAATAGCAACGTTAGAATGCTGTATTTGCACAACAAATTCTGAATTTTTGTCAACTCTTTGGAACATTACATCACAGAGAGCTTGAACAGTCTGGGTGCACTTTTTTCTCCATACGAACAGCAGTAAAAGTAAGGCATAAGCCACAATAAACAAAGCTGCCCAAATGTCTCTTCAGAATGAGAACTGCAAATGAAGTGATGTTCTGAATGGGATTGGTCAGCCTCATAAATGGTTCTGTAACTCAGAAAATGTCAGGGGAAAGAAAGCAGGAACAGGAAGGGAACTGAAGAGCTGGATAAAGACTCAAGAAGAGACAGTGTACCTGTTATTATAAATGTGGATGCAAATGGCTAATGAAATGGAAATAAATTTTTATGTACTACAGAGGAAATGTATATGCCAGTCACCTTGCAGAAAAAGAAGAGGCAAATCTTGTTAGGGACACAATCATTTCACTTGGTTTACTGTGGCCAAAGATCAGTAATTCTATAAGCAAGAGAGGAATGCTTCCCCCCAAAATTAGGATTGTACATGAAAACTGAGCAAATTACAAATGTGTTATAGATTACATTACTGGATTCTAAAATTAAACAGAGCTTGGAGGAATATATTGTATATATATATATATATATATATATATAAAGCACCTCGAGCAGATTCTTGGCAGCAGTTTTTTTTTTAAATTCATGTTGGCATAAGGCAAATGGAGAGAGATTTTTTTCAGTTTGTTTTAGACACTATTTACTTTTAATCTTGCTCTGCCTAACAAGGAAGGTTAATAGCACAACCTCAGAGTTGTGGAAGAAAATCTGGGAACTCAGAGTGGCACCTTATTGGACAAAGTAGTCCCATTTAAATCAACAAGGCTTCTTGTGGAGTAAAAGACTAGTCTATGTCAGTCATTAGACACTTGACATAAAATTATAAGGTACCCTTTAAGGTTTTACTCCAGATCTATTTTTTTTCCACTATTATTGCACCAAACTTCAGAAATAAAGAATTGCCAAATATTATCAAGAGTCTCCAGGTGTACAGACAAAAGGATCCAATGCCTGTTGAAGGGAATGGAAATCTTTCCTGTGATTTCAAGGGGCTTTGAGTCACCTCCTGAGTTATTTTACATTACTAAGAAAATTAAAATAAAAATGAAGTGGGAAGGATGCTAAAACCACGTTAGACCATTAAAGTCGTATGAGTAAGCAGTCAAAAGTCATTGCTCCCTTGTATGCATTACAGTACAACCTTTAATTAAAACAATCATATATTGCATCTCAGACAATGTATAGTGCCATTTTTCCTCCAGCTGTAGATTCATTCAGATATTATCTTATAACTGTTTTTCATTTTTCTTCTTACATTAGCTTTATTCTCATAATGCAGCTCTATGCAATACTTTCTCTTATATCTATGTATTTACATTAATGTAGTCAGATGCACTCATGTACTGTAACCAAGATTTTAAAAACTGACTAGTTCTATGAGGTCAATGAAAATTGACAATAATGTGACAAACAATTTAGCTGCAGCCTGCTGGAACCGTCTGTCCCATACACCTTGGGAGAGCCCCTCTTTTGCACACGCAAGGACCCTTATGTCTTTGTCAGATGTAGAAACCTTAAGATATGGCCAGGCCTGCTGACTGGGGGTGACAAGGGGGGAGGAGCAGGGAAAATGGGGCAATTGCCCCAGGGCATGGTGATTATAAAAGGACCTGGGCCATGGGCAGTGGGTGAAGCTTCCTCTCAGAAAGGCTAGCTCCCCATCTCATCTCTTCCAGCTGAGGCCCCTGCCTATCCACACTCCACGCTTGGTCCTACCCCCTTCTTGCTTGGCCCGCCTCCTTTTTTCTACACCCTCCCTTCCCCACTTGGTTTCCCCACTGTTATGTCCTTCTTCCCACTCAGCCCCCACCGTTGCTCACCACCAGGGAGAAGAAGGGGGTGGAAGGGGGGGGGGGACTCAGCAGGGGTAAGGATGTGGCAGTGAGGCCCAATCAGGGGAAGAAGCAGGGCCTGGAGCAGAGCAGGGATGGAGTGTGGGCAGAGCCATGGGTGGAAGAAGCAGGACAGAGAGCTGGCCTCCCTCATGGGAAGCTTCACCTGCTGCCTATGGTTGTAAATCTCAGCCATCCCTGTCTAGGGGAGACATTGACTGTTCTGCCCTGGGGCCCGACATTGCTGTTGATGGGCCTGGGTGGGGCAGAGCAGGGATTCATCCTGAGCATCTCATAAAGGGCACCAAAGCCTTCCCTCAATCCATTCTCACCTTGCAATGCAACAGGCACTGTCCTGTGGTGAGATGTAGTGAAGAGGCTGTGGGAATGGGGAAGCTCTTTCAAGAAAATGCCTGTCCAGGGGAGCTTCAAGCTCCAAGGGCAGGGCTGTGAGAGGCCATAGCATTTTAGCAAGGTACTGGACAAGTAGCTGGAGAGAGAGTTAATGTGGACTGCTTCCTTGGCATGCGTACAGATATGATATTCCTCTGGCCACAACGCCATGCAGAACCGCCTGGTGAAAGCCACCCTACTGCTCCTGGGGAAGGTCACGGTGAACTCTGCAGGCCCTGGAACCAAGATCCAGCTGCAGCCAGAGGTCGTCAGCACCAACAAGGAGCAGAAAAAGATCATCATGGTCGCTGTCACGAGCCCCTTTGAAAACAGGACCCCAACCCTCTGTAAAGCCCAAGCTCATAAGGGGGTGAAGTACGCTCCCTTGAAAGAAAGTGAAGCATGCTCCCTTGGCCAACACCATGAGAGTGAAGGACTATGAGGTGGTGAGGGAGGCTCTGATCATCAGGGCCCTGGGCGTTGGGACCCCTGCAACGAGCATGGGCTGTGGATCTGCAGAATCTGGCTCATGCGGTGCCTCATGGTGTTGGACACCAGCAAATGATCAAGGGACATAAACACGGAGCATGTCACTGGGTACTGACAATACCAAGAAGAACGGATTGGAGTGCACCATGAATTGGCAATGAGATGCGAATCAAAAGCCTTTCTCTGATAGATTGCATTTACCAAAGGATTATTTATACCATAATTGTCACTCAGTGAGGGTCCACCTGCTTTCATTACTGTATCTAATTCCTATAAACCACACTTAAATATAACTTTTTCATGAACAATCTTTTACCCAACCATTTGATTTTAAACCATCAACCTAATACCCTCCACCTGGGATATCACAGATTATGCCTTTCTTGTATTCTCTGATTTCCAACAGAACTCATACCCCAGGGGTGCCAAACAAGTGGCCCAGGGGCCGAATGCGGCCTGCAAACCTCTTCCATCTGGCCCACAACTGTACTCGGTGGGAAAACACTCTCTCCCTAACAGAGGCTGCGTCTACACTGGTAAATTAAGTCGACTTAAGCTTGCTTAAGTCGACTTAATTTACCCTGCATCTACACTACAGTTTTCTTAAGTCGATTTAAGCAGCTTGCTTAAGTCGACTTAAGGAAAATAAAGTCGACTTAATTAAAATTAAGTCGACTTTATTAAACCTCCTTTCCACTAGATCTAAGGCTTAAGTCGCCTCCCTAGAGTCGACTTAAGCCAGTGTAGCCGTGTGGTAGCCCTAAGCCCTGCCCACCCTGCCCCTATGCCCTGCCAGGGTCCCTGTCCCCCTTTACCCCATTGTACCTTGGGTGGGAGGGTGGTATTGCCTGCTGCACAAAAATAAACCCAGCCCCATTAAGGCAGAGCACCAGGGCACCAACTTGTGCAGGCTTGACTCTGCCCCCACCCAGGTCCTGGAGTGCTGCATCCTTCAGAGTACTGCAGCCTCCCAAGTGCTCCCATCCCAAGTATCACCACTACCAGCAGATTATAGTGTGTCATGCAAGGGAACATCATCTGTCAGGTGTGTCACGACGAAAAAAAGGTTGAGAACCCCTAGTTTAAGGGGATACACTGCTCAGCTCAGGAGAAGGGCATACAAAAGATGGTCTTTGTGCTTCTCCAGTATTGGGCTGTGATTCCTTTGGGAATCACTTGGGGGAGTCTATAACTACTCTGTAGATTCCATACTGCAACAGAGAGCTGGTGGGGAGTAAAAAAAATCTTGACCATGCCCTCAATGCCAGCAGCAGGGAAGGTGGATAGTACTGCAGCAACTATGCCAGCTCTGTGCCATCAGAGAATTCCCCTTATCTTGGGGAGAGACCTCTTAGGGCTGATTATGCCAGCGTTAGCCTGCTTTTTACTAGGTGACAGCAGCCACACTCCACCAAAGCATGAGGGGCCCTAAACTGCAGATGAATAAACATTTCAGAAATGCTTTGGAGAACTACAGAAAACAGGACAGCTCATTTCAAGTTTTATGTAGGAATAACATGACTCCACAAATGAACTGAAGACGAAGAGCTTGTCTCTCTCAGCAGCAGAAGTTGATCCAAGAAAAGATATTCCCTCACCCACCTTGTCTCTCTCAGACCCCCAAAACACTAGGAAGGGTTTGCTTGGCATACAGGCTGTGGAACATGCTGCAGCAGGGATGCCAGAGGCAACAACTTCAGTGGGCACCCTAAGGGCACGTAAGGTGATCCGATAGCATGTGTAAAATGAGGGGTTTTGGGGACCTGCTTATATATGACAAAGCCCCTAATACTAAGATAGTCCTATAATATCAGGACATCTGGGCACCTTGAAACAAACTTTTTTTTAAAGTCACAACTCGGTATGCTAACACATCTCAACAGCCTGTCTGAAATGCAGCCCCAAGTTTGGTAGAGTGCAGCATAAACTCTCCCTTTGCTCCCCCCACCCCAACATCGCCCCCACATCAAACCTATCCAGCCCCTCCTGTGTCCTAGACACAAACACCCCCTAGCACCCCTCCTACACACCCCTTGCCTGCAGCCTCCCACCAACACGTCCCCCCGCTTGTGGCGCTTCTCACCTCCGCTCTCCTTACCTGCTGTGAGCGGCGGCCAGGCTGCAGGGCCGCCCCGGGCCGTGCTCGGCGCGGGACACTCATTGCACCCCGGGGACACCAGGCGGGCTCGCACAGCAGCGCGGGGCGGAGAACGGGGCTGCGGGGGGCGGGCAGCTCCCCGGGCGGACGCCAGGGTCCCGGGGACTGGGAACTGGTTTCCAGAGCGCCCCCGGGGAAGGCCGAAGGGGAGCGCCCCCGGGGAGGCTGGAAAGGCACCTTGCGGGCGGCACCGCGGCCGGGTAGCGGGGAGCCGAAGCAGCCGCCTTCGCACAGCCTCGGTGCTGAGACAAGCCCCGCGGCTTTGATTGACGGCAGCGGGAGGCGGGCGCCGGGCTGGGAGGGGCCGGCCTCGCCGCGAGAGGGGGCTGGGGGCGTAGCGCCGAGCCCATCAGGTAAAGGCTGGCAGCTGTTGAAAGGCAGCGGGCTGGAGCTGGACCCAGCGTGGGGCGGGAGGGATGTTTGTTTAGGGCAGAGTTATTGGGGAGTCTGGAAAAATGACAATGAAATCAGTCAGTGATTCCCTCTATCACCTTGGACAGCTCCCCTCCCTCTCTACTCAACCCTGTTCTCTTGCCTGGGCCGTGGAAACACGCCCCAGAGGGGTAGCTCTGTTAGTCTAGGGCCGAGGTTCTCAACTTTTTGTGGATCACGACCTGCTTGGTGCATATCATCAGGACACACCAGCCCACCCACCCCAGGCCGAACCCAGCGATTTCCCCAGCTCTCCCTGGCACGCTTACCCCTCGGAGCGACACACGAATGCGGCCGACAGTGGTTGAGAAACACTGGTCTATTTGAGCAAAACAAATAAAGGGTCCTGTAGCACTTATAAAGACTGACAGATTTATTAGGGCATAAGGTTGTACCCTTAGGAAATTTGCCTTAATAAATTTGTTAGTCTGTATAAGTGCCACACAGGACTCCTTAGTTGTAGTGTTAACACACTTCCATAGTCAAGGTAACAATCATTTCACTGTGGCTTGATCAGGAGTTTTACAGGCTGAAGACTGAAGATCAGCATTGGTTTGGGGAATGCACAACACCCCTACAGTCTAATAAATATCACTTTTCATAGGCAAAAATATTAATTCATCCTCTCAACAATCCCCAAACATTGATCAATAGATATTAGTCCCACTTTATAGATAAGGAAACCGAGGAAATTTTTCCAAACTGTGGCCTCATTTTCATGGGTGCAAATTGTCCGTGCACATTGGCACCTGTACTTGTCTTGTTTACAAAATCAGGGTTCTTGCACTTCTAACTACTGAGGCCATAGAGTGACCAGATGTTCGGATTTAATAGGGGACGGTCCTGCTATCTGGGGCTTTTTCTTATATAGGTGCCTAATTACCATTGCTATCTGGTTCCCCTATGAGGCCACAAAATACCATTACTGGTGCATGCACTCCATTCTGGGGCTGCAGTGCAATAGAGGGTGCAGACTTCACCCACAAAAGGGAAACTTTTATATCGCAGGAGTCTTGTAAATCTATCATTCTTTTCTGATTCCTATCCCAAAGCCACATGCCTTAGAACAAAGCCAATTTCTTACTGAGGCATCATATATGGTGGGACGGTATATACGATAGGTGGAGCAGGTCATAATGCCTCCAGTTAAACTTGTAAAAACCTGTAATAAGCCTTTATTTTTGGCTGCTTGTAAATTTGTTAAGCTTTGGGGTTAAAAGAAAACGACAACCTACCAGTCTCCTGCCTAGAATTTCATTAGAAAATTAGAAAACTAAAATTAGTTTTCTCTGTTAAAAGTGCTTCCAATCAGTTCACTGAGAAACTTTGGCACCTCCATCCTTTACAGCAAGGATGTAGGGGAGCAGGATGTCTTTTGCTGTGCCCCTGAAAATCCTCCCAAATTTGGCCAAGTTCTGACCCTCTGAAAATTTCAGCTTACGTACGCTCAGAGTTTAGTTAAGAGTTTGACAATTAAATATACTGAGATCTGTGCCTAACTTACTCCTGCCTATGACTGCAAAGGCCAAGCAGGAGTTATCCTGGAATTCTTTCTAACAGCTACGCACTGCTATAGCGCTGAGTACAAGAATTGAAAGCAGGGGAATTCTCTCTCCTGTGCGCTCAGTGCTGTCCTGCTGAGCAAGGAAACAACCTGACTAGAAGTCAGAGCTGTGAAGAGCCTCACCTGGCAATAAGGTTGTGGCGAAGGCTAAGCCAAAGAACCAGGGAGGGTGTGGGAAGTAGTGGAAGGACAGGCTCAAGGGACAGGGCAGAAAAACCACCCGAGTACACTGCCTTCAGAACTGAAATGAAACCTGGCTTTCCTGACTCTCAACATTCCTCTGCTCTCAACGAACAACAGTGAACCACAATGGAAGCACGTAGGTCTCATCTCCCTCTAGTGATAGGCCCACACAGAAGATAATAGCCTACTATGATGGGAGTTCTGTTTGTCTTGCTACAAACCTAGCCAGTTACACAAAACAAAACAAACCCACCCCCTGAAACCCTTGCAAAGTCAAGCACTCAGAAGTGAAAAATGCCAGAATTAAGATCACCTGTGCAATCTTAATTCAGACTCCTTGTGTTTTTGCATTACAGTAATCTTTAATTTCATGAGCACATGCTATTTTCCCCATACACACACACATCTTCTCCACCCCTTCTTCCCACTGTATCTACATAAAATTTGATTTGGGGACAGGGAAGTAGGGAACCACTGGAATTTTCAGCTAAGGTAGGAGCCTCCAAGGTGTTGGTTTTTTGTTTTGGCAGCTCTTTCCCCTCTTCTTCCATTTCCCCCTTGTCCCTATGTAGTAATACAGAAATTGCCTACTGGGTCACTGTAGGTCAACCAGTCTAGTACTCTCCCTCTGACAGCTCTCAGTATAGATACTTTGCAACTTTGTATGAGGATGCAAGGAACCTGACAGATGTGATGGAATAAGCTTCCCTTGGGTGAATTTCTTCTACACAACATCAATTTATGATCTGAACTAAGAGGTTTTTTATCCTTAATTTCAGTTTTAGCTTAACACAACTGTGGATGTTATTTCCCCATAAATGTCAAATCCTTTCTTGAATCCTACTAGGTTCTTGAACTCAAATCCAGTGACATATGTATATTGCATGGACTGTGCACATTGGTTATGCATTATATGTGTATTTCCTATTCTTAATTTGTAAATTAGCGGTCTTTAGTTCATATCTCCTCATTGTTCCTATATTATCAGAAAAGATCAGTAGGAACACTCTAATTTTCCCCATCCAAACTAGTCCTTTTCTGTTCTTATTGTTCCTTTTTTGATTTTTGCCTGTAGTGCAAGAGCATTGCTTTATCATCACTGAATGAGGTATTTTAGGATGTCCCATTGGAGGTCTGCTCCTTTGCCAGTGGAGGAGCATGTTGGCTATTGAAGACCTTATACTGGGGTGCAGGGAATACTCAGGAATGAGACCAATGTGATCAGGAGTGAAGGGGATATGTAAATGACAGCAGCCCTGGTGATTTTTACATACCCTACAAAAATCATGAAAGACCAGTTTTTGGTTTCTGTAAAATGGTAAACATCTGCTACCCTTGGGTATTCAGCTGCTGCTTGGTACCAATACACTATACTCTCTCAAGTTCACCTCAAAACTTAGTGTTACTTTCTGTGTAAGACTAATCCCTCCCTCCTACACTTTTACCTATGTAGGATCTTTCCCCCAAATTCACTGCTGGATATCATATACCTTTTGAATCTTTTTGCTGGACCAAAAATTTTATCTGAATTCATTTTAGTTTCATTTAAATCTTCTCTACTTACTATACTCATTAATTACAAACATACACATCATTTTAGCAGCAGCAGAAGAGACTCCTTAAATATCACACTCTGGCCACATGTAACAATTTGCCATTTTTACATGTTCATGGGCACAAGCACATCAATATCTACAAGTCAAATCACCATTTAGGCTGCTGTTATAATTGTTCATTTTTGCCTCTCTCTTACTGGCTTTTTTTCTGGTGCTACTAGAAAACAAAATGACTCCTATACCAAAGTATTTTAACAATCCTGTCAAAGGACAGAAACTGTACACATGTAAGGAGTTAAAATTTAATTTCCCTAATATTTACATTAGGAAATTAATTATTACTTTTAGATAAAAAGGTAATGAAAGCTGATTAGTTATTTGACAGAAACCAGAGACTAACACTTGTTTGACTCCTGCTTCAGCTCTTTTGTGAAGAGCAAAAAGCAAGTATTGCCCTCAGTTACATCTACATAACCCCACTGATTATTTGCTGTTTAAAAAAGCGAATTAAAATGTTATGAATGTAAAACAGCATAAATAGAGTGCATCCACTATATGTTGTCTCGAGTTATATTTGAGGACTTTACATATGTTCATGTTTACTGTGGAACAGTTACTCAAGGGAAATGGTGGCAAAAAGCATTTAGACCAGTGGGTCCCAACCTGTGACCCACAGGGCTTTCAAAGTGGCCCCTGACTCCCCTTCCGTTGGCTGCAGAAGGGAGCCACTGCTGAAAAGCCTAGGTGGAGCACATTTCCTTGGGGCTAAAAGACTGGGAGGTCAGCGCTCCCCTCCACCTGGCTGTAGCAGAGAGCATGGCAAAGCACTCTGCCTGGGTCCGTAGGTGCAGGGGTCCCTGCTGGAGCCAGAGGGACGAGAGCACTGATCTTTTGTCCCCCTGGCTGCAGAAGGGAGCCACTGTGTAGGGACCCAGGCAGAGCACTCAGGACTACAGGACACACGTGGTTTCTTTGTTGCAGCCAGAGATACAGGCAATCAGCAAGGATGCAGCTTTCTCATTGAACTCCTTCCACCTGGCTGCAGTGGGCAGGGGAGGGTGGCTGACAGAGACTGGTGGCCCCTCAGGGTTGTAAAAATGGTATCTCTGGTCCTTGGGCCAAAAAGGTTGGAAACCACTGATTTAGACAGACTAGATAAAGCACTTGAGAACATACTAGAGAGAACAATTCTGCGCTTTCAGGAAAATTAACAAGAAAACCCAATATGTCCAGGTCTGCAGGATTGCTAAGATCCTGTGAGAAATCACCTGTATAAATTTTTTTTTTATCAGTTATGAGACCAAGTGGACTGATTTTCAGAAGTGCCAAATCTCACGAAAGTCAGTGGCAGCTGAAAGTACTCAGCACCTCTGAAAAGTCAGGCCAACATCTTTTAATGACATTCCAAATATAGTAATGGATTACGCTGTCAAAGGGGATCAAGACTAACTCCGTTGTCGTTACCAAGATCACAATCTAGTGGCCCATGGTTATTTATTACACTGCAAAGAGAGGGAATGTTTTACAAAATAAGAGCTAAGCTGAATTGCATTATTTCACCTGTTGTGTATATTGTACGGTACAAGTGCTCAAACGAAGACACTTGTTTCCTAATATAGTGACTGAAGCAAGTAAGTCACAGTTTTTTTCATGGTTGGTACTGTTTTATTGTTCAATAATACTGATTAAAATATTTACACTCCTACTTTTTAAATCCACAGTTTTGCACTCATACCTATGGCTTTAATTCTTTTAGCACAAAATCTTTAGGTCAAGTGTCAGAGAAAATTTCAAAACAGGAACCTGATATATCATACACACATTTTCTGTTTATAAATGCATTCATTTTTAAAATGAAGTGGTAAGATGGTACAACCTTTCATCTATTTCCAATTTACCATGGATTCAGCTGATTTCTTTTCTATTGTCAGTGCCCCTTTCAACAATCGTCACAATTTGTAATCTGCTTCATTCTGCTCCCATCTAAATTTAAAGCAAAAGTTGGTAGCTGACCATTATAAGCAAAAATATAAAGCACTATAGCATTATCTACATTGCCTTTTACTGCACTAACTTCTTAAATATTCTAAGAGCTTTGTGAAAATTTAATCAATTCTGAAAAGGCACGAGACTTTTTGCGCTCTAAGAACTTTAATGACAACACCTGTCACCATTAGTCTGGCATTTTTAAACTGGGCTGAAAGAAGGCTGTTCAGATTAGAAGAAAATAAATTGAGGATTGCTGCTGCAGTAAGGTACCACTGCTAAATGTTTCCTGTGTGTTTTCTAAATGGGTTAATCAACTCTAATTGTCCACACATACATTAGAATCCCCATATTCTAGCATTTTGCCCTCTCATTCCCTCTCTCACACACACATCCCCCCACCCACTTCTGCAAGTATATATCTTGGGGCAGGGGCTGGGAATTCTCTCAGTGACAACAGCACACATATGGGGCATGGCATAACGATAGCCTATTCAACCATTAAACTTCTCATAAAGCTGTCAACCTATGGGATAGTTTTCACTCCATGATATTGCATGAAAGTGGAAACGTTCTTCTTAAAGTACAATAAGAGGATTTTAATTGTATATGAAATACTCCAAATTTGGTCCACCTGTCTGGTTTCCTAAGGACAGCACTGCTGGAGAGCCAACCACTGTTGGTACAAAAATCAATGTAGAAATTAACAAAAATAATTTGGTATTTCATCCATAACCCTGCACAGTGCAGTCATTTGTCCTAAACATCTACTTTCTCATTTTGTGTGTCCACTATTTGTTGAGCTTTTAAATCTTCAGCTTGATCATGATCTTCTTTGACTGTCTCCACATCACCTATTTGACCAGTTTCACTCTCTTCCAGCTCTCTCTGATTAATGTTTTCAGACTCCACTTGTTCTAGATCTGTTTCATCTATAAGTTCTGCCTGTACTTCTTCCATCTGTATTTGATTTACATGTTCAACATGTAGCTCCTCTGCATTTACATCAGCTTCTTGTTCTGTCTGAATGTGTTCCACTTCTACATAACTAATCTGCACCTGTTCTTGTAGATCATCCATCTGTGCACCTTTCACTTGATTATCCTGAATCAGATCCGGATGCACTTGTTCCACAGTTACTTGTGCTGGATCAACTTGTACCTGAATTAGGGGTAGCACATGGACTTGCTCCACTTGTTCTATAATAGTCATTGACGTCACTGGTTCAGCTTCCACAGGAAGAATCTCCTCTGTCATTATTCGTTCTGAAATGTTATGAATGTCTTTGAGATGCCTTCTCAGTTCGCTGCCTTGCATAAACCACAAATCACAGAAGGTACAATGGTTGGGTTTGTCACCTGTGTGTATTACCAAATGATCTTTAAATTGATCCCAGCTATTAAATACACTATTACAAACCTGAAACAACAAGATGTAATATGTTAAAAACAATGCTAATAAAAATCTGAAAAAGCGAAGTACACTGCATATTCTGGATCAAGGTTTCAAACATATAGTTTCTTGCTATTATTGAACAAGTTACAGGGACACTGGCCAAAAAAACCCCCAGGCTCTTAAAAAAAAATAATTGGTAGGATTCAGGGGTATGTCTAGTACCTGAAGTTTAAGTGATTATATTTAAAGTTGACTGTGCCTTTCTAATTCTGGTCCCATGTATTCTGCAATTTCCAGGAAAAACTGCCCAAATTTGGCCAATTTGTGAGTGTGTAAAAAAGTCAACAGTCCACCAATGGTCAACAAAAGCTTCATTTTAACAGCTAAATATCAAAGGAGATTCCATCCTCATTGAGCACACTCAAGTCTCTCACAGCTCCTGAGTCTGACCAGACTGCATATGCACCATCTTGCAGAGCATTTGAGCATGCTCTGTCCCCTCAACTAGGACTTGCTGGGCAAGGGAACTAGGAGGAGAAACCTGAGATGCAGGGACTGGGACTGGGTAGGCAAAGGGAATGGAACAGATCAAAAAGATGGGAACAGGAAGAAGAGTTTGTGCATGTTAGAGCATACTCCCCCTCCAGAGCCAGGATTCTTAAGTCTCACCATTCCTCTGCTATCAGCAAATATCTGTGAAACCGTGGGCTAGTCTTCATTGATGGTGGCAGAACCACCAGTATCTGTGAAGACCTGCTCAGTCAAATAGGAAGCTGATGTATTAAGACCACCCCAACAACTGGAGTAGTGCTGAATCAAAGGAAGCATCCTCCCTTTGACTCAGCACAGTGAACATGCTGGGCATAGGGCAGTTGAACTGAGATATGCAAGTTATTTTAAGTAACTTGCATATCTTCATTCGACTGCCACTGAAAAAGGCGGGCAGTGTAGACCTGCCCACAATGGCAAAGTGTTATACCTCTCTAGTGCTGGTCTATACAAAAGGATAACAACCTACTGCTGCCATTGAATCATGAATGTCAAACTATTGAGTGTCAAACTTCTGAATCATGAGTGTCAAATGCTGTGGAATTTCTGTGTTTTCAGTTAGTTTACAAAACAGAATATTATACACAAAAGCTATGCCAAAAGAACATTGTAAAATGTGGACCAATAGATGCTGGCTAGCATGCATATTATGAATGTGCATTATATCTGCATTGATTTTATGGCAATTATATAGCCTAAATTATCCCACAACACCTTGTATTACCTGAAGAAAGCTTTTAGCTTTCTAAGTAGATAGTTAAGTTAGTAGGAGGAGGACGTATGATTATTTTACCATAGCAATAAGCAGGCAGTTATTATCAAAGGCCAATAATGGAATGCCCACAAAGGAACAGAATAAAACATGTGATTGTTCTACCCTAGCACAAACCTAGGAGATACCATCGTGCCCTTTGGTACTTGGGATGGATACATTCAGAACAAAGAGAAAAGGGATACACCACAGTATCAGAAATAACATGGTTGAAGTTGATTGGTTAAAGCTTGTTTCAGAGGATGTGCAAATTACCTTGTACTTGTAACCATTTAGAGTATGGAAAGATGGCTTTAGGAGTGTAATTCAGGGAGTACACCTTCTGTGTAAGATGAAAGCAATAATGCTACCCCAGTATTGTATTGAACCTTTTTCCTTTACTAGACTCTTATTGGCTATTAGCAATAAACTTTACTGATATTAGTAATTTTAGCTAAGACTTTTGAGCATAACTATTTTTATCTATGCTACATATATAACATAGGCAGTCAGCGTAAGTTTGTGTTGCACAGATAAAACTCAGCAAACAATGAATCAATCAATTGTACATTTAAAAAGGACAACCACAAAATAAGAAGCCGAGCAACAAAAGTTCAGTAATATTTCATGAGTTTAGCAGGACTCTACAAGTAGATAGCGAGGTCCTTGATCTCTCTGCCACCTTTTCAGTAAAAGAAGGGTAACGCTTAGCCTACCTCCCACAAGAGTTGTGATAATTAATAAACGTTTCTGAAGCTCCATGTTATTGTCATTTCAGAACTATTGTGGATCTAGAAGTGTCTTGTCTGAATATCAGGACAGAACCGTGAAACATGATACCAATATCTGTTTTACTGGCAGTACTTTGGGAGATATGTACTTCTCTGTCATTTCCTTCCCTACCTTCTGAGCTCAGTCAACTCACAAAATAGGTGACCATTTTCACACTGGGGGAGAGACCTCAATATTGATGAAAAATATTAATAAAAATTAAGTTCTAATAAATTGAGTAGGTAGTTACAGACTTGCCTTGCACTTTTACTGAACATTAAGCTATAGTTACTACAATGTTATAGCCAAGAGCAGGGCTTCCCAACCCTTGGCCTATGGGCCAAAAGTGGCCTGCGGGGCTTTCTAAAGTGGCCTGCACCTCAAGGGCAAGCCAAAGGAAAGGGGGATGGCAGAGCCTGGCCTCTGGGCTGGCCAGCTCCACTCCCATGGTGGGAGTCCCATGCTCCCACCCCTGGGTTGACTGCTCCGCCCTTGGGGGTGGGGCAGGCTGGCCCAAAGGCTGAGCTCCACACTCCTGCCCTGCCATTGGGCTGGTTGCTCTGCCAAGGGGGTGGGGTAGGCCAACCCAGAGGCCAGGCTCTGCACTCTCGCCTCTTGCCTTCAGCTTACCAATGAAGGCAGCAATGGGGTGGGGGGTGGGGTGGGTGCAGCAGTGGGGGGCCCATGGAACAGGGATGGTCACACTGCTCACTCCCCATGTCCCCAAGGACAGCAGTGCGCGCCGCCCTGCTGCGGGCTGAAAGCCAGGCTGCAACCGCCCACCTCCTGCCCAGTTCTGGCACACAGGTCCTTGACCTGCCAGCCTCCTGCAGACACCTTCCTCCCGTGTGCTGTCTGCATCCAGCCCTGTTTCAAAAAATAATGTTTAAAATTTTACATTAATAAAATTATTCAATTTTAAATTTAAATTTTAGATCTGCATCCATTCCTTTTTTAAAAAAACCTTTTAAAATTTAAGTTTAATTAAAATTAATTTAAATGTAATTAATTAAATGTTAATTTAATTTTAATTAAATAGACTGGTGGCCCTTCAGGATTGTAAAAATTATATTTGTGGCCCTCGAGCCAAAAAGGTTGGGAACCACTGGCCAAAAGGCTTTGAACTACAACGAATACATAGTTTATCTAGTCATCTTACAAAACATTAAACCTAATCAAAGCAATTCCAGGAGGTTTCTGCTTCTCTCTCTCAAGGATAAGCAAACATCAAGGAGACAAACCCCTAACACACTTTTAGGAAAAAAATTAATTGTAAAAAAGGAATATAGGATGTGTTATCAGAGTCATAAATAAAGGTTGTAAAGTGAGCCTACGCCAAACCCCACCCTCCTTTTAAAAAAAACCAAACCCTGAGTTTATATTCACATAAGTAAGTTAAGAAACAGCTTTACTGAAACTAATTTCTTTTGTAACCAAAATTCTCCATTCTCTAAACCTGGAGAACATGTATGGTGGGAAGAGATTTTACAGAAAAAGCTGGATACTTCCAACTCATCTTTCCACTTCAGATGTAAACCTTGGTTGTTTCTTAAGATGACATAAGCATCCTTTCATATGTATATTTGCAAATATTTTGATTATGAATGAAGGTCTTCATATAATAACTGCCTGATATCGTTATATGAATAGTAAGATGTTTTATAAAGAAATATAGCAATGTCATTTGATGCTAAACTACTTGCTAATGTAAGAAACCATTCAAGTATAGAATATTTTTATTACCAAGAAATTCATTTATGGCAGTGCACAAGTAAACCCTTACCTAACACAAGAAGAGAAGAAAAATATCATTTGAGAAATTGTCTTGTAGGGTCAACAAATTAAGATTTTTTTAAAAAAGTTATTTAATTTTAGAAGACTTTTGGGAGAACTAAAAACTCTTATGCAAAGAACAAAAGTGTTTGGACATTTTGAAAACAAAATTTCATTTCATGGCTAACTCTTAAAAAACTGAAAAAACTCTAAGTAGATGGACTGAATGAAAAGAAAGTGTGAGAACTAAATTTTAAAAAGAGTTGACTGAGTCTCACACAAGAAAAACAAAAAACAATTAAAGCTGAAGGTTTCATGTAAGCCAACACTGAAGGCATCAACTGAAGGGTGACAGCAATCAACCCTGAATTTAAACAAGAAAGAAGTATTTGCTACTATAATTTTGTAGGAATAGAAAGGAGAAGAGCAAGCTGAAGTGTTCCAAACATTTCAAAGAGAGCAATCCTCATACACCCACTCAGTTTCCCTACTCAAAACAGAACAGCACTCCACAAGCAAGCTGCTGCAGACAGATAAGAAAAACAGACGATTAAAGATGAAACCAACCCAAGGAAAACTTTCTCTCCCCAATCCATTTTGGAGTCTTGAGGAGGTTAACTAAGACACTGTCAAGGGTTTTAATTTAAAAAACTCTTGTGATGATTTTGTTGGAAAACAGAAATGCTGTTGTAACTTAAAAGGCCAACAGTTTCTCACATTAATCATCAAGTGATTATACCACGTATTCCTGAAGAGGATATAGGGGGCTAATCACTGGTAAACAGAGAAATAATGGGATTCAATTGGATTTGGGATCCTTAATGTTTGTAACCGGTTTATTTAAAAACAGCTTCTTAAACGGCTTATTCTGAGTAACTGATTTACATGCTTGGTTTGTTTGGGTTTTTTTAAATTTCATAGGCTGTAGTTAAGATTGCTTACTTTGCTTAATTCAGCCATAAGCTGGCTAATCATTTATTAATAATAATAATCACAAAGTCTACCTGTCCTGAAACAAAATTCTTTTGCTCACCTATAAAAATTCTTCGTTATCTAAGGATATACTTACAAAGAGATTCACAATAGTTATGGGAAACAATACACTTTGGTCTTCATTTACTAAGAGAAATAGCACCCGCCAGAAGTGGTTCACTATCAAGGACACTATCTTTATTAAAAGCTCTCTATAGAAAAGCATACAAGACACATTATAATGGAAGTAACCAGTTTATTATTTTTGTTATTTTTTTCCCTTTCTTTAATAATAAAATAGCCATGGCTAATAATTGTGTTGGCTTGGCTGGTCTTAAAAATGGTGCCCCGCTATGGTATATAAAAAAATTCCTATGACTAAAGAGTGGAAACGACATCCTTATGCCGGCCAACCATTTCATACATCTCAAAACTATATAATTTTAGTATTTTTTAAAATAAAATTCCTTGGCATCCAACAGTTTAAGATCCCTCCCCACTAAGACTCTCTCATCCTGTTGGTTCCAGTACATACCTGACATTCATACAGCTTCTTTCTTCCTTTTTTAGCTCCAGCACCAGATTGACAGGCTGTCAAGTGACATTTGAGTGTGCTATTTCTAGCAAAACGTTCACGGCAATTTGGACATTCAAATGGTTTTTCACCTGTTAAGACAGATAAGAATCGATAGAAGCATAGGAAACAAATAAATTCTACTGAAGGTTTTTGGGCTCTTTTTGGGATTTAGATTTTAGTAACTTAGTTAATATAAGGATCTGGATATAAGGTACAAGAGGTGGTCACTGTGATTTCTTCTATAGAAACAGCCACATCATTTAATACATTTATTTTAAATAAATCAGAAGGACAAAGAAAACAGCCATTGAGTAGATTGATTTTTCCTCAGCTGGGAGTTATGATGAATTTAACATAACTGCTGTTTACATTTTAAATGGAATCCTGTTTTATAAAAAAAAATCATTTTTGGTAAGTGCTTGGGTGCATTCAAGTATTACCTTGATTTGCCATACAGAACTCTGCATTATGCACTCATGTCCAGTTTAATATATAGACGGATTTATCATGTATAAAGAACTGTGAAGGCTGTTTTTTGTTTTAGAGTTAAGTGAAGTCAGTTCGGACTGAGAGTTGATCCCAACAATCTGCACCTTATCCATCCTCAACCACAAGAGCTATATGTATCACAAGGGATCTGCTGGCAGTCAAGTCTAACCTATGCCTAGGCTCTGTGCCAAGACTGCACCTGGATCCCTGTGCTCCACAACAGTTCCTGAACATCAAAGTGCCACCAGCCTTGCAGGTCAACAATTCTGGGCTTTGTGGAAACAATGTGGGGAGTGTATGTGGAAAAAGAGCACAAATTCCAGAGTGGAGAAGACCCAAAACAAATCAGGCCAAAGCTACACCTTAAATCTTCATCTGTAAGTCGATCTGAATCCAAGACTCATATTCACCATTCAATAAAAGTGCAGCCTCATTCTATGATAGCAGAAGTTCTTTGATAGCCTTCAAGTGTATTCTTACGCATAGCACATTGCAGTACAATCTCAAGATGACGTCACACAGTGGACAACTGTGGCAAGGTCTGATGCCCCCTCAACCTCCAAAAAGTTTGTAACCTGCTTGTCAAATGAAACTAGAACAGGACTCTTGCTCATTGCTGCTACTGGGAATTCCAAGTGCAGGCAAGTAGTCAACATGACCGTAAGAGCTGAAAGTTTCAGTAACAAAAAAAGTGGCCAACCTTCCTCAAATATGACAATTTTTCTCTCGATTGCTTCACCCAACATATAAACATACTTCAGTCTTATCCAGACTGAGTTTCAGCAAATCAGCTCTCATTCAAAGGCAGCTGCTGATTGTTTTAAAAGTCAGCACGGACACTTAATCTTTGTCCATCACCAGGAGGAAACTGACCAAAGCAAGTAAGTATAAACATTGACTTTTGGTTTGTTGGTTTAAGGTAACAAAATACAAGGAAATGTATCTTTAATCAATAAGTTACTGCACTACAAAAATACCTAACACCATATATAAAGCAGAGTTTTTAGGAGTATTTACAATAGAAACTAATTATTGTACTTGCAAATGTTTGTAATCCTTGTTACACTATCATTAGCTCTCTTCACCAGCCTTCCCTGAATATAATCTACTTCCCAAAAGAGGAAATGTTGAGGTCAATAAAAGTTCCATACAGCAGATGCCTTGCAAGCCTGCAGAACAAGCAAAATAAGTCAGCTTATTGTACTTTCTCAGGACCTCTTTTGTGCCTTTAAGATTTTCATCATGACTGGAAGTTTATAAAGCGTCTATGAAATCTCATTTCCTACTTTTATGCATTATCTTTCTTTACTCCACAATTATTAGTATTAGAAATTATGGAGTCATTTATATATAAAAATCTTTTAGAATGCTGTTGTGAATAGATGTAGGATACAAATATGTTTATTTAAAATACCTTTTAGTTTTTTTCAAATAGGAAAAAAATCCTAAATAAAACACCAAACCAATCTCAAAAGTTCTTTCAGTCCTACTTGGATTCAGTACATCTGAGGTGGAAGCTGTGTATTAACTTTATTTGTTAATTGAATATAAACAGCTTTAGAAACCTCCCGCATTAACTGTATTTAGTTAAAAATTCAGAAAGGCCCTAATGCTGAGAGATATTGGGCAGTTATCATTCCAGAAAAGGCAGTGGAAGTTGTAGATATTTAGTCCTTCTTTTTGTCATGTGACCCCAAAGTTTTGCAGCAATATCATGCTTAGGCAAATACAAGTTCATTGGTCTTAGTTACAAAAACTATAGTTGATCATCCATATAAATAACTACTGTTCTTATTTTGAGTTATACCAAATCAGCCCTACTACATAAATACATTTCTTTATCCCAGTAAAATTCTATCCTATTGCAATTTATGATGGGCAATTGAAATTTCATTATTTCTTCTTTATCATCAAAATTCTGACAAAAGATTGGATGAATGGATTCTTTTTCCTGGCCTCTAAAGTTACCGTTACAGTTTTGAAAGACAGTATTTTATAGAATTAATCTAAACAAAAACAATTTAGGTTTAGAGATATGTAGAGCACATTCTAGAAGCTTATGACAAAGAGAGCTGATGGATAAAACTGTAGTTAGAAATGAAGAGCTTTTCCCATTATTAAGTTGTACACAGTCATTAGTATTAATTGGAAATATATTAATTTGTAGCATCTGAAGTTAATTTGTCACTTGATTAATTATACCTTTATCTTGACATTGTTAAAGCACATTATCACTGTTAAACAGGTTGGGAGAAAATTATGTCTTGTGCTTTAAATTCAATTTTTACACCATGTGCCCATCTGTACTCTCCAAATACTAAGGTCTGATCCAGAGATGACTGAAATCAATGGGAGTCTTTTCACTGACCTTAGTGGACAATAGCGGAATACTACTATCAAGCTGAGCCCAACACACATGGGTTTTAACTACTTGTACCTTCAAATTGCCTCTTTTTTATATTCCAACTTTTCTTTTCTTCTAATAATTATTTTGTTAATGTGAAACAATTCAAAAAGATATGGCAGTAATTAATAAATGAGAAATACCTTCTACAGACTTGCTATATAATGGCATTAAACTAAGCCCTTTTGTTAGAACATCAAACACGGGTGTAATAACACATCTTCTGCTTTGGCAAGCTGAAAAAATATTGTCCTTAACGCTGTCATGAACATGTTCTACAAAGAGACCTATGATCAGTTTATAGATAGCTAGGTCATAATATATTAAATCTACACCACTACAGAGAGGCCCACTCATACCTCTGCTTAGCACTGGATGGTGACCAAAAAGGTACAGAAGGAGTTGCATGCAAATGAAGCCTCCTTTATGCTGCTTGGAAATGGAAGAGGTTTTTCCAAAACTTTTTGACAATAGTTATGAGTAGACAGGAGAGGGGCCACAGTTCCAGTGGCCGGGAATCCCACACAAAGTCGCAAAGAAGTTCTACTTCAAAACCTGGAACAGTGGCCCTGAAAGACTTGTACTGCTATCCCACTGAAGTGTTACTGGACTACTCATCTGGGTAAAGTTACAAATATGCTTAAATGTTTGAAGGACCAAAGCCACACAAATTGTCACATGTTCTCAGGACTAATGAAGTAATTGCATGGTGCTCAATACTGCATATATGGGAAAATAATAAGCAATGCCACAGGGAGCATGGCAGAGGCACTTGATCTCTGCATAGGGAAGAGAAAAAAAAATGAAGCAGTGTAATTTAAAAAGCAAAACAGTTACCTCCTGTAGTGACCCACTGGTGTCTAAAAGCACATTTCTGATCTCAATCACATTGGTTTTTCATCAGCGTAACTTCACTGAGTTAAATAATCACATACCAAATGTCAAAAAAGAGTTAATTTTCTACTGTATATGTTCTATATTTGCATAACATGGTTACCCAAACTACTATATTAACAGGTATTTGTTTAAGAATTTTATGATACCGTGTGCTGGGTTTGCTTAGTGGACTTAATCTTTTCTGATGATTTTTTTTTTTTTTTTTTACTGAATAACACTTTTTTAATAAGCTGGAAATTAATTTGTTTCCACAAGTTTATTTCTCAATTGGATATTTGTTTTCCAGATAGATGCTGCTCTTTTCTTTATTGAAACATATACAATATATTAAATTTAAAAACAGGTTTTTTTCTTCAGGTGGCTTATTTTTCAATAAGTGCCTATGTAAAATTCGTGATTCAATTTTTAAGTAAGTTGCATTCATTAAGATTTACATTCACTGCTATGTAAATACGTTATTCACATTCTGTTATACGTGGAAGCCCAGCGTTTCTAGCATTCTCTAGTCTCATGATTCCAAGCAGCATTGGAAAAATAATATTTGCAACAAATCTTGCACACGCTCTCCACATCTACCCCCCTGATTTCCACTGCTTCTACAAAACAGGAAAACACAAAAGCAAAGAAATGGATGTATACTAGAAATACAGAAAGCAGTTACCTGTGTGTTTCCGAAGGTGCTCTTTGAAATGTCCAAAGTGGTCAAATTGTTTATCACAGTACTGGCATACATGTATTTTTTTGCCAGGTCTTTGCTTCTTGCTGGCTCCACCTTCGTCAAGGTGGTAACAGGTGAGGTGCTGTTTCAATGCACTCTCTCGTAGGTACCTTTTATTGCATATGTCACACTTGTAACTCTCAGTAGAGTGAGTTTTCATGTGTTCCTTAAAATGGTAAAATAATTTAAACGAACGGTTACATTTCTCACAGTGGAATAAACTGTTCATGTGTGACAGCTGAAGTTCCACAATTTCAATTCCTTCTACCTGTTTGCATGTAGGATCAGTTGCATTGTCACCTTCTTCTTGGATCTGGCATTTTCCCTCCCCCTGACGGTACTTGCTGGTGATATCTGCCAGAAGAGCCAAAGCAGACTCGTCTGTTGTCCCCGTAGTCTGTATATACTTTATAGACTGTTCTGCAGAAGCTACTTCTTCTAGGGTTTCAATGCTATCATCTTCCACTTCAATTGTCCCTTCAGCAATCTCCACTTCAATTTCAACAGGCTCTGATTCTGCAGATGGCAATGTTTCTGTGATGACATTGGAGGTTTCAGCTATCTTCCTCTTTTTGGTTTTATTTTTACCTTGCATTTCATTTGATTCTAGTGGTGCCGAATTTTCTTTGTTCCTGTGAAGTGCATGTAATATGCCATAGTAAGGATCCAAAACCACTTACATGATAATTCCTGCAATGTACTTAATTTACACAAGCTCATTCAAAACATGCAAATCAATCAATAATAAAAAAAGCGTTTGAAGAAAATGCATGTTCTGAAACACTATGCAGATGGTTAAACTGTAGATTTAGGAATTCATTAATCCTTAATCCATAATCTTTACTACTGAATCATCAGGGCCTGTGACAGAGGGTCAGAACACCTGTCCTTGTTTTATAACCAAGCGAGATGATGAAGGTGTTGTTTTAGATTTTAAAAACACCACCCACTCAGGACTGATCTATTACCTATCCACAAGAACAATGAATAGACAGGTCCATCAAAACCCAATCAGCCTCACGGGTTCAGAACCCATATGTGAAAATGAAGTGAGGCAAGGCAACTCACTCACTCTCTTTGTGGAGAAAGCATGGGCTTGAATTTCTGACAGGGTGATCAGAGAAGAGAGCTGTCTTTAAACATACAAGATTGTCTGCCTTCGCTGTAACTGCTGCAAATGAACACAAGTGGCAAAGCCTAAAGGACCCAGCAGATGTTGGCAGTGGGAGGCAAACTAAAGCGGACCCTTGATCAGAGGAGTTGATTCCAAATGACAAGAAGTACTTCCTACAGCCCAGAGAGTAAGAAACCAGGATAATGAAGAGAATCCAAGAGAATCCAGCTCTCTTACAAAGCAGTGAAAAGAGAAGGCCACTCTATTCCCCCCCCCACTTATATATATATATATATATATATATATATATATATAAATGAATGAGACCTTAAACCATAATATGGTGCACATAGATAGTGCATTTCAATTGAGGATCTAAATGTACTTCATTTTTCTTGATACCACATTTAATTAAGAAAATCAACGTAAAACTGAAACCATTGTTACAGAAAAGCCAGAGGAAATATGAACTTTGTAGTATGACTGGCAACTCAATAAATCCAGGTTCTAACGGATCCATGAGGTAAGGAACTCTCTGTGCAGTCCCACTCTACACCCACCCTTCCATTTAAGCCAAGGGAGTTTTGCTCATAGTCATATTTAGAGCTGTGAGAATAATGAATTTTTCCCATTCACTAGAAATTCTGAAAATTCAGAAGAAAAAAAGAAATCAGTTCAGGTTGAACCAAAACCCCAAACTTTTTCAGAATTTTCAGTGAATTGAAAGTCAGAAACATATCATTTTAGGTCATTGTAATAAAAAGCAAAATTTAAAAAAAAAACAAAAAACAGGAGGTGGTGGTGGTGGTGGGTGCCCTTATACCCAATAGCCCTATAGGGCACTCACCTGGGAGGAGGGGGGAATACCCATGTTCCACCCCTGCTCCAACGAATATATAACATAAGGAGGACAAAGCCACCTCCATCAATGGGCCCAAATCCCCTTATGAATCTAGCCAAAAATATCAAAATGTTTTATCGACGTTGAAATGGTTTGTTTCAACATGCCCTTTTTCAAAAAAATTATTTGAACTGGAACAATTTGCCAAATTTTCATTAATGATTGACCCATTATCTGCATTTTTCAGTGAAAAGTTTCATCTGAAAAATTCTGCCCAGCTTTAGTAATATAAAATATTAATTTTGCCTCAAGACCTTGTTTAGAGATGGATAAACAGTAAGATTAAATGGACACTGCAGTCAAATTTGGCCCCAAAATGTTCCAAAAAGCTTATTTAAGGAAAACCTAAATCCAAGATTAATGAAAATATTTCTAAGCCTATTAAATAGGTTTTTTGTTTGTTTTTATTTCCTTAAAGGTTGAAACATTATAAGTAATGTATTATAAGTAATAAGTAACAGTAACAGAACTGTAAATAATCTCAGTAGCTATTTGCGATGTAAGTAACTTTTCTTTTTTTAAATATGAATTTTTATCACAATGGTGTACTTTTTATCCAGAAATAAAGATGTGTAGTCTAGGTTTCAATTCCTGCTATTATCACAAGACCACATTCCTTCCCTTTATTTCACAAAATTACATTCCTGATGTAACCTGCATATCAGCAGCAGGACCAATAATTAAAAATAAATATCAATGTTGAAAATCCAGTCTGCATTGTCACCAAGCTTTTTTTTTCTCCCCAGCAAATTAATACAGTAAGTGTAAAAACTGCTACTGTAGAAACTATATGCCTATGTCTGCTCTCCACTATGCTGAATGTTAAGGAACATGTTAAGTGGCAAGGAAAAGACCCTTGTAGGGGTGGATAGGAAGGAAAGAGCAGCTTCCCCTCATGTTCCCTGGACTTGCCGAAACTCCTATGAGAACTCCAGAATGGGAAGTGGACGTGGCTGTCATGGGCTTCCTTCTAACAGGGAAAGAAATAGCCAAAGGGGAGATAACAGCACAACTCAAATAATGGGAAGGCAGAGGTGGTCATTCTGAGAGCAGTGAGAATGGAAGGGCACCCCAAGGTCATGCTCTGCTTTTCTCACACATGCTCAGGCTTTGCAAACCATGTTCCCTGATACCAAGTTCCAGCTCAGAGTTTGAGGCTCAATTTTACCCTTTATGTTAACAATCCCATCCCCATAGAGTAGATTATAGACTTTGGGAATAAGAGGTGGATGAGGACGCTCCAATTACTACAGAGGTTCCAGGAGAAGAAACAGCTTTGCACACTATTGACAACTAATCCTGGCCAGAATCTTCCTCAGTTATTGTGTTCCATGTTTCTAGAAGATGAATGAAAAGTTTAAACGCTTGCCTGATTTCAAGTGCTTTAATGGCTTCTAACATTTGTAGATACTCAGCTGCTTTCCAAACATCATTTGCCTCTTCTTCCCCTCGGACCATTAACTTTGCTGTGTAGGTGAACTCAATTAAGTGTCGAAATGCCATGTTACTTACACCTGTTTAAAAGTAAATATAAACAGGTTTTTTACAAATCTTCAGAACTTACTTGTCACATTTTACAAGTGTAAGAAGTAAATTTTGCTGACAAATCTTTCACCACCTAGATTTTTGTCCACAATATTCTGTTTAATGGCTTTTGCAGGTCATCTTCATGAGATGTTCTCATATTCAGAAAGTCTACTACTGCAAGCCTGGGAGTCTGATGCAACTTCTTCAGGTTTGTGCCACACCCAAGATTAACATCCTTGCTTTACTTTCAAAAGAGAGAATGAGATAGATAAAAAAATCTCCCTCCCTGCACCTCTTTATGTTTAATAGTAGAATTATGTATCCATAATATAAAACATAACATCATTAACTTCATCACTGTAAGGTCTGCTAGTCCTCATACTGAAGTTTAGAGCAGTGGTTCCCAACCGGTGTGCTGTGGCAACACCTAAAGTGTGCCGTGAGAATCTCCGGGAGCTTGGCTCATTTAAATCTCTCGCCCTGCTCACGCCAGCCACGTGGGCTGTGCAGGGGGAAAAGCCTGCAGCAGAGTTTGCTTCTGCTGGCTGCAGGTAAGTGTGGGCTGGGGAAGGGGGGTAAATAGGTGGGGGGGGCACTGGGGTTGGGGGACTGATACGGGGATGGTGGGGAGGGGTGGAGAGCCACCGCTGGCTCCATTCTGGCCCTGGCCGAGGTGTCCCCAGAGCCGTGGCCCCATTCCGGCACCATGCTGGGGGTCCCCGGGGCCGGCGGCAGCAGCCCCATGCCGGGAGATCCCTGGGGCCGGCCGCAGGGGCCCCATGCCATGGTCCCTGGGGCCGTTGGCCCCGGCTCTGTCCAGGGGTCCCCAGACCCACCAACGGCGGCTCCCCAATCCTTCCCCATGGGTGGGAGGAAGCTGATAGGGGCCCTGGCAGGAGCAGGGGAATAGGGTCGGTGGGGCCCTGGTGAAACCTGTGTGGTGGCTGGTGAAGGCCTGATGAGGTGGGGGCTGGAGGTCTAGTTCTGGCCCCTGCAGTGATGGGAGGGTCCATCACAGGCAGCCGGGAGCTGTGGGGAGGGCGGGGACGGGACCCCACTGGGGTCGGAGGGAGCAGCAGTGGGGTGAGGGTCTGCCCTGGGTGGCAGGGAGCCACTGGGGAGAAGGGGGGTGGTGCACCATGCTCCCCGGCCCTGCCCTCTCACTTCCCAGGTTCTCCCTGACACCCCACAAAGTCACTCCTGTTCTCCCTTCCCCTCCCTTCTCTTGCCACCCTTGTCCTCTTTTGCCACATCGGCTGTGCTCTGCTCCCCACACTCTCTCCTGCCACTCCACACGACGCCTGACTTCCCCTCCCCTCTCTTGCCCCCCCCCCGCCCTGCTACCCCTATCACCCCACATATCAGCATTTCCTAACCAGCATGGCACGGTTCATGAATATTCATAAATTATTCTGAATTAATTTGAATATTCATGAGTTTTTTAATGGTTGTGTGCCTCGAAAAAAACAGAAGGTATCAAGGTGTGCCACGGCAGAGAAAAGGTTGGAAACCACTGGTTTAGAGAGACTGCAGTCTCCATTGGAGGTCTACTGTCACTGGGGGGGGCGGGGGGCATCAAAATTGCTCCTTCAGATGTTATCTTTGAAAGAAGCTGATGGCAGAAGCTGCCTCACAACCATCATAAAGCTAGGTCTTGACCAGATGGATAGCGCCACTAAAGCCTGCATATCAATCTGTATCACTAACATTGCAGAACTATATGTATTATGGTCATGTAAGTCATATCAACAGGTTACCTTCTATCTCTACCAAAGGCTCCTGAGTGAAATCTTGGAAGAATTTGTAGAAAAACTGGCTGCAGGCAGCAAGGACAGCCTTATGAGCTTTGAAATGGTGGCCTAAAGGGAAAGAGAGAAAATAAAATGTTTTAAGTCAACATACACTCATTCTAGATGCTAATGGGTTCAGAAAAGAGGGGCTGCAGAATTCAGTATGTGCAAATACTGTAACAATGTGCAGTCTGAGCATGCCCTTTGTTGCATGCATGCTAGTACCTTCACTGAACCATATAGCTTTCAGCATATTTCACTGCTAGCCTTCAGGCTGAATTATGCAAGAATCACCCCCCTCCAAGGTATGAAATTCTCAACAAACCCTAACGTAACCCCCGCTCCCCCCAACAGAAACTTTAACAACTATTTGGAAACATTTGATAAAACACAGTTTAAAAACAAACTATTTTGGAATCATTGTCCTATCAACATATAGCCAATCCCAGGTCTGGAAAAGAAGCTCTATTAACTCAGATTAATAAAAGAGTGCCTCATCAGACAGCAGTCACAATTTATTTCTACTAGTCCTGAGGGTACATGAGTCTGTTCACTCAAAGCAAGAGTTCCAGCTTCTTCCATGTAATGAAGACAGTTCCAATCACCAAACTATGTAGATATAAAGGAATATCAGGACACACATTAAAATCAAAGGACTGTTTACATGCGAGACCATTTTTTGCTTGCTAACTAAATGAGGTCAAACACACCAAAGCTAGGCAGTCTCTTCGCAGAGTGTTCAGGTGAGTGAAAAGGGAAAAATACAAGAAAAACCAAACTGAAAAAAAACAAAAAAACTAATTCTCTGGTAACAAAGACCTATCTTCACCTGGTAGGGAACAGAAAAAGAACTGAGATCAACCAGACTGTTCTTTTTAAGAAGGGAAATGAGGTCACAAGAGCTTTGCTATTTCCCCCTTCTGTATACATCTGCTGATGGTGGATGAAGTCTGCCTATCTAGGCTAGCTGAAACAAAGCATTAGAAAATTCAGTTATGAATTTCTGTTTTGCTATGAACACTAGTAAATAAGCAGCACTATAATTCAGTCCTGTTGATTATTTTTATTACACTGTTGGCATAAAAATCAGAAAATTACAGAAAGGTTCCATTTTATACGTCATTCAGGATGAAAGTTTACTTGCAATCTGTAAAACAAACAAGGAGTCCTGTGGCACTTTTAAAGACTAACAAATTTATTTATCACATGAGCTTTCGTGGGAGAAAATCTGTAATTTGTAGTACAGTACTTCTATATAAAACTAGAAGACATTAGTTTGTGTTCTGCCCAGGTTGAAACTAAAATACATTGAACAACTGAAAATCAACTCTCAATCTATGGCAATTAAAATGAAGATTTCAAAAGCACAACATTTAAAACCACCTGTGTAACAGCACATTTGGTGTGACAGTACATACCATCAACAATCAGAGTGATGTCTGTAAACTGATCCTGCTCACGCTGTTCATTCAGTCTATCCAAAATAACTTTATAATGTTCTGGGAACTCTTGAATGCATTCCATCGTTTCTTCGGCTTCCATAGTGAATAGGCTAGTCTACAAAAGATTATTAATGAAGTAAAAATACTGCAGTACTCAATGATTTACATCTTCAGTGTGCCACAGAAAAAAAAACTAATTTAACTTAATTGTTTGTATTAGATTCAGTGTTTAAAAAACAGCAATGAAATAGAGTAATGTGATTGTTAATATGATCAGCAAAAAGTGTTCCTCAATTTAGCTAGCAGATTGCAGGTACTGGGGTAAACAAAAGAAATACGGCTTTCTTATAGACATTATAGACTAAACTTTTGCAAGTCTACTTCTTTATTCTATAAATTGAAAAGAAGTTTGCCTCCCCGAAAGCAATCAGAAGGGGTGGAAACAAATTTTAAAAAGAATTTGGCAAGATAATACCAGTGTCTTGATACCGTTACTTTAAGAAACTCTGCTAAACCATCTGATTGAAGAACGGTTCTTAAATACTCTCAAAGCTTAAGTTAATTTTCTATTCAGTGAAAAGAAGATATAGAAAGAAGTAAGGAATCTACTAAGGCAGTGTTTCTTCACCTATGAGTTCAGGAGAGTTGCAAGGAATTGAAAATTTGATTCCAATCTAAAGCAAAGAAAATCTCACTCCCCCACTTCCTGCACACACCTACCCTTCAGGATCTACTGTTTTCTGTCAACCTCTCAAAACATACACATAAGTAAATAATAGAGAGTTATATGATACTTTTTTAGTACTTTAAGATGGCTGTGAAAGTTTTTTATTTTATTTAAGAGGTAGCCAACTCGAAAAGATCAGGAAAATCTTCACTAAAGTTCAGACAGTCTTCTGGGTATGTGTTAATACCTATGGAGAAACAGTCCAGCTAATTACAGCTGCAAGCACTTCAGTGAAATAACTTTAGACAAAATTCTTCTTTCAGATTTGCTTGGCAGTACCCATCTGTGATGTTCTGCTTCCCCCTACACGCGTGGCGCTCTCACACAGGTCCATGAGAGCTCTACACATGTTGAAAGTACAAAATCCTTGTACTCAATTAAACCAGGTGAATCTGAAGAAAAATCTCCCTCTTAAATCTTTTAAGGTTTATTTAAGCAGAAATATTTTGGGGTATACAACATCAAAGAAATTTGGAATATGCCCTTGCACCTAACCTAGGGCTTTTCTGAGCTGTGGAACTGTATCAAATGAGTTCCCAAGAGGTCTTCCACTACCAAAGATTGTCTAAATGAAATCCCTCTGCTGTGGCCCCGAACTTCCTTCAGAAATAAAACTGTACCAATGCAGGAACTTAATATCTTTTGAGTGAATTTAATTTAGCTCAAAGAACGAATGGTTCCAGCTGGAGGACAAAGACACAAGATTTGAATGTCTCTATGATTTTCTATCTTTTACACTGCCTGGGAATAGGGTGCCAGGTAATAGTCACATCAAAGATTGTTTCCCTTAATGACATTTCATATCTGTAATTAGCGTTTCATCTGTACTTATATGCTAAGCACCAGGGAGAATAGCATGTGAGAGAACAACAAGAAGAGAGTATCTTGCCTTGAACTAGGGATGCACTGCCATCCCCAGTGTCCCTGCATCCAGTGGCTGCAGTAAGGGAAGCATGTAGTGTGGGTGCATGAAATGGAGATTCACAGAGCTTCATGAAAGCCTTCACAATAAATCTAAATGCCTAGTTTTCCTCAACCAGAACCAGAGTCTCCTTCTTTGAACAGGAGCTGATCCCTTGGGCCTACCCACTACTGTCCATCTGACATTACCAACCTTGCTAACACTCAGGCCTGGTCTACACTAAGAAGTTAGGGCAGCTCAGCTACGTCACTTAAGGGTGCAAAAAATTCACACCTGAGGGACATAGTTAAGCCAATCTAACCCATGTAGGCAGCACTGGATCATCACAAGAATTCCTTTGTTGACCTAGCTAATGCCCCTCAGTGAGGTGGATTACACACGCCAGGAGAATCCCTCCTATAGGCACAGGTAGTGTCTATTATAAAGTATTGTAACATTTCAAGTGCAGATAAGCCCTCATTTTTTTGCTGTTGGAGGTGGGGCGGTGTTTAACATGTTTATGTCTTGGAGTGGAGTGGGATGGAAATAAAAAGGTGGAGCGGAAGCCTGGGGACAAAACTCTAACGGTAATGATAAAAAGATGTTTGTCTCAAGAAGTACAATTAGGTTTTGCAGATGCCAAGTTGTGGAAAGTTGTTGCAATCTTATTTCTCCAGAGAGCATATCTGCTTCGTTTTTTAGAAAATGCCCTATATAGATTATGTCCATCACCAAAAAGAAAAACTAAAAAATGTTTGTTTAAAAGAAATCTGTTCTTGTTTGCTATCTTTAGGTCTATTTTAAGAAGAGGAAACCAAGATACATAACAGACAGACAATTATAGGGTATAATTCTACAGGGATTCTGATTATGTACAACCACATGAAAAAACCCCAAATCCCAGCTCTTACACCTTCCAGATATTCAAAAGCAGTTTAACCTGCAGAAATTGCTTTTTCCAAACTTTTTGTATCTTTTCCTCATTGTTGCATTTTCCTCATCCATGGAGTCACAGTACAGGCCTCAATGGTTAAGAATCAGTCTGAGAAGTAAGCTCCATGTTTCCATTACTAGTTCTCAGAGTTGACAGGAGTACCCCAATTCCTGTGAATTACATAAGCCAGGTGATCACACTCACACCTTATGAAGAGTTTATTTCCATGGTTGAAATGCATTTGATAGCAAGTGTTAATTTATCATAGACTAATACAACACTTTCAAATTATTTTGGAATAGACATTTGCATTACTCCTAATCCTTATTAAGAATTTCTCACAAATTGTTTTCAGAAATTGTGTGTCTCACAGTTAAACTCAAAAACAGCAAACAGAATCCTGACAAGATTTAAATGAATTAATAACAGTGACTTTCAACCTCAAAGATTGCAGAGCAGTTTCCAAATGGGACCAGTGAAATGCTACCTTTGAGTTGAAACACAGCAACACTTTTGGAATACCTAGTGAAGTATTCAGTGTACCAATAGGGGGAAAAAATAATTTACACAGAATCAATGATTAAAGCTGCAGTTTTGACGAAGACAGCACATTTATTCTACAAAAAGCAGTTTTTCTTATATACTGTAGTCTTAATAGAAATGGAATTAACTAACAGGGTGACTTTAGGACTCATTTTTCCAGGGTATAGGGGTGGAAATATTCAGACAGAATGTTAAAGCTAAAATTAATAATGTTAATTAAAAATGTGCTCATTACCCCTATTCCTGAAATAGGAAAAGGAAGTACAGATAATCAGCCGAACTCCGCTTATACATTAAAAAAATAAGAAGAAAGTGTGACAATTGGATGGTGTCAGATTGATAGTCCTGGAAGTCAAAAAACCATTGATTTAATCAAAGGATATATTCAGTAAGTGTAGTAGGAATGAAAGCTATCCCACACTTTAGTCTACCTCTTAAAGTGAAAGATTAATCCACACTCCATGTCCATTCAATCCTTACACACTGTTGATACTGCCAATGAGGGTGCCAACTAGTGTCAATTGTGATGTTTTTGTAACATAAATATTTCCAGACTCAAAGGAAATAATATTGGTCAGCACAATAAACACACACACTTACAGACATCATGGAAATAGAGAGGTTGAAGGAGCATTTTGAAGGGGGATAACGAAGTAGCTTTGCACATATGAATGGGAAGTTCCTTCAAGTGTGAGCAGCAGCATGGGAAAAAGCACAGACATGCTTGATTGAAACTTTAAATTCCAAAGGGGTAGCAGTGTTAGTCTATTGCAGAAAAACAACAGAGTCCTGTGGCACTTTTAAAGACTAACAGATTTATTTATCGCATGAAACTTTAAAGTGGGCAATGCAGGCTAGCATTGTGGGCTGACTGGAGGCAGAGGCTGACAGGTTGATAGGTAAATGAGAAATGGTCCCTTTGCTGCTCTTAAATAATTGGTGACATTATCCCTTTTTAACACCATGGCTCTCTTACTTCTGTGCAGATTTTATTGCTTCCAGAGAACACAGTAGTAATGCCCTATCATGTTTGGCCTTAAGTGGATAGGAGTGGCAATGCTCTTTTCCTCAGATGGCATCAAGTCACTATTATAAATCATTTGAGGTTGGGTTTTTTGCATTTTTAGTATGTTTCTTAACTGTCTAGTTGCAGGTCGGCAGAGATTTACATACTGAAAAAATACAGTGATGAGAACAGATTAATTACTGCAATAAGCAATCTCAATTACACTGAAACTAATGGAGTTTCACCACCCTACTTCAGCACAGAATTGACCTCAAAGACAACCCTGTTTCACTGAGTGCTTTTGAATGCTTTTGTTCATTACATGCTTCACCATGTCTTCCTCTTGCGGAATTTCAGAATATATGCAAAATATCCCCAAGTGCAAAAATGCAGTATATTTGCTAAGTATCCCCAGAAACAAAGAACAGTAATTGACCTCCATAACAGAGTAAAAGGAAGAAAATTTCCTATTTTCAAAAATGTCTGAAAGCCCCAAAGAAATTTTCAAATTGGGCTGATCCACAGCTCATTGTTCCAATACAAGTTCTCTAAATCACGTAGAACAGAGTTTTGTATACTAAACTTAATACCCTAGTAAGACCCATACAGTTTTAGACTTATAATTTAAACACTAGAGTAAAATATTGTTTTTTTAAAAAAAAAATCCAAAGAATGAATCTCTAAATAAACTGAAAGATGAAAAAAGGCTACATTATAACAAGAAATATGTTGAAACTCAGTGTTTAGATACTACAGGGATATAAGCAATCTATAAATACATATACACAGGAACTACTAAAATAAAAGTGATAGAAGTAATGATGTCAGGATAAATCAGTTTGGGATAACTAAATATAAGTGTAGTTGTTATGCGGAAACTATCCATTAGCTCAAAAACCCAGGATGCCTCTGCAGCGTTAATCAAGTAGTCATCAATCACAAAGTAGATTTATTTGAACTACCATTATCCACTAACAGCTGTCATAATGATAAACAGAAAAAAAACAAATCCCACTTTGATAAACTAATTAAAATTACAAATGTTTCTTCCTAAGGAAGGCCATTACAAACTTCGCCCGTTTATGATATCAACAGCAAAAAGCCATGTCAAACTGACCTAGAACAGTTTTCACAGCCATCCTCTACTTCAGTGGCTCTCAGCCATTCTAGACTATTGTACCCCTTTCAGGAGTCTGATTTGCCTTGCATGCCCCCCAAATTTCAACTCACTTAAAAATAGCTTGCTTACAAAATTGGCCATAGAAATAAGAAAGTGACACAACACACTATTACTGAAAAATTGTTTGTTTTCTCATTTTTAACATATAATTACAAAATAAATCAATTGGAATATAAATACTATACTTATATTTCAGTGTATAGTATACAGCATAGTATAAAAGCCAGTGTATGAAATTTTAGTTTGTATTGACTTTACTAGGGCTTTTTATGTACCCTGTTGTAAAACTAGGTAAATAGCTAGATAAACAGTTGTACCTTCTGGAAGACCTCTGTATACTCCCTGGGGACCATATACCTCTGATTGAGAACCACTGCTCTGCTTTATGTGAACATACAGCTCACATAAGCACCAAGCCCCTGAGCTCATTGTGCCATCTTGATCCAAGTATGGGTGGCTCAATTCCAGAAGACAAGAGGCAGGTCAGGCATTATCATATGCAAGGCCAGATTCCCTCAAGCAATCCCTCAAGAAAGCCTTTCTGGCTCTGGAGAGGGGACCTTCAATGCTGCAGGGAGAGGGGGAGGCAGAGCCAGAGGCCGCCCTCCTTCTGCTGCTCTCCACACAGTGCTCTGGCCCGCCCTGCCCATGGCCGGCTGGTCCATGCCAGGGAGCGGGACAGCCCACCCCAGGCCCTGCAGAGTAGCGGAGGGAGGGTTGGAACACTGCATGCAGAACAGCGGAGGGAAGGCGGCTTCTGGCTCTGGCCCCGGCACCACCCTCCCACCATTGAACAGGCCCCCTCCCGTGCCAGGGGCCACAGACACCCCACACCCATTCTGGCCCACACAGGAGGAAGGTGGGGGCACCGGGTGGCACCCTGAAACTGAGAAGCCAGGGCCCCTCTAATCTGGCTCTGGTGCAGGGCTGGCCCAGCGCACCCCTGCAGCCCATCAGAGGGGCTCACGGGCCTGACTTCTACAGGTTCCCCCTCCCTGGGTCTCTGGGGGAGGAGCAGAGACCCCCCCTCCTGCCTTACAGGGGGGGCTGCAAGGCATGGGGCACCTGGGGAAGCCCAAATGTGCACGTAGCCCCCCGGAGCCAGACACCCTCGCTACACCACTGCTCTATGGTGCATTCTTTCAAAGCAAAATATGGCAAAGCAGAACATATCACATGCCTTCCACGACATGAGTCATATCCGTTCTTCAGCATCTCCCCAAGAGGAAGTGGGGCAGGGCAGTAGGTGTTATTTTTCTCTGCATCACCTCCCATTATTAGGTGGGGGGGAGGTGCACAGTGTCACACCCTTTCAACATCATCTCAGCTCAAGAATAATCTGGGTGAAGCAGGAGGTAATTCCCTATGTCCCCTTTCATACTGCCCCCTTGCAACACAGAATGAATATGGTGAGGCTGAGAGGAAACATGTCCCATTCTGTGTGGCAACCCACAGTAGGGATGGATAGAGAGCCCTGAGTAGTTTCATTTTTTTTTAATATATATATATATATATATATACACACACACACACACACACACACACACCAATGTGCAGATGGATCTGCAAGGCTCTAGGGACAGCACATGAGGTGATGCAGTGGGCCCCCTCTGAGCCACGAGCCCTCAGTAGAGATGGAGCCGGAGGCAAGGTGGGATGCAGTAGGTCCCCTGGCATACAGTACGGGGAGGGGAACCAAAGCATATCTTATCCCCTCTGCCTCATCACTCCCGGCAGGGGCGGCCCACGAGGAAAGAGAGGACCAGAGATGCTTTACCCCCTCTGCACTGTGCCCCTCCCCCAGCAGAGAGGGAGCGCGGTGGGCAGGACACGTGGCGCCCCCAACTCTGCAGATGGCACCCATGGGCAACGGAACCGACCTCGCGCGCGCAGCAAATTGCACCGCATGCGCTCAGCACTCGGTTCAGCTGAATTCGAAGTTCGAACCCCAGCGCTCCTAGCCGAAAGCTGGTCACATGACCTCAATTCCCGAGCCCAATGCGGAAATCTTGCTGACAATCAAATACACTCCAGCCAATCACAAGGCAGGGGCAACACTACGGCAGCGGACAGAGCCAATGGGGCATTCGTTAAGAGCCAGAAGCTGGGGAAGGCGGAAGGCCTAATCAGTGCGGAGCGCGCGCGGGTGAGGGGTAACTCGGGGAGGGATCGATGGGCTCCCAGGCTACCACGGAGGGGGAGTGGGCGTGGCAGAAACCCCACCGCGAGGCCAGCGGAGCGGCCAGTCTGAGGCCGGCACCAGGCGGCACCTCGGGCCCTGTAGTCGTTATTACGTCATCAAAGCGCGCATTAAATCGATCCCTTTTCAATCCCCTTCCAGGCCGGGATCGCACCCCGGAGACGCGCGCGCCCCGAAGGAGGATGGGCTTTTCGCCTGTTACTCACCGCGAAGAGCCCTTCACCCCGTCTCGCCGGCTCTCTGCCGCTTGCCCGCTTCCTGCTCCCCAGCTCGCTGAAAAACTGGGCGGGCGCCGGCCAATCGCGACTCGCATTCCCGGCCTGCACTACGTCCCGGAAGTGACGGTTAGTGACCTTTAGCACACGGCGCTGGGGACCAGCTGACCCAGGGCACTCTGGGAGATGTAGTCTCCGCCAGGAGCTGCATTGCATGCTGGGAGCACCGTTGGATGGTTCGACCCGCCGCCTCTCCTTGTGTATGGGATGTGCTGTAGTAGCAGTACCGGATCTTTGCTCTGCGGGGATGCTAGAGGGGTCCAGGGTCTGCGCAGTCTGTTCCCTAGCGAGGGTCCACGGGTCTCTCGCAACACCACCAGGCACAGTTCCCTTGTTAGCCCCACTTCACTAGCCTCCCGCTGCCTGCTTTCCACTCACTTCCATTGCTGCCTGCTTAGGTGAGCAGAGCTTGACTCGCAAGCACAATACAGCAAGAAACCAGCCTCGCAGGTTTTAGTCGCAGCTTGTTTGATTTTTTTTTTTTCCACTTTGATTTTGTTTTGTCCCTAGTTCAGGAAGCCCCACGCTGAGAGCATCAGGGACATTGTTGGGAGGGAAGGGGTGGTGGCTGACAGTGCTGATAAATTTCAAAGCTGGCTAGCAGCCTTTTATTTCTGGATAGGACATAGAAACAGTTTATTCTACATGTTATTCTAATGTTTTGTCTACTTAAGTTGTCGTCTTTTTTTCCCCAGCAATCACTGAGTCAGCTTCAAAATGATGCCTTGAATTGCCCAGTTGAGATGTGTGATGAAGTTTTGGGAAGGGCAAGATCTATTTCAGAGCCCAGATACTGCTAAACGATATTCATTCTGTTCCATAAACCTAGAGGATCCAAAAATTCATGAACAAACAGGAACCATAAGGGGTTTTTTTTTGGTATTGTTCCTAAAAGGATTATACAATAAAAACCTACATAAATGTATTTTGCATACTGGAGAAAAGTGTGTTAAGTTACGTATACTAGAGAAACTGACAAAGGACAATTTCCAAAGGGGTAGTAGCCATGTTAGTCTGTTGCAGAAAAACGGAGCCCTTTGGCACTTTTAAAGACTAACAGATTTATTTATTGCATGAGCTTTTGTGGGAGAAAATCCCACTTCATCAGACACTTTGATATGCCAATTTAGAACACGCTTCCTCACGTCTCATCCTGAAGGACCTCTGTTGTGTCCAGAGGTGGTAAGGCAATGCAGCAGTCGCGGAGGTCACACGTTACACGGGAGAAGGCTGAGCTGGCTCGTTTATTGTTGCGGTGGGCTCTGCAGTGTAAGCATGGAAAGGCCCAAGGTTCCCTGGTGACGGGCGGCAGTTAGGCGTGAGTCGCCTTCCTGCTTACAACCATGGCCTGAGATGCCCTGATTGGCCCTGACTAACTAGCTCCCTGGCTTGGTTAGTCCTGAGACTAAGGCCCCTGTGATGTGTGTGCATGGTGAACGCCGTACGGACTGCCCCAGGTAGCTTATTTTTAGTAAAAGTCAGGGATCCATGAATTTTTGTTTACTACCCATAATCCATCCATGACTTTTAGTAAAAGTAATCTATCTATCTATCATGATAAAACCTCTCTCTTTGGACACATCTTTCCTTGTGAGCCAAAATTTTCTTGGCAATCAATAATCAACTTTTATAAGATAGGCAAGATAGTCACATTGTGTAATTTATTTTGTAATTGAAATGAAATTTGATTTTTAAAATGAGTGTCAGGCAGTAGTGTCTGGAGGAGCCACAATTGCATAGTTTCTACAATACACTCCACTGATAAGGGAAGAAAGACCGGTGGCTCCCTTTTTGTTGGAACCCGCACGGGTCCCTTCTTGTTGAGACCCAAAGGGGTCCTAGGAGGAAAGGAGCTGCAGGTCCTTTCTTGCTGTGATCCACGCGGGTCACGGGGAGAAAGAGCCTCGGCTCCCTTCTTACTGGGACCCACGGGGGTCCCAGCAAGAAGGAAACCTCCACTCTCTTCTCGGAGGGACCCGTGGCTTCCTGGCAGAAGGGATTGTGGGTCCCTTCTCAGCAGGGAGCCACGGCTCTCTGCCGCATCTACACTTGAAAAGTTAAGTCAACTTGTTGAGTTGATTTAACAAAATCAACTTTAAGTCAAACTTGTTAAGTCGACTTAACAGAGTCAGTTTAACTTTTCAAGTGTAGACATAGCCAAGGAGTCTAGTGGCACTTTTAAAGACTAACAAATTTATTTACCGCATGAGCTTTCATAGGAGAAAATCCCACTTCATCAGATCATCTTCAAGCTTCAAGTCTTTAAAACTGCCACTAGACTCCTTGGCCCTGAGGTAAGATTCACTTAACTTCTGCCCCTTTCCCAAGTGCCCTAGTTGCTGGACTCTCTTATCTTGAGGCTCCGCTTCCCATCCATGGAATAACTGTATATACTTTAGCTCTGTTATTTAATGAACAAATCCTATAACAGCAAACAAAATGAAAATTCAGTGAAATTCAAACCAACATTTTAAAATAGTCCTGGGCAAAACCCGCATTCCTAGGTATTCAAAGCTGCCTGCAGCTGTTCAATAGTCTGTTTTGCTCACAGAGTGATTGCCAGAGCTTTATTTATGCCAATTAATTGTAACTTAATGTCAAATTAATAATCTTCAGAAGGAGAGATATAATTCCTGGCATTGTTCTGGGAAAAATATGACTATAGCAATAGTTCAACCATAAGGAATTGATTGTATGGCCTTTGATCATTTCCCGAAGGACAAATTATTGTGTACAATTTGTGGCTGCATGACACTGGTACTTTACAAATCACATCTCATAGGGTAGGGTTCAATCTTGAAAAGCACCTCATTTATTTTGAATATGTCGTTTCTGATTACATTTTACGGAATGGTAAAACAAGCAAAAATAATTCCATCTTTTTGGAAATTACTTAATAAATGTAGTAGCTTTTCTGAGTAATTAGAAAAGACATAAAATGCAGCAGCTAAATAAATGTATTTGCTTTCCCCCCGCCCCCTTTACCTTCCTCCGGCTGTTGATATTTTAAAAGAAAGTTACCCTGTCTCATGGTTACACAACGAGCTGAGCTTCTGTGCCCTCTCTGGTTACCGGAGTGCACTGCTTCTGCTGTCTGGCCTCATGCCTTTATCTGTCCCAAGGCAGAAGCCCATGATTCTCTCATCTTACATTTGACCCTGTGGATCAACTGTGCTTACCTTACAAGTTCAACTGTGTTTGGTATTTGGGTTCTTCCCTTCAGGAGTGTGCGTGACCAGCAGTGAATATAGTGACCAGACAGCCTTCCTAATCAAAGTGTGGATTAATCTTAATAGTAGGAGCAAAGCGTACTATAACAACACCACCAAAGTATTTTTGCATAACAAAAGGTGTACATGCTTCTCTATCTTAGCTAAAACCCTCCCGGCTTTTGCTGTGAGCCTACAAAAGCCTCGGTTTTTTTGGCAAGTGCAAGTCTGTTATCCTTCAAATAGCTTCCCAACACTTTCCCTCCAGAGAAAGGATCATGTTTTATCCACCCAGAAGTCCTTTGTCTTCTTGCTTTCCTTGGACCGATCCCTGCTGCCCAAAACCAGACAGGTGAGCTCTGTCATGGACCAGAGGCAGAACATCGAAGCAAATGGCTCTTGCACTGTCCCTTGAATATTGGCAGATGAGTGTCTCTATCAAACCACTTTTCTGTTTCCTGCTTGTTTTTTCAACAGCCAGTTAAACAATCATATTTGTACAGTAAGCACCACAATAACCTAGTCACCGTACAGTATTCCTAAATACATAAAATTCATAAAAGCAGGAGTGGTCCTGCTTTTTAGCAAGGGGTTGGACTAGATGACCTCATGAGGTCCCCTCCATCCCTATGATTCTAAGATTCTATTACAGAGCAGCCCCATTTCCACCACAGCTGGATTCTGACATACCACTTTTGCACTCTGGAGTAATGTCACTGGCTTCAGTGGGATTGCTCCTGTTTACACCAGTACAATACCACCACCGGTATCCATGCAGTTCTCACTGGGCGGCGGGGGTGTGTGTGTGTGTATTTTATACCCTCTAGGCACTCACTTGTCACAGGTATAATTGATTGGATAATCAATGAATCAAACTCTTGACTAATTCGTAAAATGTCATGGAGAAATAGAGAAAGGTGTGATCTTCAGCAGGTTCAAACGTATCATTTTATTTAAATCAAATGAGCTATGTCGGTTTATATACACTGTGGATTTGGCCAACTAGTTCTGCTGAACAATTTCATCTCTTCATCCAAGAAATTTCAATTTTTTTTATCTCTTTTCATCATTTCTCCTTTGCCCTGGTACAAACTCGAAGCCAAACCAGAACTCCTGCTTGTTTTTTTTGTTTGTTTGTGTGTTTGTTTGTTTTAAATAAAGTTATTTGCCAGTAATTGCAACCAGTTTCAGTTCTGGATCCTTTGTGATTCAAAATTAAATTTACATTCCTTCTCTTTCCTTTCTTATTGCACCCAATACTGATTTTTGAATGCAATTTTCATTTTCAAACACGATCCCAAGATGCTTCATGATTCATGGGTACCATCAGCTACTGTGAGCAGAATTTGGGTCACATTCTGATACTGCTCATTCTAGAAGTACCTTTCTCTAGGCGTGGTCCCATGGAAATGAATAGGGCTATTTGGGAAGTAAGGTGCTATTCCATGAAAAGTCTTAGGCCACATCTTCCTTACCAATGTGTGAAAAAAACACTTCCCGGAGTAACATAAGTGTTGCTGGCATAAATTGCAGTGTGTGCTGCACTGTTGACCAGAGAGCTGTCTCCCGTCGGCATACAGAAGCTGCACAAGTTATCGTACAGCAGTTGCATTGGTATAGCTGTGCCACTATAAGCTCACTAGTGTCAATGTAACCTTCGGATGGGCTAAAATTCATTTAATTGCCCTTCTCCAGTGCCTCACAGAAATCAATCCCAATCCCTATGGAGAAAGCAGCTGGAGACCCAGGATCCAGTCTGTATGGGACTCACAGCAAAGATAGCTCAGAGTTACCACCCCACATTAAAATACTACTAAAAACAAACATAATGAACTTTATTAACTATTAACTAAATGAACTTTATCCTAAGAAAACAAAATATAATTAACCAAGAACAGTCCCTACAGAAACCACTGCAGGAAAGATACCCAAGAATCCCAAAGTCCAGGTGGAGTTCACCCAACTCTCAGCTACAGTCTCTATTCCAATGTAGAGGCTTGAGTGGCAAGAAATAGCTGTCCTCTTCTTCTTTGCAGGAATCTTCTGTAGAATTCTATGCAGGCTCTTCCTTTTCCTTTGCCACCAGCCCTCAGTCCCATATGCATGTCTGCAAAATCTGTTGCAGATGACTCCATTAGAGAGAGAAAACATCTTTCTTGTTCATGCCTGGCTCAGCTTCTCTCTTGAAAGCTGAGCATGTGAGCTCTTCTCAAAGCAGCTCCTGCCTGCTGTCTGCACAGACTGCTGCTCTCATGTGATCTCACTGACCACACACATCACACCAGCAGGGCATCCTCTGGAGCATGCTCAAAAATTTCGTTGGGGGTAGCTAATCTACGCAGCAATAGTAACCCACCCTCAGCAGGTCTCTTAAAGAGATAGCCCTTTTTTTAGGCATATGGGTTACATCAACATGGCCTAAGTTTGGCTTATATGGAAAAAAGCTGGCCTATAACCAGTGCTTTTTTTCTAAAAAAAAAGGTACCGGAACTCCTATTGATGTCCGTCGTGTCATAAAGAAATAACACTGAAAATAGTGCAGTAAACAGTAAATTTTTGAATATATCAAAGAAATAAAAATACAAGGTAAAAACTGTTAAGTTTTATTAACTATGCAGGCCGCTAATATACTGAAAGACAACCTGTGAGGTCTTACAGCAGGGGTCCTCACACTTTTTAAATAGGGGGCCAGTTCACGGTCCCTCAGACTGTTGGGGGGCCGTATTATAATTAGAAAAAAACGTGAATGCGTAGCTATCACGTCTGCTGCTGGCCTGTGTTTCTGGGTACTGGGTGGCAGGCAGTAATGCATCCACACACTTTTTGTTGGTGCTGTGGGCTCCGGCCAGGCCCAGAGTGTGGGACTGACCGATGTTAGCCTGCTGGCCTGCTGTTGTGTACGCAACTAGTAGCCAATGTTCCCTCTAGGTTTGGTGGCTTGTGTGCAAAATTTTCAAGCCGTGTGAAAAACTTTTTCAGAATAAATTTTTGGGGAAAACTCACAAGACAGAAATTATAGGCATTAATTGAAGATAAAGTGA
>ML685768.1:19073089-19175007 GCA_007922175.1 Pelusios castaneus
GCCCTGAGCACGCTGTAACTGCGCATGCTCAGGGCGGGAGATTTAAATCTCCCCAGCCCGGCCCAGCCTGCACAGCTGGGAGGGAGCACCGGCGGGGACCGAACGCGGCCCCGGCAGGGCAGACAGACCCCGGCAACGGAGCCTGATCCTGGCCCCGTGCCGGGAGGCCGACGCTGTCGGCAGAGCGGGGCGGGGTCGGCTCTGGGCCAGGAAGTCGAGGCGGCCGGTGGGTGGGAGAAGGAAAAAAAGGTGCCGGAACGCCGTTCCGGTGCGTTCCGGCAGAAAAAAAGCACTGCCTATAACTCTGCCAGCAAAGTTTCAAAAACCTAACCACTTCCAGAAAAATCACAGGCCAACCTTCAGCCCTGCCCCCAATACCATTCTTCTGAAACTATCCCTTGCTATTTCCTGAAACATTACAGATGGTACTTGTTCTCTGCAGTGAATATAATGGATGAGTTTGAAATTATATCCACTCGACTATTTTTGTTACATATTCTTTTTATTGGTAGCTAATCAATTTTTAACATCTACAGTGGGTTATCTTTGGACTTGCCTCATATTTTTAACTGAATTCCTTTTGAATCCTCATCTCTCTTTGTATCTCTGCTTGTTTGAACAACCTATTTTACACCCTTTTACACCTTGTTAAGTCAGCTTAACAGATTGACTGCACTTTAAGTCGACTTTGTTAAGTCAATTTAACAGCAGAGATAGCCGTTATATTGGTGTTAAATTGACTTAATAAAGTCGACTTAGCGTTAATCCCCATCTACACTGGCCTTAAGTTGACCTAAAGAGTTGACTTAAGGCTTATGTTGACCTAAAAGGAGGAGTTATAAAGTCCACTTAAGGAAATGCTTAAGTCGATTTAAGAAAAGCCCAGTGTGGATGCGGCTTTGTTTAGGTCGACTTAAGCATCGTTCTGTCGACCTAACTTGCCAGTGTAGACACACCCTAAGAAAGTCAGAAGGAGCTTTTCTCAGCAGAGTGCCTGACCCTGCAAGAACCTTATACAACTCTCAGCAGTGAAGCACTGCCTAGTTTAGTAGGAAGCTCATAAAATCATATACCTAAGCAAATATTAATAATTTATTAGATGTGATATTGGGCACAATTCTTCATTGATCTACAGCCTTTTTGCACTGAGTCCATCATCACAATGGGGCTGTACAGCTGGTGGATGCAGCCACTGAAGAATCCTCTTAACACAGGAAGTCCCTCCCTGTCTGCCATCGAAACAGTGAACATCTCTGTGTTTTCCTGCTCACAGCCAGTGATGCTGGGGAAAAGAGGATGTAGCTGAAGTGCCATTGAGCTCTGGCTATTCCCCAGGGTAGCAATGAGCCATTTAGAGCATTGGCCCTGAAGCTGCTCTAACTTGCACTGGGGGCCATACAAGCCAAACCCCTGGCTGGTCCAAGAATAATTGAGATGCACTTTTTGTCATGGGCTGATCATAGCTTGACTGCACTTGAGAATCAGAGCCAGTGCTTATATATATTTTATGTTCCGTACTATTTGTTAGAAGCCAATATAATTTAACTGTAACTCTGAGAAATAACCTAACTATTCTTAATTCTCAGTAACTTTATTCTGTATATTTATGAACAAAATCACCCACTTCATTGAATCTCCCCTCCAAGCTCCACTGATTCAATTTGCTTGCCTACGGGTGGCTACTTTTGTCACCATTAACCACTTCTTTATTTTTCTATTACTCCTTTCATACCAGCTGGCCCATCCACAATTGCCACCAGCGGATATCCAGGGAAAGCTGTAGAATCATTTGTCTGATACACTAAAACACCTGGGCACCTGGACTCAGCTGAATCTTGGAAACATATCAATCCCCAGTAAAGAAAGATTTTTGCCTCACAATTGCAAGAGGAATCTCAGAACCCTGAAGAAATGGATTGCATATGATCATCTTCTCCCATGGAGTGTCAGATAGCACATGGAATGAATCAACAGAGGCAGGTACCTATGAACATCTAAAGACACCCTAACATTATATCTTGATCATTTATGTAACAGGAAGAAAAAGTGTAACCATATTTTCCCTTACTTATTTTTGGTATAACAGTTGCCAAAAATCCTCTGATCCAGAGGAATGTGAGGAATTAGTGAGCTGAATTAGAGAATTAAAAGTCCCATCCCATTTGTGGTCTGGAATTGCAGCGCTGTCAAGAAGGAGCGATTAGTAGATATTAAAGGTCAGGCAGGAGCATTAGATTATCTGGTCTGAGTTTCTGTAAAACACAGGCCACAGAATTTCATCAGATACCACTCCAGTAAGCTCAATAGTTTGCGATGAATCTTTTTATGATCAAAAGTCTCAAGATGTCTCTCATGCAAACCTTGAACAGTATTTTGTGACTGATGGTTTTATTTTCATTCCTAGTGCAAACCTGAACTATGCTGTTAAGCAAGAGGAAATCCTTTTTTATAAAACTCCTCAATAACAGCTTATAGTGATGAGATTTCAGGTTTCAATTTACAATTGAATTCAATTTACACTGTTTACAGAAGGAAATAAGAGACGTGTGTGAGCTGTGCCTCATATAGTGTGTTAGTGATGGGCGTGGCAGGTTAAATCTCAATTCCCTTTTCCCTCCACTATCCATGTTTTCCATTTCTGTGGGTAAGGAAAGGAGTGTAGAATTAACGATTGCCATATTATGGTTATAATTATAAAATACAATGTTCAGAAAATTGTAACTTATTTACTGCATTCATTGTTTAAAATCATTTACTGTCATCAACTGCTACAGCTGTGAGGCCAAGAGATCAGCTTGTTCTTTTATTATCTTTAGATTTTCAGAGGAAACATGTGGTTAGCACAGGATGTGCATTTACATTTACTCAGTTCTGTCTATTACTTCTCAAATTCTGGGTCAGATTCTTACATCTCATATACAAGTTTTCCAGTGACAGTGCGGTTACTTCCAATTTATACTGGTGTAAGTGAGGTCTATATGGGGGTGTCTTATTTCATTTCGTGGCTAGTTGTGCTCATAAAAAAGGGAAAAGGAGGATTTAATTCTAGCCTTTTTCTCTAAACAGTGGTATTTTCTTTAAACAATTCTTTTTTTCCCTATTCTGTCAATCCAGAAAAAGACAAGAAGGCTAAGAAAAATTAACATACCGTACAACTCGGAAATCCTTAAAAATGAACAATACGGTATTTTGGTGTTTGAAAAGTGATGTCTAAAGAATAGCATAATGGCCTGCAGCCTTAGGATACAAGCCATTTTATGTGCTAAACTTTTCAGTGTTACTATTTACTTTTATTAATACATCTTAAAATTCAGCAGGCATTAGCTGAGTTAATGTTTTGCTGGTGGACCTCTACAGAAAACATGCCCATGAGAAAGGACATAAGTAATTTATATATGATACGTCGATAACATGTCATTTTTATGTGGGTCTGCACTGTATAGACACTCTGTGTGTGTGTGTGTGTGTGTGTGTGTGTGTGTGTGTGTGTGTGTGTGTAACATGTACGATTGCATCTTCAGTGGTAAACCAGATTTTTTACAAGGAAGACATTTTGTGGTTTTTGAAGATTGCAGAACAGTTATGTTATTGGGTGGCTTGCACAAAGTGATTTAGGAAATGAACATTTCAAATGAAGATTGTTATGGTTACGAGTTCCAAACGGGGAGCCATGTCAGTCTAGTTCAGCAAAACAAACAAGAAGTCTTGTGGCACTAACAAAGACTAACAAGTAAAGACTAACAAATTTATTTATCGCATGAGCTTTCATGGGAGAAAATCCCACTTCGTCAGATGCTTGAAGATGTGTCTGATGAATTGTTATGGTTCTCTCTATAATGAATTAAATAAATCTGCAGGTTTGTGAGGAATCCTCATCCGTTATTATACAGGGGATTTTATTAAGAATGTTTTAAATACTAAAATTTGACCAGCTAGAGGTAAATGTTTTGAGGAAATGGTACCATACTACCATTAGTAAGACTGCACTACAACTTTTGTAATGTTTTCCCCTTTCTGAACAAAGGTTTCCAGATTCAGAAACACTGCCTTGAAAAAAAGGTGGTTGAATTAGAAAACATATCTTCCAGTTTATAGCCTTTGTCATTTCAGATTATAATGGGGCAAGGAATTTTAATCCTTGTTATATTTACTTTATTTTGTGATGTAAAGGTTAAAGGGAAGGAAAGGCTTTGGACTGTTTGTTAGCTCTGCAATTCTGCACATTATACATGCAGACACTTAATTGCTAACCTTAAACCTTTTCTCTCAGTCCATGTGATTCCATTATTACCTAACTAGAAACTCATTGGCCTGTGGACTTTAATATCAATCAGGAGAGAGAAAGTCTGACTGCTGCATTTTTAAAATGACCGTCATGCATGAACTGTGACTTTGGAACCTGAGAATTCCTAACATGGGAAATAGCCAAGAACTAATGAAGTAAGATTTCACAATTAGATTTTCCCTGCAATTAATAAAAAGTAGAAACATACAGCGCAGAGACTGTAGGGATTCATGGCCTGGGGTCATGCAGAGACGGCACATCCAGGCACACCTGGATGACCTCGATGCATGATCACAGGCTATCCACCTGTAAATTATGCTGGGCAGGTTTGGAAAGAGAGTGTGTAAGGAAAAGACACTGAGTAGATTGAGAGACAGTGAAAGAGTTAATCTTTTCCAGGCCCCAGCTTTCTTTCTCAAGGCTTTAGCTAGAAATGTAATTAACAGAGCTTGTTTTCTTATCTCTGCGTAAAAAGCCTTAAAAAAACCTGTTATGTTCTTCTACTTTGTTATGTTATGTTTCTATACAAAAATGCTTGTTTTAATCTTATAAACGTTGTTTATACAGCTTAATAAATAAAAGGTGCCTAGCTAAAAAAAGCAGCTTTTGTTCCTCCATGGCATGACAAGTCTGTGTCTGTCATCCCTTCAGAGACAAATCCAGAACTCCCTATCCAAAACCCAAGTCCAAGGATTTCAAGTAGGGCCCACTTCTTTCAGCACCACAGGAAATGTGGGTGGCAGCAATATACAGCCTCCTCCCTGCAATTATTTAAGGCTTTAGTCGAGTGGAGCTATATCATGTGTTACACTGCCCACGCCCTTTCCCTGGCCAAAGCCCAAATTCCCTGTCCACAGGCCTACAAGGAGAGTGGCCACAGAGCACTGCTCTGCGGTATGTAGAGGACTGTGGGATCCTCCTGAAAGAATTCTCCACATCCTGCCCCCTTTATCATGGAGTAGGGAATGTCCTATTTTTGCAGTGTTTGGGGTGTTGTCCATGAGGGGATTTGGGGGAACAGAATGTGATCGCAGGGGATCAACTTCCAGAGAACATTATTTACACTAGAAACTTAGGCAATTTTCCAGGGTAGTGCAGCCGAAATACGAAACTAATGGCAGCTTTCCCAGTGAATTGAACAGAACCATGATTCAGTACAAACCCCTCTGTAATCAGTAAGTGTTATTGTTATAATAATCCAACTACATGAGTGGTGACGTTTGGAAAATCCTTCTGGGGAATGATACTGGAAACAGTTCAGAAATTCCCTTTCTCTATGACATTCAAAGCACCTTTCCATTTGCCGTTTTTCATATCAAGCAGAGGGAAGAAAATGAGCATTCTGCCAAAAGATAAAGACTATGTTCATGAAATAAGAGTTTGCATATTTTGCACCCGACCCGAACTTTAGTATATTTGAGTTTTTGAAACGTCACTGTTGTGCTGTTCACTAGAAGGTAGAAACATTCACCTTTCAAACAGGGCAGTGCTGCCAGAAATGAAAACCAGCTTTCAGCAGAGAAAAACAAATTTTCAGTTCTTGGGATAATGAACACAGGGCGAAGGATTTGGGAGACAGAGCTGAAATACTCTTCATACCCTGAGGCCTTGTACATACTACAGAGTTATTGCACGATAACTCTCGTTATTGCGCGATAACAGGCACAGCGTCCACACACAAATCCATGTTGTTGCGTGGTAACAGCCGTCTTACCGCGCAACATGTAAACCACCAAAACGAGGGTGCTACTGGCTACCGCGGAACAGCTGTTCCGCGATAGTTCATGTGTGTACGGTTGCCGCGCAATATGAAACCTCCAGAAATGTCCCAGAATTCCAATTCTATCCCTTCTGCACTTCCTTCTGTGCTCTGTGCTCTGTGGCTGGGCCGTGACTGTACCTGCCCTCCCATCATTCCCAGGAATTTTTGAATTCTTCACTCTTCCTGTTTGCTCAGCGTGGAGTGCAGCTGCAGCTGTGTTCTCCAAGAGCAATGGCGGCTCAACGCAGCAAACGTGCTCCAGTCTGGACCACAGCTGAGGTGCTTGATCTCATAGGCATCTGGGGAGAGTCCACTGTGCAGGCACAGTTACGTGGCAGCTGGCGGAATTTCGATATTTTTGGCCAGATTTCTTGGGCCATGGCAGAGAAGGGGTACGAGAGAGACACTCTTCAGTGCAGGTCGAAGGTGAAGGAGTTGCGGAATACGTGCCAGAGAGGCAAACCGGCGCTCCGGCTCAGCGCCGGCTACATGCCGATTTTACAAGGAGCTGGAAGCAATCCTGAGCGGGGATCCCACAACCACTCCAAAAGCTCCTGTGGACACATCGGCACCCCCCCCCCCCCCATGAAAAGGATACTGGAGCAGATGGTGACGAGCAATTCGTCGACGAGGACGTGGAGGTGGAAGATGACCTGGAGGGTGAAAGCGGCGCAGCCAACCTAGAGAGCCAGGAGCTGTTCTCCACGCCACCTGACAGATTCCTTCTGCATACTATCTTTGGATGCAGCAGAGGGGAGCTCTGGTAAGTTTCATCAGAAGTGGCTTCTGTGCTAGCTGGATAAGCTTTGCGGGCAAATGAAGAGCGGCGGGAGATAGGCGTTTTGAGTTTCATCCTTTCTTTTTTTTTTTTTTTTGGTTGGGGGGGGTCTACCCTTCATTACATGAGCAGTGTATCAACGCATGCTGTAATTGTCAAGAAATCCTCTCCGTTGAGATCACTGAAGATGTCCTCGATGTACTTCCACAGCCTCCTAGTTAAATTCGATGGGAGAGCAACTATTTCCCCTCCCCCATAGAGGGATACTCTCCTTCGCCAGTTGCAAAGCACAGCAGTGGGAACCATGGCTGCGCACAAGCCTGCTGCATATGGTCCTGGCTGAAAACCATCGACATGCAGGATATGCATTCTGGCTTGCAGGGGCACTCTAAGCAGCGAGATATCGGCTTCCATGGCAGTGCCGTATGTGAACTAACCGCCCAAAGCACTGCAAATAGTTCACGGAGCTGTGTGTCTTGTCTCGGCAACCTGAACCTGCCTTTGCAAAGCCCTTTCAGTTCCCGGCAATGACCTGTCCTGTGGGCACAGCGGAATGTGGCAGAGCATATTACCGGCTCCTTAACCAAAGCAAGAACAATAGCACTACTTATGATGTTTCATTTTTCCTTAGAAACGACCTTCGCCCGTCGGTGGTCTGCGCCAGCTGACCGGCTGAGACAGATAAGGAGGAGGCCTCGCAGGAGCAAGGAGGATATCTTCCAGGAACTGATGCAGTCCAATGAGGCATCAGCAATGGAGACTAGACAATGGAGGCAGGAGTGCCGGCAGGAGCACAAAGAGAACAATGTGAAGAGGCAGAAGCAGAAGGATGCCCTCATAAGCATCCTACAGGAGCAGACCCAACTGCTGAAGACCATGGTTGGTCTGTAGACCCAGCTGCTCCAGGCTCGCCCTCCGCTGCAGCCACAGCAACACTTTCTGTCCCCCATGCCCCATTCTCCCTCAAAGCAGTTCTTTGAAGCCCAGGGATCCTCCTGGTACAATGTTACATCTACTCCTGCACCAAGCTATGGCATTGCTCCCCGCACCTACACGCATCTCTAGCCCTTTTTGCAGACATTGCTTACTGTAAATATTTAATGTTTTATAATAATAAAATTGAATCACTTGAACTGTGCACAGTGTCTTTATTGATACACAATAAGATTAGTTGTTGCATGTTTAGTATTCACTCATTTGAGCATAGTACAGTAAATGCCCACCGGCACCGCCAACCCCCCCCAATCAGCACCCAGTAGTGCTTGGGAACACTACTGCACAGTGATGCAATGCGTCCTATGAGTCCCCATCACTAAAATGCACCCTAAGTGCCTCCCTTATGCGGATGGCTGTCAGCTGTGCCCCCCTGATTCTCCTAGTGGCTGGCTGCTGGAAGGAAAACTCTAGCCGCTCAGCCTCCAAGTCCCATGAAGGGGGAAATTTCTCTCCCCTATTTTCACAGAGGTTATGCAGGACACAGCCCGCCGTAATGACGGCTGGAATGTTGTCCTCATTCAAGTCTAACCTCCCGTACAAACAGCGCCAGCGGCCTTTTAAGCATCCAAAGGCGCACTCTACGGTCATTTGGCTTAACCGGTAATTGAAGCGCTCCTTGCTGGGATCCAAATTTCTAGTATAGGGCTTCATGAGCCATGGCATCAGTAGGTAGGCTGGGTCTCCTATGATGACTATGGGCATCTCCATATCCCCAACAGTAATTTTATCATCGGGGAAGAAGGTCCCTGCCTGCAACTTCCAGTACAGGCCCGTGTTCCGGAAAATGCGAGCATCATGCACCTTACCCGACCACCCCACATTTATGTCCGTGAAACGCCCCCCTGTGATCCATGAGTGCCTGAAGCACCATGGAGAAGTAGTCCTTCCTATTAATATACTCAGTCGCAAGATGCTCCGGAGCGAGAATAGGGATGTGTGTGCCGTCTATTGCCTCTCCGCAGTTTGGGAATCCCATGGCTGCGAATCCATCGACGATCTCCCGCATGTTGCCCAACGTCACTGTCCTCCGGAGCAGAACACGATTAATGGCTCTGCACACTTGTGAAAGTGCTAACCTGACGGTCGACCTGCTGACTCCAAACTGATTCATGACCGAGCGGTAGCAGTCTGGAGTCGCCATTTTCCACAGCGCGATTGCGACACGCTTGTCCACGGTGAGGGCAGCTCTCATTTTGGTGTCCTTGCATCGCAGGGCAGGGGCTAGCTCCTCACACAGTTCCATGAATGTGGCTTTCCGCATTCAAAAGTTCTGTAGCCACTGGTCATCATCCCACACCTGCAAAACGATGCGGTCCCACCACTCGGTGCTTGTCTCTCGTGACCAGAACCGGCGGTGCACCATGTGCAGATGCTCTGTGAAGGAGCTCAGCAATGCGGTGCTGTTGTTCTGCATGGCAGTCACCAGCCCAGGGTCATCCGAATGCTGGTCTGATTCAGAGCTGAACGCATACTGTGCCACCAGCCGAGATGTATTCATTATGCTGAAGGCGACAGTCGAGATCAGACCTGGGTCCACGTTGCTGGAAAAAGGACTTCCGGGGAGCAATGTGCTACTGTTGAAAATGGGCGCGAGTTGCTAGTAGCAACTCTCGTGACGCAAGGGGAACAGAATGCACCATGGGAAACCAAGACTTTACCCATGGTGCTCAGCGCTACTGTCCTTCTACCCAGGATTCTTAGCGCCAAATCAGGATGGATGGAACTGTGGGATAGGTTCCCACAATTCAATCGGGTTTCTTGTGAAATTGCGAATTGCGGGGGGGGGGGGGGGGCTCTGTTCCGTCACAAGCAGCAGAGTGTGGACGTGATCCTGCGCTACAAAAACCACGTGACTTTTAAAGCGCAACGGGCTTGTTGCGCGATTTTGTAGTGTGTACATGGCCTAAGAGTTGCTGACATGGGCCACTGCTTGTTAACAAGCACGGGACATGGAATCATTATTCTGTATTGAATGTTACAGGGCAAAGACTTAATATTAATGCAATATTCTCATTGGAAGCATTGTGGATTTGCTCAAACAAGGACTGATTGGGTCCACGTGGGCAAATTTTGTCCACAATTCGTGGATATAGAGTGCCCTGAATGCAGCGGAACTGGATGAGAAGCAGGCTATGGGGAGCTCCTAAGCAGGGTTACACCCAGTGCACATTGCCAGAGCCCAGCTCTGGGGCACCTGCTTGCATCCCTGTAACAAGAAAGGACTTGACAGAAGCCATGGGAATGAAAAGGGTTTTGATTCAATGCTTTGCCAACTACCTGCCTCAGATTTGTCAGACTTGCTGAGCAAGTCTGTACTGAAATTTAAACACCATGGCTGGCCCATGAGAGCAGACTTGGACTCAGACTGCAGTCTGAGCTTTGGGATCCTCCCCTCTTACAAGGTCCTAGAGCTGTATGCTGCAGTTAAACACCTGGACTAGCTGTGAGTTTTTAATTGCAGTGTAAACATACCTATCCCGTACCCACTACTTCTCACAAGCCTGGAGGGCTGGATTACTTCAGCTGTGGTCACACCTACACACAGCTCATGCACCCGGCTTGTGTGCAGTTTCTAAGATTTGCTTTAGGGTGATTATTGTAATTATTATTTATAAATTCTATTTTAATTATTAATAATAGTTGAGATCTTACTATGAAAACTCTATAGAAGTGCATAGTAATTTACAGACATTAAATTTTAAGCTTCATGATCCTCATCTTGTGAAGAGGAGAAGAGTTCTTACCCCTTTGTTTCAGAATGGGAAATTAATTTACATGCCTATGGTCAATTTGCAAATCAGTGGCAGAGCTAGAAATGGAATCCCTAACTCCTGGCTGCCAGAGCTGTGCTTTAACCACTGGGTCATCCTTCTTCCATGAGACATGGCTGTGACTGAGTGTTTTGTTAAACTTTAAAAAAATTAAATCATAGAGATCATAAATTATAAATCAATGGAAGTCTAGCAATCAAGTGCAAAGGGATAATATTTTTGTCCCCTTCTCTTTACTCTCATTAATTTTATGTCCTGCTTATCTTGATCACCTTTATTTTGTTTCTTTTCACTTTCATTTTGCCTAATGTTTGTTCCTTGCATGTAAATGACCAGAGGCTTGTAGAGATTTTGTCTTAAATGCATGCATCTAATTGCCCCATTATTTTATAGGGTGTTTTTCCTATAGCTGTCAATGCCATCGTACCTGAGTACTTCACAAACAATTTAGCCTCACAACAGCTCAGTGACATATAAACTATTATTAATATTTCCATTTTACAGTGGGGAAACTGAAACAATGTGAGATTAAGGTCATGCCTGCACAGCTTGAGACCCCCTAGGCATAATTTTCAGAGACAGTGGTAGCTTGCAGCTCCAACTGGACTCAGAGAGGATGAGATATTACTGTTAAAAAAGTACTCATTATCCACAGGTAAAATTCACTCTGACTAATTTCACTGAAGTCAGTAAAGTTACAACCAGACTTGTAACTACATAGATTTTCTTAAAAACAACAGAGTCCTGACCCTGGTGTTTTTCTGCAATAGACTAACACGGCTACCCTTTGGAACTGGACTACATAGATTTTCTTGGCACCCTCCACTTTTACTTGGGAGTCTTAATTGCAGTGTCTACATTTATTTTAGCACTTGGTGTCTTACACCTACTTTCTTACATTTAATCTGTCAGTCATATAATGCATAGCAATAGCACAGTGTTACATATCAGTAAAATTCACTAACAAAAACAAGTCTGAACATAATGTCCCTTCTCATTTACCACAATGTATCATCTGCTGCCAAGTGATGTTGTAAGTGTATTTGAATGCCCTGATTACAAAAACTTCGCTGATGTTTGTTTGCTGGTGCTAGTTCTGCTATAGCTAGTTGAAAATTTTTCAACTGACTCATTTTGTACTGAAAAATGCAGTTTTATCTAAATGTTTTGTGTGGCTATGTCAATTTCACCAACATTTTTATGGGGAAAAGTATAAATGAATTGTTTCACCTTTCTCATTATGTTTCGATATGGTCAAAATATTTTTGTTTAGATTTTTCATTCTGATGCATTTCATTTGACTTCGACATTATGTGAAAATTTATATATATATGTTTATTTTTTTCTATAATGTAAATGTCAAAACAAAATGATTCAAAAGGATAAAGATGAAATAAGAGAGCCATGCCTATCTGTATGTGGTGTATCTCATCCAGTGCACTAAATGACCTAAGAACAAACATGTTGGTGAAAACAGATAGTCACTATGCTCTTGATTGAATGAACTCACACAGGAGAAGGATGAAAGACAAAATCACCATAATACCTGTGGATGAATACTTTTCACAAAGCAATCACTTTACATCTGCTTCAAAGGAAACCTGAACAACACTTTCAAAAGACAGACATCAGAGCTTAAATTCTGAACTTTGCTAGACCCTAAACATCATGGGCTTAATAAAGACACTGGATTTATGGTTTTTTACAACAACCTGTAATTCATTGACACCCTCCCTTTTTGTTGTATGTCTAGAAGGGCCACGTCACCTTGAATGGTCCCTCCGAACACGTGCTAATTACTCAGGCTAAACTATCTATTCAACCTTGCTTTTGAGCTGTGTCCCCCTGAGTACCTTTCCCATATCTAAGGAAGAGCTCTGTGTAGCTCAGATGTTTGTCTCGCTTGCCAGTACAGATGTTGGTCCAATAAAAGATATTACTGCATCCACAACTACCTTTTTTTCCCCCTAATATCCTGGGTCTAGCAAGGTTGCAATAACACTGGATACAAAGTTCAAATAAGCCATTTTACCTTAGTAAATTTTTATCAAAATGAAATGATTCTGAAAACGTTTGGTTTTGGATTAGGCTTTTTGGAATTCTTGTTTCACAGGATGTTTTTCTGGCTTTCATTATGATTCAGAGTCACCTCCTTCTTTTTTTTAATCAAAATGTCAGATTTTTCCATGGAACAGAAATTTCTGGTTCCTGACCATCTCTAGGCTCTTCACAGTAAATCCCTGAGATCAAGTTCAATTCTGATGTAAGCAAATGCAACAACCATTGAAGTCAATGGGATTTTTGACTGTTAAACTTGGTCTGAATTTAATTCCAGACTGCACAGAATATGGACCCAATTCTGCAGCCTTCACTAAGAAAATCTCCCATGGACTGCACCAGGAGTTTTGCCTGAAGAAAGGCTGCAGGACCTACGCCAGAGGTGGGCAATGGCTCATGGGCCAGAAATGGCCTGCCTGAGCCTTTCATCCAGCCTGCCCTCCCCGTCTGCCATCACATGGGCCCAGCAGGGCCTTGGCTGGAGTACAGAGGCCACTCCCAACAAGGGCCAAGGCTCAGTGGCATCCGGCTCCCCTTCTACCCTTTCCTCCCATGGTACCAAAAAAAAAAATGGGAAAACAAAACAAAACAACAGCAAGAAAAGTTCAAAAAACTCTCCCCTCTTGGCTCCACTCCTTCCCCCACCGTACCAAAGAAAGAAAGAACTGTGTATAGCTAGTGCAAAGAACGACGCAAATCAAGTAGACAGTGCAAAACAACAGTGGAAATACATTGGACAGTGCAAAAAACAGTGGAAAGTCCAAAAAAACAAACAAACAAGTGGACAGTGCAAAAAAGAAAAGTGGACAGTGAGTAGGTTTGATGTTTCTCTATTTATATTAGTTTATTATATTTATGTGTATGTTAGTTGTAACGGTGGGAGAGGAGTGGGGGGAAAGGTTGGGGATGGAAGGGGTGGCCTTTCCCCCCTCTAAGCCTTGACCCTTCCTCCACGCCTTTCCAACCACGCGTGGCCTGCCATACAGTGGATGTGGCCCTCAGGCCAAAAAGTTTGCCCACCCCCGACCGAGGCATACACTGGGCATCGGAAAATCTGACCTCTCTCATGAGCTTTTGTAATATATTATTTGAATTTGTAATGCACTATGGGACCAGCTCTGTAGTCAAAATCAATGGGAGTTTTATCATTAACTTCAGCTGTGCAAGATCAAGACCTTTGAAATCTTTTGGCATTAAAGGAGAAATATAAATGCAATTTACTTATTTTTAATTATTACTGTTAATAAAGTAATATGATTCCTAATATACTTAGTTTTGTGGTATATCTAACCCTTTGAAATGCTGCTAATTGCACTGCAAACAGCCTATGATTTTACTCTTGTTGTTTATTTTAAGAATGACAAGCATGTCATTTCACAAACAGATTTTATTTCCCTCTCACAAGTTCTGACAGGAAGTTTGGCAAATACTCCGAGCTGCAGGATCAGCAGAAATTATGGTCTGTTTGTTTCTTTTGCTGATTGGCAAAAGTTCAGAGAAAGACTGTTTTAAACTAGTTCAAAATCACAGCTGTGCTCTTCGGGCTTTTTCCCCCCCAAACACAAGCAGTTTAACAATTGACTGGGAGACATTAAAGAACATTACATGCCTGTAGGGGTTAAAGTATAATTTGATGCGCCCTGGAACCCTCCTAATTTCTGGGTCCCCTTCCCGTATTGAATGGGCTCCATTCATGCATGTGCGGGCCCCAGCTCAGGTAGGCATTTGCAACCACTTCTCAGTACCACACATATTGGTTATCGCTCCATAAAAATATTTATATTTTTATATGGCATTTATGTCTATAGCAATTATTGTCACAAACTGGCAAACACTGCATAACACAAGAAGAATTGTGATTAACAATGGTGGGGCATAGGAACAGCCAGCAGCCAGGACAGGGTGGAACATACGTTCTGCTGGATTTTTCCATTTTTCGGGGCCCCGGAACTCTGGTCCTACAAATTTGTGGGTCCCAGAACTGCATTCCGGTGCGTTCCCCCTTACTTTAACCCCATGCATGCCTGATACTTAAAGAGAAAGCCAGTGAGTGTTTCTAGCTAGCAGCCCTGCTCTATACCTGGTTGTGTGTGGGGGGAAGGAAAACTAGAATGGGGACGAACTGACTAGGGCTCATTATGGCATTGTTTTCTTCAGACCAGAAAGCTACACAGGCATCTTGTACAGCTCCACGAATGCTCCTGTGTCTGACTGGATCTGGAAAGATGAGTGGGCAGCTATGAAAGTAGCCACTGACTGTGCTAGGGTGCTCCATGCTGCTGCTGTTGTTTCTCTTCAGGCCAGGCCACCAGCCTCTGTTCCAGCTCCATGGGTTGAGCAAATGCCATGGGAATAGGGTGGGTGAGCAGATTCAATAGAGGCGATTGCCATTCTGATCTGCAGGCAGAGGAGAGTATCTAAGACAGCCTCACAGTAAAAAACCTTAGGCAAGATAAAATGCTCACTTCAGTGTTTCTTAAAAAGTCTAGGTCCCTGGGGTGATGGGCACTTGCAATTACTAAGCCCCTTAGTGGTGCGTGTGGAAGGCGGGTGTGGTTGGTGAGTTCCATGGGGAAGTGTGTTGGCATGTGTGCACCTCAATCCACGATTGCCAGAGGTTAAATCTCTCACCTCCCCCCACCACCAAACTAGAGGGCATTCCCCAGCTGTCTCCTCTGAGTGTAGGCATGTATATAACATAGCCTTGATTCTGGAATTTCATGCAGCCACAGAGAGCCATTGCAGCCAAGTGAAAAACTGCTCTAACTTACACTGGGGACTCCACTGGCTGGGTGCGGACAGCCCCATGACCAATGGGATCGGAGACACTTGAAAGATAGGAGAGAGTGACACCATCAAAATATGGCTAATTATCTCTTTGCTATAGTTTTTATGTCCCAAACACTTAAAAAAACAAATACACATCAGTTAACAGGTAGCAATCTCCGTAGGAATCCGGACAAGCTCTTCAGTAGAGACTCACCTTTTGGAGTTGTTAGTTTAGGCTCTAATCCAAAGCCTGCAGAAACCAATGGGAGTCTTGTTACTGGGCTTCAGGCCAGTCACCTAGTCAGTAAATACAAACTTATCAAATATGTATTATGTACCCAAAAGGCAGAGCTATTCCATGCTATCAGATAGATGAATATTTAGCATTTTTATCAGTGTGCTATTCATCTAACTTAGTGATCCTTAAACTTTTTATCCTGCACCCCACCTTATCGCTGTCCACTCCTACCCTTGCTCTCCTCAACTGTGGGTAGGAACAGGGCCACATTTGGGGGCTTGTGGTCAAGAACAGGGGCTGAGATGAGCCAAGGGCCCAAGGCTGAGCCAGGGCCCAGGTGAGGCCATGGCTGAGCTGGAAGTGAGGGCCAGAGGCTGTGGCTGGTCCTGGAGCAGAGCTGGGTGGTGAAGCTGGGTGGTGCTTTCTTCCCAGTCCCTGTGAGGGCTGGCCCCAGGCCTGGACACACACCAGCAACATTCCTCTGCACCTCCTAGTTTGATTAACATGAGGCCCATTGTGTATTACAAGTGCTGAGTGGAAAATGCAGATACCATGGAGCCACTTGTAATACACAATGGGCCCCATGTTAATCAAACTTCCTTCTCCCAAGTGTACAGATCATGGGCCTGGATCGATACACTGCTATTGGTGGGTCTCCACACCACAGGACTCTGTTGTTTTTGTACAATAGACTAACACGGCTACACCTTTGGAATTAAATTACCTTGTTACACTTCCCTGGATCCCCTCCAGCATGTTAAAATCTTTCTTGTATCAAAATTGCACATAGCATTCCAAGTTCACTTGCATCCACCCCAAGAATTAATGATCACCTTGCTAGGTGCAAGACTTAGCATCATCTCTACAGCCCATTGGCATTCATCTCATGATTCACTAGTCAATATTGTAATGCTACAGTGTGATGGTGTTCAATTGGTTCTGAAGCTATTTCAGGAAGCAGGGGATTTCTCTGCATGGGAGTCAGGCTTGTCTATGAGACAGCATGAAGTTTCACAGGTCTGACCAAGTCTTTTTTTTTGGCATCACTGCTTTCCAGACATCTCCCTAACACCATATTCATAACAGGCAAAGGAACTGTCAGGCTCATTTGCTATTCCAGGATATTGCTCTTGGGCCAGGGAGCTGCCCCTCTTGAGCTCCTATCAGCTGCAGTCGCAGCCCAGAAGCCTGCACAGAATCAGAGTAAACCAAATGAACTTGGAAGCCCTCTCTCCTGATCAGGTGACTTCTGAGTGTCCCCAACCGTTACAAACAACACACTGTCACTGTTTGGAAGACTACAGTATCTGCTGTTTTACTAGCCCTCTTCTTTAATTGTACTCCCAGTCCTTTACAGTACTTCCTGGGAAAACAATACTTTGATAGCTCCTTTAATAGTACTCCCTGGGCTACAGCCAAGCTCATCTCTGCTTCCTTCAAGAGAGAGGTTGGCCAGTGGGTTGAACTCACAACAGGACGCTTCATGCAATTTGCAGGCTAATGATATTAGCTGTAGAAATTCAACAAACCCAGTAAGAAAACTGAACAAAAATTTGTCTAGAATTTTTGTTCTGGTTAGGTTTTTTTTTCTCTTGTTGTTGTTGATATAAGAAGTGTAAAGATTACGTCTAATGAGACACGCTGAATGAAAAGACTTATGTTGCCAAGTGTAGGGTGATACAGATAAACCAAAGTACAGTAAGAACACCCATGATAAGCAGAACTTTCAAACAGAAAAACAAACCCAATGATTGGAGAAGGAAGTCCATTTTATACTCAGATTCCTCTAATTTTGATAGCTGTGCACTTACAAACTGTCTTTCTACATACATAGCCTGTTTCCAATGCTGAGTTTGCAGGAACTGCCTCCAGGCCCTTATCTGAGGATACCAGAGTTCTCTACTTCCCCTGGATTCTGAGAAGTACGTGACTGGTTGTCGTATTTTATCCTGGCCTTCCCATGATTCAGTATCTAAGGGCAAATTCTGCTGTCCTTTATTTAAGAGTTACTTTAATTATTGAATTCCAAAGGGGTAGCCGTGTTAGTCTATTGTAGAAAGACAACAGAGTCCTGTGGCACTTTTAAAAACTAACAGATTTATTTATCGCATAAGCTTTCATGGGAGTAAATCACACTTCGTCAGACGCTTTGAAGATAGGAAACTTACAGAACGGGAGGAAATTAAATGCAGGGGAGTGTATGACATAGGCTCAGGTCAGGCTGTAACAGCAAATCAAAACAGGTGTTAGGATTCAAACACTGGGGAACAGAATATAGAGGAAGGTGAGGTCAAATCACCTGTTGTAATGTAATGCCCCTCTGCCTTATATATTAGACAAACAAGACAGTCTCTGCACAAAAGAATAAATGGACACAAATCTGACATCAGAAATTGCAACACTAAAAAACCAATAGGGAAACACTTCAATCTCTCTGCTCACTCCATTGATGACTTGCTAATAGCTGTGTTGAAACAGATGAATAACAAATCACAGCTTCAAAGAGAAACTGCAGAACTTGAATTTATATGCAAATTTGACTCAGTTGCCTTGGGGTTAAAAGGGAACTACGGATTTTTCTCTCATTACAACAGGTGATTTGACCTCACCTTCCTTTATGTGCTGTTCCCCAGTGTTTGAATCCTAACATCTATTTTGATTTGCTGTCACAGCCTGACCTGATCCTATCTCATACACTCCCCTGCATTTAATTTCTTCCCATTCTGTGAGTTTCCCAGCTTCAAAGCATCTGACGAAGTGGGATTTTTCTCCCATGAAAGCTCATGCGATAAATAAATCTGTTAGTCTTTGAAAGTGCCACAGGACTCTGTTGTTTTTCGGCAATAGACTAACACAGCTACCCCTTTGAATCATGTATCTCAGTTTGACTGCCATCAAAAACAATGAAAAGGAAAAAGTCCAAAGCCTACACTCCTGCTGCCATTGTTTATATCACCATTAAGCTGATTAGTGCTCAACAGCTCTCTTCCTAATTAGCCAGTCATTACCTGCCTAGGGAAAGGGCAGTTTTAGAACTGTAACATGCCTGAAGGCTTGACTAAGGCACTCCATAAAACTGTTTACCTTTATGTCCAATAAATGGGGTGCCATGATGACCTCTACCAATGGCTTCACCACCCCAACCCCCCTTCTTTGTTAGTCTTTAAAAGAGCCACAGGGCCCCTTCTTTGTTTAGAAGAATGGCAATAATTAGAAAAATTATTTCCTGAAAATAAAAGCTTTTCCAGATTGGTGTTGACAGCTACCTCCTGCTACGAAACAAGAACACGGCCTGCAGTTAATAAGTATTTACTGTATAGGCCAAAATTAGGATTTAAGGCTAGTAAGTCTTAGGAAAGAACTGGAGGCCTGAGATATTTTTGCAGGCTCAGGGTTGATGAATGAGGGGAACGCAGTGTGGTCTGGCCCCAATTAGTTCAGTTATGGTGCTGTTCATACAATAGGAGTGTTAAGAGAGCAAATATTGAAACTTTCTGGGTATGCTAGATGTATCTCTGTTTTATAAAAGTTTGTGTAAATTAGTTTCATTGTAGAGGTTATTTATCCAAACATTTTCTTACTTTAAAAGGGTTTAGATTCAGATTGAGCCTTGGACAAGACTTGAGGTTGATAATTATTTTATACAAATTTGTTTTTCCAGCTTTTCCCACAGCCATTTTCCTAGTACGTCCTGTCAGTTGCTTTGAGAGCAGGATTTTTGTTTTCCTCAACGAAGGGTATGTCTGCACTCCAAGTGCTACAGCATTGCAGCTGTAATTCACTCCTTCAAGAAGCACCAGCTAGGTTGAAGATGTCTGCACTGGGGTGAGGTCGGCTTAACAACACCTCTCAGGAGTGTAAAGTAATGATACCAATAGTTTAAATAGAAAGAGAGAACAACATTTCAAAGAAGATGTCTGTGGGTGTGTCTACATTTTCCTTAAGTCGACTTAAGCAAGCTGTTTAAGTTGACTTAAGGAAAATAAAGTCGACTTAATGAAAATTAAGTCAACTTTATTAAACCTCCTTTTAATTCGACTTTAGGCCTAAGTCGACTTTCTAAAGTTGACTTAAGCCAGTGTAGACCTGGAGTAGCCCTAAGTCGACAGAGTCAACTTAGGGTTCTCCAGGACTCCCCCACTGCCCTCCCTGCGAGGGGGAGGGGAACAGGGGGAGCCTGGCATGCCCCCCCACAGGGCAAGGCAGAGCCCTGCCCACCCTGCCCCTATGCCCTGCCAGGTTCCCTGCCCCCCTTTGCCCCATTGTACCCAGGTACAATGGGGCAAATGCTGAGCCCCCTGGCACTGGGCAAGGGGTGCCCCCCTGCCACCGTGGACCTGCCCCAGGTCCTCCTAGCCCCTAGAAGTCAACCTAGGCATCCAGTGTGGATGCTCTAGGTTGACTTTGTAAGGTCTCCCCTAAGTCGACTTAAAATTTAGGTGTAGACATACTAAGTCGACTTAGCTAAAGTTGACCTAAATTTACAACTGCAGACATAGCCAACGATTGTAACTGTAAACATTGCCAAAGTCTATTTTTTAACAGCTGGTCACAAATACACCATAGTTTGCCTTCAGATACTGTACACTAATCAAAGCTGTTTCCTATCCTAGGACAGGGAGAATCTACACTTGTTGCTATATTTACCTTCCACAACTTGCACTTAATATAGCTTTTTATGAGTGCCATATGCAACTAGTTGGATGCTAATACTTAAACTATCATTAAATCTATTAACCTTAATTTGGGATATTGTACTATATGTATTTTATGACTTTTAAAACCAAACTGTACTTTTGGATAATTTAAGCTTAGAAACTCTTTCTTTACTCTGTATTAGATAATTTTTAACGTAAGTTTGAATAAAAAAAATGACATATCAAACATCACTGCTTTGTAACTGTTCATAAATGATGACTTTTTAATGACAGCCACTTTAGAGCCACTTTGTGCTCTAAGCCTGTTTTTGTGTTCACAGTTGAATGATAGATTTGCAGTTTTAAGACTGACTCATCTAGGTGTTGCTGTCACCCCAATACCAGAGCTGTTACTAGGTGCTCAGTGCAATGTATGCAGGCCTCATATGTTGAGCACCTCCAAAGTAATACCCTCACTTTTCTTTCTGGGTAAATAAAACAGAGCGCTATGGAAAGTTGGCCTTTATGTTGTGTTGCAATAAATGGCAACCAACCAACCAAGTTTCCTGGAAATGTAGCAGCTACGTTACTAAATAAATACAAATTCCAGAGAGTGTATTTGTTCGTTCGTTGTTATTATCATTATTCATGTTTATTATAGTAGTGCATAGATGTCAACTGAGAAAGAGGTCCCATTGTGTTCAGCATGGTTCAAACACAATGGGTGCGTCTACACGTATAAATTAAGTCGACTTAAGGAGGCTTAAGTCGACTTAATTTACCCCACGTCTACACTACAGTTTCCTTAAGTCGACTTAAGCAAGTTGCTTAAGTCGACTTAAGGAAAATAAAGTCGACTGAATGAAAATTAAGTCGACTTTATTAAACCTCATTTTACTTCGAATTAAGCCTAAAGTTGACTTTTTAAAGTCGACTTAGGCCAGTGTAGACCTGGAGTAGCCCTAAGTTGACTTAGGGCTACTCCAGGACTTCATCACTGCCCTCCCTGGTGGGGGGCAGAGGGGGGGAGGGACGGGCGGCACAGGAGGAGCCTGGCACAGCACCCCTGCCAGGTAGGAAGGTTTGATGAACTGTTCTCTGTCTCTAAATATAACTGTTTCTAGAAATAACAAGCAAGCAATATCATCACAGGTATGTGGGGCCAGCTGATGGCAGCATGCTGCAATGCAGAGTATCTCCTCAGCAACATAAACTACTGTAAGCACATCAGACCTGTCCTTGCCTCTCTATCCTGGCTTACCAGAGAACATCAAATCAATTTCAGAGTCTCAGGCCTTACCTTCAAGGTGCTCAGTAGGCTGGGCCCAAGATATCTAAAAAGATCTATCAGCTGAGTATCTGGCCCTTCCCCTTCAACAGGAGTCAACAGAAAAGCAACACAGAGTGTTATTTATATGTACAAACAGTTTAAAAAGCAAACCAATGCAGTCAACAGTTATTCGCAAAGAAGATTAACTTTGGACACATTTGGGAATGGTAGACCATCGTCTAAGGCAAATAAGAGATAACGGATATGAGACCAAAACGTGGGGGCTCAGCAATATATATATATCTATCTGGAATCTGTTAGAAAAAGAATGCGACTTTCATGTCCATCCCCCTTCTCGGACTGTACCACTGTCTCCAAGTCACTGGGATGGCTGGAAAACTGCATAACCTGATATTCATGTTTATATAAAAAATACCTCACGATTGAATGATAAATGCTTGCTACTTCCAGTGAGTTAATCAAGGCGTGTTTTGGCTGCTTTAGCTAAAAGGCTGTGCTTTGCTTACAAGGTTGTTCCCAATGAGTTCCCTGAACTTTGAACCACATGTTAGAAGAGAGATAAACAAGGGAAGTATAAATACCAGAGACCAGCAGCTGCGAGGCTATCTACTTCTGCCAAGCAGAGTTAAGCAGAGCAGCCAGAGAAGGAGGAGAAAGGGTAAGTGTGTTGTTTTTCCTTCATGATTTCTCGTTTTGCAGAGTGTCTCTTTTTTTGGTAGAAGGAGTTGATCAGCAAGCTAGAGAGGTCAGTTTGAAACCAACTCAAATCTCTTTTTTAAAAAATTGAAACACAGAAGAAAGGCTAAGTCAGAACAAAATTTATTTCCAGTGTGTGGGAAGCTGTTGTTGCCCATCCTGTGCCAACACTGCAGAATGCTAAAGTCACGGAACAATCATGCTGACATGTCTTGACGTTTTGTATTGGTCTGCAAGAGAGTCACATAAAAGGGACCCAGTTCTAGAGAGTGCAGAGTTCTAGAGTGATATTCTGGCTCCAGTGAGGTAAACAGTACCATAATTTTATCCCTACGCTATTTTACCAGAGTGCTTCTACAGAATTAGAAGAGAGAAAAGGTAGGGAATATGGAGTCTGACAATAAGGCTGGTGTGCAGCAGTCTTGTCTGTCAGTGTGAGATTGGTAATACAAAACTTCCCTTGTATTGGAATGCTCTGAAATTAATGCAAACATATAATATTTATATATGTTTCATCTATTGTGTGTGTTAAATCACACAGAGCACAGAATCTGTTTGATCGGATTCTATTGCGAATGGGGGAGTGAGAATCCAATACAATCCTGCAGCATGGGTGGGAAAAGGAGTAGTTTTTCAGCAAAAACAATGAGAGTCCTGTGCCACAGGACTCTCGTTGTTTTTGCTGTATACAGACTAACACGGCTCCCCCTCTAGTAGTTTTTCAGTTTCTTTCCTGGATAATGAGAGGTTTCCAAAGACAATAAGCCAAAAAGTTTTATGTTAATGTATCATTGGGAGAAAAAGAGAATATACAATATTTCACATATTTTATAATGATCACAAATACAAAATACCCTGAATGCACATAGAAGGTTCCATAAGATTTAAAGAATCCTGATGTTTTGGATTTTTTTCTTTCCTTTTCTTTGCTGCTCAATTGTTTCTAACGTCTTCTTTCTTTAGAGCTTTTTCTGGCTAACGTCCAGATGTGAAAAAGAGATTTCTAAAAATCCTGGACTTTTTATTCCGCTACGAGTTTGTCTAATATTTGCTATGAGCCAACCTCTCCACCCCCCCTGGGAAAACTACTTTGAAGTTAATGGACTTGCAACCCCTATTGATTTGGACCAATGATCCAGATCTCCACCTGGTGGAAACTTACATAGCACTGCGCTGGCATCAAACAAAGAATTCAAAAGCATGGAATTAAAGCAATATTGCCAATACACATAGTGGGCCAAATTCTCTGCTTACTTCCTGTGCAAGCTCCCATCCAGTCAAGGGCCTGCTGGGTTTTGTTATTGCAGTGTGCTCTTATCTCATTTCTTTTGTTTTCTCTCATTTGCAGCTAAATCCCAGCCATGTGGGAAGGGCTGGGTCTGGCCCTGGTTCTCTGCCTCCTTCCAGGAGGAGGGACAGAGAGCCAGGGTTCAAGTGCCCATTGTACAGAACCCCCAGAATGGCGTATCGGGGAACACAATCCGATGCAGAATTCTAGGGGCTCAGTGACTGTGGTAGCGCTTCTCCAGGCTAGCTGATACTTGTGCCTGCTACAGGCTTCCAGGTAAGGACATTTTGCAATTCAAAGGATATCCGAAAGTGGGATGGAGCAGTTTTTAAAACTGAGCTGTTTAATAACAACACACATGCAAAGCTTTTATATTATAGATAGATAGATATGGTCACACTCTTATGGCTTCTTCACCTGCTTATATACCAAACAGGACCTGTGACAGGTGCAGCTCCATTGCCTATATTAGTTCCTTCCTAGATGGACAAATCTGTGCTAATAATTCAGATTCTTTAATCGCTGCCTCAGTATTGATTGGTTGATGAAACAGCCATTTAAAAGTTTTGCCATCTTCCAATTACCATAAATAAATATATGTAACCAAATCTTCATTAATTAAGTCAAAACCAAAACAGACCTTTAAGATTTTAGGCCAAACAGCTGCAAATGAATCCTAGCAAATTCAGCAAGAGCAGTTCCTCCAGATCTGTACTTTCACTAAGATCTAATTTGGGGCCTGATCCTACCGAGTCTCCCATGAAGGATGCTCATGACATAGAGTAATGCCTACATCCACAATGATACCAGAACTGTCTAATACAAAAGAAAATGCCAATATATTCAGAAGCTGTCAGTCAGACTGTCTTCAAAACCAATCCCTAAGAGAAAAGAAAAATGGATCTGAAATCAGAATGTAGCTTAAGTTGAGTTTCATGGGGTAGGTTTTCAACTGCTGGGTAATAAAGAACTTTAGTTTAATTCAGTTTACAGAGAAAATGCATTGAAAGAACACCGTTCATCCATTTCAATAGGGTAAGAAAGTATGGACTACATATCAACAACAGATATCAAAGACGGAACTCTTACACTCTCGATTTTAGGGAAAAGAATTTGCTCACCCTGTGATTCTTGAATAAGATCATTAGTTACACAACCTCATTCTGCATAAGTTTCATTTCCCCTGCTTTTGAGTCCCTTTTGGGCTCTCGGAGTGGTGTTTTTAGTAGCTCTTATACTAACCAGAAGAATAGGTGAGTTAGCAGCCCCTCTCCATAGGTGCCCCTTCTTGGTCATCTATAGTGAGGCACTGTTTTTGCTGCATTTAGACTGATCCCTAGAAAGAAATGTTGGTTTAAAAACATACTTCTTATTTCGAAAGAAAAAAGACGATGTTTACCTATTAATGGGCTTTTTCTTTTAAAACCTCCATCAGATTAGAAGACCTGAGAGTGAAGTTGGAGGTTGAAGGTCTGGTCAATATCTCATACGTGGTGGTTAATCATCAAGGAATCAGTTCCCAACGGAAAATTCACATCTTAAAGGAGAAAGTATCAGAGAATATTACTGTATACCAGCAGGATAAGGAGCAGGCTGATGTCTGGAATCTCTTAAATGGAAACAAAGATGATTTTCTTATCTATGACAGGTGTGTATATATAATGGAGAATTTAGGAAATGGCTTTTATTAATTTACAGTATTTATTTTGTAACCCAACAGAATGAGTGTTTTCTCATTTGCTTGCAGAAAGCTCTTTATCTCATAACAAGTGCAAGATATTTTGCTTTTCTAAATGCTGTTAAGCAAAGTAAAGCCTTTCACCTTTTACAATTAGAGAATAACTAATATGGACCAAGTTCTGCAGTTATTTAAATTGTAAATCTTGAATAGCTTCATTCTTTTCAGTGTTGTTACTCTGGATTTACATCAGTGTAACTGAGAGCAGAATTTGGTTCTAGGATTCCAATCACACTTGCTCCTTTTTTTATATTCATACAATGCCATGACATCTGATTCTGAGTCTGATTTGCACAGAAAACTTATTTAATATGTTTAATCTAAAAGGCTGTTTGTTTGAGGAGAGGTAAATCCACTTTGGGGTTTATTGAATAGAAATAATTTTTTTTTGCTTAAAACAGGAGGGTTTTTTTTAAAAAAAGAAAAAAGCTATGTAAAGAAGTAAATAGTATCATAGGTTTATATCCTTATCTATAGTCAAACCCTGGCGAATAGAGCAAAGTCCAAATAAACATATTTTCCTCATGTGAAAATGTCCTAGGTTTGTGGAACTAAATCTCAACCGCAACTGATCGTGCTGTCTGTGCAGCCTTTTCATGTAACGCTGAGACAAAAGCAGGTGTAACTCACTGCTCCTGTCCACATATGAAAGGTTTACCCACCTCAGTGCTTGGATGCACTGACTACATCCCTAGCTTGTCCGCAGTCCCTGCTTCTGGGAAGCTGTGAGGACTAACTGGAATGAACTTTTTCCTGGAGATGAGCATGTGTGTTGTTCGGATTTTGACTGCTGTTGTCCTCACTGCCCCCATGCATCAATGCAGATTGATGTGTTGATTGATTGTGTTGCTGTTAAGAGCATCCTAAGGACTTGGCCCGTAATCCTTATTCAAGCAAAGCTGAGTGTAAGGAAGAATTCTTTTTTATACAGAATTAAATTTACTATTGTAATACGTTGAAACTATATTATAGACATTTAACATGTAAACTTTTGGGGATAGGAAGCATCTTTCTGTTCCATATTTGTACAGCACCTAGCACAGTGGGATCTTGGTCCATGACTAGTGCTCCTAGGCAGTACAGTAATACAAATAATGATAGGAATAGACGGTTTCTGCTTTTTTGCATAACAGTAAATCTTCTCTTGTTAGGTGTGGCCGTCTCGTGTATCATCTTGGTCTGCCTTATAGCTTTCTGACTTTCCCATATGTGGAAGAATCTATTAAGATTGCGTATTGTGAATACAACTGTGGAAATTGCTCTTATACGGTATTTTCCTTATTTTGTTCCTATTATATATATATTGGGAAGAGAAAGTGAGATTTACACAAGTTTAAAGGAACTATTTTTACCCGCATAATCCCAAAAGACATTGTTTGCCAACCAGAGCCCGCATTTATTAAGTAATTTGTTACACTTCTTTCAAAACGGATCAATTTGAGCTCAGAATAGACAGAACTCTAAGGGCTAAATTGCTACCCTTGTGTAAAATGTGAATCATTTTAAGAAATCTAAATCAAACTTGGTTGCTAATTTCATTTGCTTAGTTGTGTGTATAATCAGCAAAGAGAAAACCAACAGATTTCTGAGATTCTCTTGTCTTTCTAATTAATGTAACTGTTTATTGCATTCTCTGGACCTCTCCTCACTTTTGAAATGATCATTAACACCTCTGTAAAATGTAATGTGCCACATTTGGTTTCTTTTGAGCACTTTTGAATTTGACTTGATCTTGGTCCTGCTGCAAGGAATTAGAATGTTGCCGTTATGGGGGAAGTCCTGGTTTTATTGACGTCAATAGCAGTTGGGTTGGGTGTGCGATTTGTACCTACTGGGTAAAATTCTGGTCTCATAGAAGTCGTTGACTTTAGCAAGACCAGGATTTTACTCATTAAACTTAATTATCTGCTGAGGCGCATCCTGCAACAACTGCTTGGGCTGCCAATTGGTAAGCAGTGGGTCAGCCAGTGTCTATTCTAATCCTATTGCTGGGAAATATGAAGCCGACCAATGGGCTGTGCAACTGGGAAGTTGTATCATGGTGAAATAACTACCACCAGTTAACTGTAATAGATTTGAAAAATTCCTCAAAATAGTGAAAATTAACTAGCTGCAAGTATATAGGATTTTACAGTATGTAGATGGCTTACTGCATTTACTAATGGCGTTCACAAAAGATCTTTGCTCCCTTTCTTTTCTTACCTTACTGCCTTTCATTAGTCCACTTTATGATCAGTGAAGGTACACCTACACTGCAGCAGGAGAGTGCTTCCCAGCCGGGGCGGACAGAAACGCACTAGATCTGCTCAACCTAGCATACTATTTTTACTGCACTAGCTCATGCAGGGCTTAGTGTGTTTCTGGCTACCTGAGCTGGCTAGTATGGTACAGTGTAGACACACCCTTATATAACAGATGCTTACACAGAATGGCGGAAATTTACAGTGAAGCAACCGCACAACAGCTGCAGTTCCAAGTGCAGTGTGTAACAAACGTATTGTGGCTATCCGATTGTCAGAGCAACAATCGGAACCACTTTTTCATCTGTTTGCACAGAGTACACCTACAGCTAATAGCCACTCAGATGCTACACTGGTGGGGAGGAACCAAGATGGCTAGATAGATGCACTTGGCCAAACTCTGTGTGTGTGAGAGAGAGAATGCATGCGTGGTGCATGTAGGAGGCAGGAAGTCAAACTTTGGTGTATGTTGAGCTATTATTCTTTTGTGGTTTATATTATTCAGTACTAACTCTAAACAAAATGGCACAAGAACAGCAAGATGTGGCTACCGTGAAAGAAAAGAGGGCAGCATTATTTTAGATATATAAATAGCTCAGGGCTATTTTAAAAGTTAACAGGAAATGTACTTACCTACTCATGAGCGCTAACCAGAAGCATCATGTTTCAGCTAACATGGTTACTTGTTCAGTTTACAGCTAGATTGTCTGAATCTCATGAGGGTCACGTGGCTTATTTAGAGTCACACATTAAATCAGGGGTCAGCAACCTGGCCCCCAGGCCAGCCCCGTCCTTACAATCCACAGCACATGCCAGGGGTGGGTCCAGCAGGGAAAAGGACCCCATTCTCTGTTAGCCCTGCACCCCATTGGGGATCGGGACCAGAAGGGGAGGGGAGTCATGCACATAGTGACCCCAGACCCCTCTGGGGGTGGGTCCGGCAGGGAAAAGGACCCCATTCCCTGTTGGCCCTGCCCCCCACTTGGGATCGGGACCAGCAGGGAAGGGGAGTCGCACACATAGTGACCCCAGACCCCTCTGGGGGCGGGGCCAGCAGCGGGGAAGGAGCCATGGCACCACAGGGCTGGGAGCCCTGCGTGCCATTGGAAATGGGCGTGCATGCCAGCCTTGCCACGGGTGCCAGTACTTGCCAACCTTTCCATTAAATAATCGCTCCTCAGAATATTCTTATTAGAGAGATCAAGTGGATGAAATAATTTATTGGACAAACTTTGGTCCATTAAAAAGTATCACCTCAACCCCGTGTCTATCTAATATCTGAGGTATGACATGGCTAAAACAGCCTTGCATACAAATATTCTTATTAGCTAGTATTTTAATTTTGGCTTCCTATAGTTCTATGTTAGGATCCAATAAGATCTTATTGAATTAGTAGAGAGACTCCTACCTCCTACCATATTTAAATGTCCCTTTGGTACAGCTGACATGCAATTGATTTGAAAATGAAGAATTTCCTTTTAGCACTTGGCTTTTTTCATATTTAACATATTGGCATTCCCTATTGTGATCCATTTAATTAATCACTCCCTCAGATTTGCTTGTTAATATTTTAAATTTTCTCCTTGCCTGGCTCATACCTATTTATAAATAATGCACTGGGATTTTGTGGACGTCATATTTCTATAATATCACAAAAAGGACAACACTGTTATGTCCTTTCTAATACCAAGAGAAGATATCCCTCTCTCCCCAGTCTTCAGTGATCTTTTTTTCGGTTTTTTTTCATACTAGTGGAACTCTTCTTCAAAATAGAGGTGTTATAAGGCAGCTGCTTTTTGGCCTGTTAGGGGCAGCTCCTTGGAATATACTGATAAAAGATGGACTAGGAGGAACATGATTGTTTCCTCCCGACAGAGCTCTTAAATAGCGCCATGACCATCCTGTGCTCCACAGTGCACATTCTCAAGTATATATTAAGTGTGAACCACTCCTCTCTGGGGCAGCCACATGGGGGCAGATTTTGAAAGGTACCGGTAGGTAGGTGACTAAAAATAAAGATAGAAGCAAAGTGGGATTTTCAGAAGTGCTCACCTCCCGAATTTCCATTGGTTTCAATGGAAGTTAGGTGCCTAGGTATTTGAAGATTCCACTGTGTTTAGGCATAAAATAACTTTAAAAATGTGGGCCAAGATGCTTGCACAGCTGCCCAGAGTTTGTGGCTCCTTTATAAATGGTAGCTGGGCACGGAGGACTGATGTCAAAATTGTAAACCAGCCAGATTTAATCCTGTGTATATTTCATATGCATTACATAAAATTAACATATGCCATGTAATAAAAGACCATGCTATAAATTACTGATACAGATTTAAACCTTGATAATATACAGCTAATACCTCAAATGCTTGTCTTCTCTTAGACCTTGGATAATCTCAAAGTTAAATGCTGATAAAGATTGCATTATCTTAAATAACTTTTTACAGTTTGCAGTTATATTTCTGTACTGATAGTGAAAATGAATGGAGAGTCCTTGGAAGTATATTGCAATAATCCTGTAATTCTAAATGCTGATATGACTGAATTCTGATTCAGTGAGAAATTTAGATTAGATATTAGGAGAAACTTTTTAACTATAAGGGTAGTTAAGCTCTGGGAAAGTCTTCCAAGGAAGGTTATGGATGTCATGCAGTCTGGAATGGCTCATAATTGTGAGTGCCAGCCACAGGGAAGACTGTCAAAACGCAGAGTAAAAATCCTGAATGGGCTGTATGTTCTGTAATTACATTTCCCAACCCAACAAGTGTGAACGCTTAATAATCTTAGCCCTTATCTACACTACAATATTACATTGGTACAACTGCCTGTCCAGATAGCCTACAAGATCTAGTTTCTCCTTGTCAGACATTTTTATCCGCCCGCCCCCCCCTTGTCTCTTTCACCAACAGATGTTGGTGCAATACTAGATATAATCTCACATATCTTGTCTCTATAGTAATCCACTAAAATGGTATTATTAGATGCCATTGACATTAAAGCAATGACCCAGTTAAAGAGAAAGAGGTTTCATATTCTATTACTAGTCACCTGAGCCATTTGATGTTCTCATCTTCATTTTTCTTAATAGCTGATTACTCAGTTTCATGTGAATATGAACCTGGTAACATGAAGCAGCTTGTCAACATAAGTTAATGTCTTTTCTTAAACTTGACGTCCTTCACAAATTTCCAAACTAATATTTGCAGGTTAAAAAAAAAAAGAGTTTCTCTTGATTTTACCTGCAAAGCTAAAGACAAAGTTAGCAATAAAGCCAAGTGTCATAATTGCTTTGCTGGCTTAGTTATTTAGAGCTTATTTGGGCCAGCAAGGCACAGTTTGAAGAGGTGGTGTGTACTGGATGCATAAAACAACATGGGAACTCAGGAAGATACTGTGGCCTTGAGAAATCCTTCAAAAGCACAGTTCTTCCCCAGCAGGGGTGCTGGAACAATTTGTAGAGTGGGGAAGCTGAAAGCCATTGAACCAAAGTGTACAGGCCCTATATGATGGAAATTACTTCAAGCCAGAGTGTGCGGTAGCACCCCCAATTGCAGCATCTATGCTTCTAGATCTCTTTTTGTGTTGGGAGCAGAAATTTATGATACTTTTTAATATGCTGAAAAGTTTCCCCAGCCAGCCAGCCTACTTTTCCTTGCCAATTTACTCCTGGTGAGAGAATCTTTTGCACAGCCCCAGCACTCCTGTGAATGATAGGAACTGTAATGAAGGTTCCCTAATGCAGTCACATTATTCTCTATGGTAGCAAAATCTAGCCTTAATTTGTTCATGTTACAGACAGAGCTTTCCAAGCTATGAACAAAGCAATGACAATATTTTTATGTCTGATCTGATTAAACCTGTATTTTGCTCCCATTCTGCAAGTTCCCCATCTTCAAGCATCTGACAAAGTGGGATTTTCTCCCATCAAAGCTCATGTGGTAAATACATTTGTTAGTCTTTAAAAGCCCCACAGGACTCCTCGTTTGTTTTGCTGAAGTAGAATAACATGGCTCTACCCCTTTTGAATGTGTATTTTGAGTTACTGTAATAATGAGAAACAAAGAGTCCTGTTGCACTTTTAAAGACTAACAAATTTATTTATCGCAGGAGCTTTTGTGGGAGAAAATCCCACTTCGTCAAACGCTTGATGATGGGGAACATACAGAATGGGAGCAAAATAAATGCAGGGAAGTGTAAGTCATAAGATCTGGGTAGACCGTACAGCAAATCAATTGCTAGGATGCAAACACTGGAGTACAGCAATTAGCAGGGAGCTGGGTGTGGGACGAGGTAAGCAAGATTACCTGTTGTAATGGGGAAAGAACCCCTAGTCTTTTTACTGTAACAGCAAATCAAAGCAGTTGTAGGAAACAAATAGTGGAGTACAGCAATTAGCAAAGAGGTGGGTGGGGGACAAGGTAAGCAAAATTACCTTTTTTAATGGGAAAAGAACCCCTAATTTTTATTCAGTCCTGATTTCACAAAATCAAATTTGCATATGAATTCCAATTCTGCAGTTTCTCTTTGGAGCTTTGATTTGTTATCCATTTGTTTGAGCACAGCTATTAACAAACCATCCATTGAGTAATCAGGGAGATTGAAATGTTCCCTTCCAGGTTTTTGAATGTTGTGATTTCTTATGTCAGATTTGTGGAAATTCATTCTTCTGCTCAGAGACTGTCCTGTTTGTCCAATGTATAAGGTGGGGGGGCCATTAATAATGTAATAATGAGATAAATTAATTGAGATTTTAAAACTCACCCCATTTACTTCAGTTAGGTGCATTCTTGTTATATTAACTTTTTTTTTTCCAGATGCCAGATGTAGAAGATATATGCAAAAACGTATCTAAGACACCAGATGAAAAGCCAGCTGAAGCAGCACCAAAGCTACACAGCCACCATCCCCATCATCACAATCAACATAAACATCCTGGACACAGGCACCCCCACCAAGAAGAGGACCAGGTGTCAGAAGATCATGATCAACAGGTGTCTTCTCGTGCTCCAAGAAATCATTCCGCCCAGAGCCACCAACATCATAACAGGGCTATGGGCCATAATAGACATGGTCAGACAGGTAGCCAACAAAATGTAGAAACTGTTAAGAGGCCTTGAAAAAAAGGAACTGCCAGCTGAAAAGCTCAGTTAACCTGAAACTGGCAGAAAGTGTCGCAATCAACTTCTGGTAGCTGATGCTGACACTGACGACACCTTTTGTTTGAAGAACCAGGAAATGTAGCCACCTGACACTGTCCTGGGGAACTTCCATCCTCCTGCAGGTGACGTGGCCAGCTGCTAGCAGATGACATCACGGAGTCTTGACAGTGACGTCTGCCAACAGCTGCTTGACATTCACCGGCAGCAAGAGGGCATGAAACGCCTGACTCCTGATCATGAGAGGGAAAGACAGGAAACTGAGCATGAAAAACAAACTAAATATTTTAAAATCAGGAAAGAACCCTTTAGTTTGAATGCATTTAATTATAATACAACTTGTAATAAAGAACGTCAAATTCGGCAGACCAATACAATGCATTTATTGCCCCAAAATTGGAGAAAAAAAATCTACCCTAGACAGGAAATGGAAAAGCATAGAGAAGTTAAAATACAATCCTGTAAACAATGAGTGTTGCAATACCATCAGTAGAGGGTTGGTTTTTTGTTTTTTTAAAGAAGTAATATTACCTCCTAAACCATAGTTTGTTCTTTCAGTGCCAGTTGAAGGGTGTCTACAATATTTGGTTAATTTGTCTTCCTTGTTTCTCTCCTAATATTCTGCTTGCATTAGTGAGGACAGAAGCAGAAACTATGACCTAGGGGCTTCTGTTTGATGTTTAGCAAACAAGAATAGAAGAAGGCCAGAAAAGACATTCTAATCATGTTTTATTACTTATTTCTGAAGAACAGAGAAATATTGAAATGTTTATTTTTTCTCAACTAAAAAAGGAGCCACAAAAGTGATCAAATCCTATTTGTTTTTGATACAACTTGTCATAACAATGTTTTATTTTAAACTGTAAGCTATATACCAAAAACTGTAATTGTTCTTGTACTCTTTGGTGTTCTTGTAGTTTAAAGACCAGATCCTATATCAGGATTCGATTAGCAAAAATCCCTACACCTGTACAGAGTTCTGCTAAACAGTGGGATTCTGCAGGGGCACAGGGGGCATTGTTAGCAGATGCTGACGTGGAATCAGGGCGTGAAAAAGGCTATGGATCAAACTCAGTCTTGATATAAGCAAGCACAACTCACACTGAATTGTTCCTGTTTATGCCAGGATTGAATTTAATCATATACATAGATTATTAAAGTAACAAACTAATCAAACTTGTATAATCTCTTTCTCAGTGTAACTAGCATTCTTACAATTTGATTATCTTAACTGAACTGAATACAATGTAGTGTTTAATTTGAAGGATCATGGAAGAAAGAAAAGAGAGTAGAGTTGAATGCTTTGAAAGCATAAGCCATAGTTAATGATGGTTTAATAGGAAAATATGTCTCTTAGAAAACCTGAATCTTTTTATGGCGAATGCTAATAAGCAAGAAAGCAGTACTGACTATAAGGAGACCTTATGTAATATTTGATAAGGGAGTTTTCAATAAAAATAAATGACATTCCATACTTGGCTTGTATTTTGTTCTCCTTTCCAAGTACATAGCTTGTAATACTGCATTTATGATGTATTTTTCAGTTGTATTAAGACAAAAAAGCATTTCAGAAGTGGATGTTAAAAATTGTTTTCATAAACACCTCCGCTTGAGGATGGAATCCTGGCCACTGTTAAACCGTTGCTCTAAGACTCTAATAGTGTCACGGAGCATTTCAATTTCCTTGTTTTTTTCTTCCTGGAGATGCTGAAGTTTCTACAGAAATGCAAACAAATGTTTTTTCATAATTAAAATTTAGAATGGAAATAGGGTATAGGTCTATCAATACAATACACTGTTACTCATCAAAATTATAAGACCATAATATATGTATTTTAAAAGAATAGTTCTCACAAAATCAGTAATAGATTTTTGATTGTGGTATGAGTATTTTTTAACAAAATATATTTATAAGTATAAGAAAAAATTCAGCCTATTTGAAGGTTATGTGCAAATGGCATTAAAATCAAATAAACTTGAGCAACATACAAAAAACACATATCTAAAATAAGGGAGTCATACATATGCTTAAAGAAAAAAACTTGGTATTATGTTTGCAGTTCTCAAAGTTTCTTTAAGAACATTCCCTTTAAGACATATAATAAAAAATAACACTATACAAAAAACTCAACCTTAGCCCTTGACCTCCTATAAACTTGCACCAGAAAGGTTCTGTGGTAACTGTGACATCATCATATCGGAAAGAGCATAATCACAATGAAAGCTGGACGGTCTTGGTGAGGCTGGATATCTGTCAGGCATAGCTGCCAACATGTGACAGTTATAGACAGGAATATTTAGGGATTGATCCAAATCCTTTTGAAGTCAATAGGGAAAGACAGTCAGTAGTCTTTGGATCAGGCACTTAGTTGGGGAATATATAGTGCAATCAAATCCACTGGTTGTTGCTTCCTCCTTCTGGGCAGCGTTGCAGGATAGTGGCGGTTTGGTTGGGGCAAATTATACCTATCTCTTTGTAGCCTCCAGTAAACTGGGGTTTCACAGGTTTCCCTGATACAGAATCTTTACTACTGTGGATGATGCATGAACTGGAAGGATCACAGCTTCATTCTCAGATACATGTTCAACATGAAGTGACGATGGTTAGAAAAATTATTGTTTTACTTGGTAAATGAGCAATGTGATTTGGAGCCCTGGAGGCACAATAAACAAGGAGCGGCACATTGCCATTTTTACAAACCCACTTTTCAAAGCACAGCTGCACTTTGAAACATCGCATATAATACAGAAATACCAGTTAGATATTCTATATTAACACACTGTATTCCCAGTATTTGCAAATCACAGACATTTTTAGAAAAAAGCTATTAAAATACATACCCTTCTGTAGATATTTTGAGGGAAGACAGTGGTATCTGGATATGATCTTGTTGTTTTATTCTGAATTCTTGCTAATTTAGCATTGAACTGAAACAAACAGAAAAGACAAAAAAATTCTAACATTTACACCCACCCACAAAATAAAACATTATTCTCATAAAAATAGACAATTTCCACATCTTTTTGCATTCATGCTGTACCTTAAAATTAAAATCGGCAGGATGATACAACTACTTAATTAGCAATGCAACTGCTTAATTAGTTTTTTAAAATTAAAAAGGAACTAGATTAAAGTTGACGGTGCCCCTTTAAAAATATTGGCCCAGGTCCTAGATTCTGGCGTTTCAAAGGGCCATAATGTTCTTTTACCAACCAGCCGAGGATTTTCCCCAACTGTGGGGAGTGTGTCTGGGCAAAAGAAGGCACAATGCACGTTTTTAATTAAAACAACCCCACATTTGTAGCCTGACCTGAGGAGAGCTCACCTGCACCAATGTTCAGGTGCTGTGTCTTTTTTAACATTTAGAGGATTTGAAAACTTTGCTTAGTTTTTCAGTAGCAGTGAAGTGACTTTAAATCTTCAGCTATTAAATAAAGTTCCAGCCTTGAAATTTACAATACCTTTGAAGAGCTCCCCCAAAATCAGTGGGCCTCTGCTAGTGTATTGTAAATTGCTGGATCAAGACCTCAATTGCTCAACAATTTTAAGTAAAGATATCTTCTAGCCATTACAAGACCAATAAACATTTGAAAATATTAACAAAAACCATGCATTTTTCTTCATCCCTCTAGGTGCTCAAAAACATATCAATAGGCAACATTTTCAAAGAGGACTTAACAGGTGCACTTAAAACAATTCTATCCTCCAAAACAACATGATAGGTAATAATCTTCTTAAAATACAGACATAGTCCCCATTTGTTACTGGTACTTAGTGACATTCAGGGCCGTCCTTGGGGGGGTGAATGAGGCGATTGCCCTGAGCCCCAAGGTTACGTGGGCCCTGCGCTGTCCCACTCCCAGCGGGGCAATGTGGGGCCCATGCCGCTTCTCCCTGCTCCCCACTGCCTTCGGCAGCAAGCCAAAGTCAGCAGAGCAGGGCTGGAGCACTTTGCCCAGCCTCTGGGCAGGCCCTCGCTGTCCCCAGGGCGGAGAAGCCAGCCCATGGGCGGCCCAGGGAAGCAGAGCCTGGCCTTGGGGCCAACCCACCCCGGCCCCCGGGGCTGGAGCAGCTGGCCCAGAGGAGTGGTGGGTGTGCAGTGCCAGCTTCTCTGGGCCAGCCTGCTGCCTCACCCCAGCATGGGAGAGAGGGGGCACCAGGGGCCCCACACAAGCCGATTGGCCCTGAGCCCTGGCACCCCCTGAGGGATGGCCCTGGTTACATCTGTATATGGAGGTGAGAACAGGTCTCAACATCTTTAGGAGTGGCCAACTTTGGAAGACTTATCTGAAGCTCAACTGAAGCTCATGGAGCTCTGACGATTTACATGAGCTGTGCATCTGCCTCTTGTAGTTTTAAAACTGGGAGGATGCAAATTACTTTAGCAAGTGCTAATCTCAACCTTTTTCATTTACATAGCATCTTCTAACTCTATGCCAGGTGCATGTCTATTTGGTTTTTAAATCATGTATTAAACCCTCAGAATTACCTCAGAAACTTTGGGAAAAAAACCCTGTTCTGTTCTTCCTGGGAAACAGTTCCACTGACTCATCACAAGAAAGAATCAAAGCTAAAGTTTTCATACGTGGAAAGTCTGGAGGGGCGGGATGGGGGCCATACCTCTATCTGCAGTTTGATTATCTCATTCTGTTTCTCCTTATCTTGAGTTCTCAGCTGTCTGGTTAAGTCTAATATTGCCAGCTCTTTCTTCTCTAGCTCTTCTTTATGCTCTTCTTCCTTTAGTTCAACTAACAACAACAAATAATATAACACTAGAAATCTCAAGAACATTTATTTTATTAATTGGGTAGACTTCAAAACCAGCAGAAGCTGTAATGTGACACAAATTCATGAACCAATTAAAACACAGACTGAAAAAAGGGAAACTCTAATGTATTAAAACGTATTGTTCTTTGGAATGAAAAATATGTGAATTTAAAATGTCTAATGGCTCCCCAAATAACTATTTCAAAACTGCTATTGTGATTTTGGCCTGTACATTGCCCTTCCAGGCTCACCAGGGTGCCATTGGATTAGCACACTGGAGGCCGTGGCATGTGCTGAAAACAATAAAGCAGTCACTGGTTGCATTGGCTATGAATGCTGAAGCCACTGAGATTTTCTTTAACTGCAAACCTAACCTCAATGATTTCTTAGCCTTTTTTCTTGGCGGTCTTATTGTTTGTCCAGGCAGAACTGCTCTTGTAAAACACATCGCCACAACAGAAGACCTCAGAGAGGAAGATACAACCTCAGACGTACAGCACAGGGATATATCCTTTATGCTGTTTGGTTCTTTCCGGAAATAATTCCTTTCGGGTGGGGTAGCCGTGTCTCGGATGAGTGCTGAAACTGACGCGGCCACTTTGGAAAGAGACCCAAAATCTGCTTTGCTAGTGTTCGTTGTAGAATTTTTTGGCACATCTGGAAAATCTCATAGACTTTTGCTGCTGTTTTCCATTCAGTCTTAATTACTTTTTCCAAAAACTCATGAAGGGGAATAAATGGTTCAGATTTTGAACTGGCTGGAAAATATATTTTTTTTAAATTTCTGTAGCATTTTCTTCCTCTTTAGAATCATTTCTAATGAGCTCATCAGAAAATGAGGATGAAAATGAATTAAATGATGCTGAAGAAGAACCAGGTGCTTAAACACTGTATTTCTTTTAACGGTTCCCCCATCCCGCCCCTCCAGATTTTCCACGTATGAAAACTTTAGCTTTGGTTCCTTCTTATGATGAGTCAGTGGAACTGTTTCCCAGGAAGAACAGACCATTTTTTTTCAGAATTTCTGAGTTGATTTCTTGAATCTTTCACCTTTTATAATTTTACTTCTTAAGGGAGGAGGGGATTGGGAATCTGAGTCAGATGAAGAGCAGTGTGAACCTCTTTTGCATCTCTCTATCTTGTCCATTTTGAAGGCCTGTATAGGGACACTGCAGCAGCTGCCTGGGGCTCACCGCATGAGAGCCTCTGAGGTAAAGGCACTTTTTGCACCAAATCCAAGAACTAGCCAAAGAGAGAATTTCTTCCTAAGGGGAAGACTGATTTCCTTCTCTGCTCCATGCATAATTCCTGACTTCTCTGCGGCGAAGGGGAGGAAACTGAATTGCCCAATGAGCCACAGTGATGATGGTAAGACCAGAGCTAGGGGGAGATTTTGAAAAATCACTGAAAAGACCAGAGCCTACCTGATAGTGTAATACTGATTATCATACTTGCTGCTAACAGCAGCCAAAATTGGTAGGACTTATTGCAGACCTGTGCAGCCTTAGCATGACTATACCAGCCTTGCTCAGTGTCTGCCTGACCCTGTGCCCTTCCCTGAAGCTCTGTTGGACGTGCTGTGTTTCAGTAACAGACTAAGAGGCTTATTTATGCTTGCCCTCTGGGAGATGTTTGTCCAAGCCTGAAAACATACAGATTCAGCAGGAACATATCTAGTTAATTAGTACTCTGGCGACCTTAGGCCTAGCTTGAAACTGCTTGCTCAACAAGTTTTTTCTTGACTGTTACTGTCTACTAAGAAGGATAAGTGGGGGTGGGGGAGAGGTTTGGACTCTTTGGCTATGTCTACACTTGTTAATTTAAGTCGACTTAGCATGTCCACACTTAAATTTTAAGTTGACTTTGAGGGGACCCTACAAAATCAACCTAGAGCATCCACACTGGACACCTAGGTTGACTTCTAGGGGCTAGGTGGACCTCGGACAGGTGCACGGTGGCGGGGGGGCACCACTTGCCAAGTGCCAGGGGGCTCAGCCTTTGCACCATTGTACCTGGATACAATGGGGCAAAGGGGGACAGGGACCCTGGCATGACATAGGGGCAGGGTGGGCAGGGCTCTGCCCTGCCCTTTGGGGGGGGCACGCCAGGCTGTGGCTGTGCCAGCCACCCTGGCAGGGAACGCAGTGGGGAAGCCCTGGAGTCCCCTAAGTCGACTTAAAGTTACTCCACGTCTACACTGGCTAAGTCAACATTCTAAAGTCAACTTAGCCAGCAAAGTCGACTTTAACTCTAGGTTTTACAAAGTCGACTTAATTTTTCCTTAAGTCGATTTAAGCAGCTGCTTAAGTCAATTTAAGGAAAGTGTAGTATAGACGCAGAGTAAATTAAGTCGATTTAAGCAAGCTTAAGTCGACTTAATTTACAAGTGTAGACACCCTTTGGGATCTCAACTTGGACACAGCTTTGGGATCCTCCAATGACAGCTGGAAGATCACACCAGTTGGAAAGCTATTGCTGTTTCTACTCAAAAGCCTCCCAGACTTCAGGTATTATTGAGAGTTGGAGGTGTTTTACTAACCTGTTGTGGACGTGTGTAATTCTTGAGACTAAGTATAGCTTTAAGGTAAGAGCACTCTTATGTTGTACTGTTTCTACCAGTTCTTCTATTGGCTTCATGGCCGTGTCTCAGTTTGATATTTTTCCCGACACCACCTTGCACAGAGTAACGTTACCAAGACCTTTGGATTGGCAGAAATCTAGATAACCCCCAAATGGTCTTACTCGCCACTTTTTGCCCCGACTGTGGTGGATTCAGTCAAATCCGCTTATTGTTTCCCATACCGAACTGCTGCTCTTTGGTATAACCACCTCCGGTAGCTGAAGTGCTCTTTTCATTTTTCTGCCATCCATGAGACATATGTGGCCTGGCTGTTGTCAGACTACTCACTGGTGGGGAACTTCTAGGGAACTGGTTCTGGGGTTGGAGTGAGGCAGCCAAAGCGAAACCTTTCTGACCCAGATGATGAGGTGGCTGAATTGCACAAAATATAACTTCTCCTTCTGTACCCTTTGGCAGGGACACCGTGCAGGAGAAGCACAGCCTTGATCTGCTGTTTGAGCCTTTCCTCATCATCCTCCTTCCCACTTACATGAACAGTCAAGATGGGGGCACGAGACAACCCATTGCCTTTAGTTTTGGGGATTTTTAAAAATTCTCTTTCTTGCAGCATGTGCTGGATTCCCTGCTCCTCCAGTGGCTACAAGAATAAAAGCAAAACCGTTGGGGGAAAGGTTCCTTTCTAGAAGGGGGGAGCGTTAGTTCCTTGTCCCCAATTCAATCAGCTTTGATTCTTCCTCCTGCACCTACAGACAGGCAAGGACTCACTCTGAGGAGCTGTGAGCCTAGCCCTAAGAAAGAGTAATAGTTACATTTGCTATTTATACAGAGGTCAATATTTTACTAGTAACATGTTTCAAATTAAACAAATAAACAGTCTGATGTTAAGTGGAACTCATCCTTACCCACTACAGTAGGCATAAATATCTTTGCAGAGTGTCAGACTTCTGTAGAAACGTTACTTTTAAATTATCTACAAAAAGGTATCAAATAAGTATCAAAGGTGCTATTTGTTAGTTTCCGGAACAACGTGAAACAGTGAAAAAGAGATACAGAACATAAATAACCACCTGGTGATTTTGCTTTGAATATGTCAAATCTCAGTATCTTTAAAACAGCACAGTATTCAGAAAACTTACGTTTTCTGCTCATGTCACAATGAACTTTTGTTAATTCCAGCTTGTATTCTTCTTCTTTGTTTTTAATTTCTGTCACAAGTTTGTCAATTTGATTCTCATATTCCTGTGAATTTAAACACATGAGTATTTAAATTTAAAGTTAAGGCCCTTAAAAGAAAACACGATTTCCTTAGAAAAACAGAGTCCGGTGGCACTTTTAAAGACTAACAGATTTTTTTTTTATTTATCTTTTTTTCTGCAATAGACTGACAGGGCTACCCATCTGGATTTCCTTAGAAGTTCTTTGCTGGTTTGAGCCAAAGTGCTCAGCCTCTCACAGGACCAACCACTTCAAAACACCACCTCTTATCTGAATTGCTCTGACCTTTAAACAGCTGCTCATCTCTTTTTATATGCAAAATCAACTTGAGCAGAACAGCAGTGATAAGATAAAGGGAGGGAATAATCATTTCAGGTACAACACTTGCAGGAATGATTCCTAGAGTCCAAGGGCAGAAGGAACATTTGTGATCACCTAGTCTGACCTGCCATATGACAGAGACCATAGAATTTCCCCACAGGTTAATGCCAAGCCCCCAGAGCATCAAGAACTGTAAACCATTGCTTGAGATGCTCCCCAAATTGAGGGGAAGATAGATATATGCCCTGTTGTTCTGAATATAGAATGACCAGTCATGTTTCACCTGTTTATGTGCCCTTAATTTCTCTTCCAGGAGATGGATATTATTCTTCAGCCTTTCATTTTCATCTGTATAAATAAAACATGGTATCAGACAATGGTATTGATGAGATTTAATATTTTCTAACAACACTTAGAATAAGAAAATACTTTTGTATGTATTTTTATTATACATCTGAACTTCAAAATAAAACTTCTTATTTACATTTTGTGTATACCATTGTGACAGTCTTCTGTTACATCTTCAGTCTAATACATTTTAAAACTTTTTAAAGACCACAATTATTGTTTATGTATAGTCTCATATGTATGACAAATATGTATTTGTCTCAGTCTTATTAATTTGGAAGAACTGTACCTTTATAGTCAAGTTTCAAAGGGGTAGCCGTGTTAGTCTATTGTAGAAAAACAACAGAGTCCTGTGGCACTTTTAAAGACTAACAGATTTATTTATCGCATGAGCCTTCGTGGGAGAAAATCCTACTTTCGTCAGAAGCTTTGAAGATGAGAAACTTACAGAATGGGAAGAAATTAAATGCAGGGGAGTGTATGACATAGGATCAGGTCAGGCTGTAACAGCAAATCAAAATAGGTGTTGGGATTCAAACACTGGTGAACAGCACACAGAGGAAGGTGAGATCAAATCACCTGTTGTAACAAGAGAAAAATCCGTAGTGAATTTTCTCCCATGAAAGCTCATACAATAAATAAATCTGTTCATCTTTAAAAGTGCCACAGGACTCTGTTGTAGCCTTATAGTAATTGATTTAGTTAATCAAAATTTTAGATGCCAAAGTCTTTGGCTCAGGAACTAAAGTTTTTGTAGATGTTTGTACAGCGCTTAAATCAATTGGACCCCAGTACTGATTGTGGCCTGTGGGATGCTGTTGTAATATATATTAAATTATATAAAAAATAACTGTTAAAAGAACATTTTAGAGGTTGCAAAGTCAAATACTCAAAATGTAGAAAATGCCAGAATAAAGTTTCTGTGTAACCTTAATTTTGTCCCTTTGTGCACATTCATTATGATACAGACATTGATTACATAATCTCATATTATTTTTGTGTCATTTAGTGCACAGAATGGATTGTGCCGTGTTAACTGAAGTAACTGTTCAGTGTTTCTTTTTATCCTCATTGTTCAACATGTGGCCTCATCTCTTATTTGCTAAACTCCACCCAAATCCTGCTCTGAATTCAGAATTAATAACTTCCTCACAGTTCATCTTCTCTGAGCCTCACAACATTTTTGAACATGTCTATGAAGTAGAAAAGTATTATTATCTCTCTGTTCCAGATGAGAAACTAAGGTATCTTTTAGACTAACAGATTTTCTTCGGCATAAGCATGCATCTGATGCATCTGACGAAGTGTGTTATAGTCCACGTAAGCTTATGCCGAAGAAAATCGGTTAGTCTATAAGGTGCCACAGGACTCTCGTTGTTTTTTGCTGTACAACAGACTAACACGGCTACCCCTCTGGAAATTTCTAAGATATCTTTGGGTACCTTGAGGCATTTGGGATCTGATTTTTTCAGAGATACTGAGCATTGCAGCTTCCACAAGTTCAGCTGCAGCCATGAGTGCTCAGAATTTCTGAACATCAGACTGTATATGTCAGGTTGGGTATGCAGTAAATGAGGAGGAACACACCATTAATGGAAAACCTGTGAAAACAGAAAGGAAAAGACCCGAACTAAAAAAGATTGTGGCAACCCACTTCTATGACAATGATTCCTGCAATGTAGCACAACATGAGTAATAGAAAGAAAGGGTTGAAGCATCTCACCCTGGTTATATTCCCCGAGACAGATGTGAACTCACAGATTTGCTACTGTATGCTGCAAGTGAAAAACTAGACTAAATAGTAAATGGAGAACTAGAAGAATCAACATTGACGTTAATGCAAGAAGTTTGGTCAAACACTGGAAATGACCCAATAATGGTTTCAACCATCCATTAAGGGAAAAATGCATTATATATAACATTTTTTACTACTACATCTAAAACGAAAACTGTGGAAAAAAACAGTTACTAACCTTCCATAACTGCTGTTCTTTGAAATGTGTTGCTTATGTTGATTCCAAGTAGGTGTGCATGTGCTGCATGCACTGTTTCCAGAAGGTTTTTATCTCAGTGGTATCCCTAGGGTTGGCTCTGGAGTCCCCTTGAATTGCACCTTCATGGTGCCATATATAAGGCACTGCCAACCCTGTGTCTCTTTAGTTCCTTCTTGCAGATTGGCTCTGATCAAGGGATAGAGGGTGGGTCTTCGAAACGACATGAGCAGCACATCTTGAAGAACAACAGTTACAAAAGGTTAGTAACCATCTTTTCTTCTTAGAATGTTTCCTCATGTCGATTCCAAGTAGGTGACTCACAAGGAGCCCAACAATTTGCTCTGTGGATACCAGCATGGTATGGTCCCCGTTGGTGCTGGAAAGCAGTTCTGGGAAGAGGTTGGCTGGCTTTCCTCTGTGTGGCACCGTACATTTCTTGAGCACTGCCAGTCTAGTGCCTGGAGAACATTTGGGCTGGGAGGGGTGGTGGCACCATGCTCTCTATCAGTTCTTGGCTGCTTCAGAGGTCTCCAGCATGGAGGGGAGCTGTAGGTCCTTGTTGCAATGTAGGCCCACCCTGTTGCCCTCTGGTGGGGAGATTCAAAGGGGGTGCAAAGGGAACGAGCACCTCCTGGGCTTCGGTTACTCACCTGGGGTTTTCACAGGCTAACATAGCACCGACCCAACCCAGTTAGCTGTATCTCGAGTCAAGGCAGCCTGGCCCAGTGGTCAGCATCAGAGACAGACCCTGGGTTGAGGCAGCACAGCCTAGCAGCCAGACAGTAATAGGCCCTGGATACAGGGCAGTTTTGCAAGCAGTCTGAGTCAATATCAAGGGGAATCTGGTATGTGTCATGGTGCCCTGGGGAGGGGATCTCAGGACCTCCCGCTCCACTGAGCTTCTAGTCCAGAGCCCTAGCAGTATTGGGGAGAAGGGTCTAGCACCTGGTCACTGACTGACCCTTTTTCTGCTCCTCCTTCCCATTACACCATTCAGGCCCCGTAGGCCACTTCCTACCTGATCATTGCTGGAGTCATCTCACACGTCTCCGGGTTGTTCAAGTTCCCCATTCAGGGCAGTTGCCTTCTGTGTCCCCTGGAGTCATAGAGTTCACTGTCCAGGGTGACTTTTTAGATGTTTGGCTCTGGGCTGCTGATTAAGGGCAGCTGTCCACTGGTAAGCGCTCTCAGGTTCCCGGTTCCCAGCTTCATTGGCTAACATAGCTCCTGGGCTCAGGTCCTCCAGTGCACGTCCTTCCTCCTCGCCGATGAGCCCCGAATGAGCTGGGCTGCTCCCTTTTAAACTGAGGGAGCAGTTGGAACATGCCTAGCATGGTCTGGAGGGCGGGACTTCTGCTGCCTATAGAGTTGGCTCAACTCTTGCAGTGCAGGATAAGCCCACCCTGTGACAGTACTCTTTGCAGGTCTCCCTGGGGGGGAGTTGAAAGGAACTAGACTCGACAGACCCTTTCCCAGGGCCAGAGTCAATGGTACCCGTGGCTGAGGGTGTAGCATTTGAGTGGCCCAATACGTTGTAACGGGGGTGGGTCTAACGCCTGGTCAACAGGGATCCGTGCTGACCCTTGTTCTACACCTACCTCCCAGCGTAGGTACTGAAAGGACAAATTATTTTGGTCGAAGTATAGTAATATTTAAGGACAAGTACAAAAGAGTGGCTAGAGATCTAGCTGGCTAGAGACTCAGTTATTGTATATTTGGTGTTTTACTTACAGAAATGCAACCCTGGCACTTTGGGTAATGTGTGCACTTTTTTGGTATCTGAGCTATTGCTTCTGAAGTGAATCACAGAGTATGCCATTTGTATTTATCTCAGCAAACTTTCTCATCCCTCCTCTCCCGCCACCAATATTTCCACTAGTAGTTTTTAGGCTGGGAAAAATCACAGCTTAATTTGTCCATGCCCTATATTACTGGACTTATGAACAAATCATTATTAAACACCTAATATAGACAAAAGGTTTTCATGACATTTCAATAGGCAAGAGAAATCACAACTTGACTCTTCATATAGTTGATGCTTGTTATGTTCCAAAAATTTTAGACTCTATAATTACCTGATTCGTTAATCAATTAGATAACCTTCTAGATGTTAAGATCCTTTAGTCAGTTGGTGTCCACTTTCTGAGCTCAAGCCTTATAATTGGTATCCTCACTGGATTTAATAGTTCATTCTGCTATTTATTTCAGTAATAATGAGAAAACTGTGTTGTATGAATCCCTTTTGGTAGAATTATTGAATTCTTGCCAAGTTGGAAGGACTTTTAACTTTTATTTGGCATAATAAATGTCATTAAAATGGCATATTCTTCTAAGATGTTTCATCTCCTTTAGATATTACCACTTATTTTTATGGAGAAAGATATTTCAATAAATGATATAAACTCTTTGATAGCTAATTAACATGTCTTCTGCTTGAGGCAATTAGAGCCTAGCGCCTTAGAGAATATTTTATAAAATAGGACTGTAGCACTCACTTTGCCTTTGATTTGACAGTACATCTCCCACCTAAGGATAGCATCTCTAAGGCTTTGTCTATACTAGAAAGTTTTACCGGAAAAAGTTGACTTTCTCTAGTAAAACAAGCCCTGCGTACACACAGCAATGCATGTTTTATCAGTAAAACTGCCTTGTTTTATGGACAAAATAACCCCACCAGTGTGAGAGCTATAATACCTTTTCTGGTACTGTTGTACTGGTAATGAGTCAATATGGATGCTGAAGGGTTTTTTTCCCCATGCATTACATGGCCTCTGGAAATGTCCCAGAGTGCCGATCAAGGCCACTCTGGTCTTCCGGAGCTGTCATTCTTGTCAATTTCCCTGCTCAAACAGAGCAGGGAAATTGATAAATAATGATGCTTGTCAATTTCACTGTTCTGTTAGACCAGTGAAAATAACAAGGGGGGGGCTCCCTGTCCCCTGCGGCTTCAACCTTCCACCAGGGACTGGGGAGCCAAGGAAGCTGCCTGCCCCTTGCTGCTGGGGACTGGGGAGCCCCGGGCGCTGTAACCCTGCTGCTGCTGGGGAAACAGGAGCCCTGGTGGCTGCAGAGGCTGCAGCCACCAGGGCTCGTGGTCCGTGGCAGGGGGGGCTGAAGCTGTGTGGCTCTTCCGTCCCCAGCAGCTTCAGTGCCAAGCCACTGGGGACAGGGGAGCCTCAGTGGCTGCCTTCCCTTTGCTGCCGGGGACCGGAGACAGCTGCAAGGGCCCCTGGGTCTCTGCCGGCAACAGAGGAAGCCACCAGTGCTCCGGTGGCAGCAGGACTGCAGCCACTGAGGCTCGTGGATCTGCAGAATCCCAGCAGCTGAATTCCCACCATTGCCACAGGCGTCAAGGGAGCCACTGGTTGTGGTGCTCGGCAGCCTGGGGGCTGCTGCTAGCCTAAGAGCCACCCTCACCAGCTCCCCTCGGCCTGCAGCAGCAGCCGCAATGGCCAGTCCCAAGGCTGCTGTGCTCCAGAGATGCTCGGAGTTTGGCACCTTGGGACCACTGCCAGCCCCTGCCACCGGCTGCCTTCGCTCTGCTCAGTCTGGCTATGTCTACACTTGGTAATTTAGGTCAACTTTAGCTAAGTCAACTTTGTTAAGACTTAGTGCGTCCACACTATAAAATTAAGTCGACTTAGGGGGGAACTTACAAAGTCGACCTAGAGCATCCACACTGGACGCCGAGGTCGACTTCTAGGGGTTAGGGGGACCTGGGAGAGGTGCACAGTGGCAGGGGGGACCCCTTGCCAATTGCAAGGGGGCTCAGCCTTTGCCCCATTGTACCTGGGTACAATGGGGCAAAGGGGGACAGAGACCCTGGCAGAGCATAGGGGCAGGGTGGGCAGGGCTCTGCCCTGCCCTGTGGGGGGGCATGCCAGGCTCCCCCTGTGCCCCCCCTGGCAGAGAGGGCATTGGTATAGCCCTGGGGTAGCCCTAAGTTGACTTAGGGTTACCCCACGTCTATACTGGTTAAGTCGACTCTAGGGAGTCGACTTAAGCCTTAGGTCTAATAGGAAGGTGGTGTTATAAAGTCGACTTAATTTTCATTAAGTTTGCTTTATTTTCCTTAAGTCAACTTAAGCAAGCTGCTTAAGTCGACTTAAGGAAACTGTAGTGTAGACGCAGGGTAAATTAAGTCGACTTAAGCAAGCTTAAGTCGACTTAATTTACCAGTGTAGACACAGCCTTAGAGAGTCATTTTACATGATATACATTCTACCAGCCTTTTTATGGGGGGCTGTGATATTTTTTCAGCATTCTGAGAAGCTAGGGGTATTTGGAATGAGCCAGGCAGATGATATAAATACTCTAGAGATAAACAAGGTTGTAGAGTAATCATGGAGAGTGGGCATGAAATAGACAAAAGAAGAAAAAAAAGTATCAAGGAAATTTCCTTAAGACTGTCAATATCACTGAAAAATTAAAACCATACGGAACAATTCAAATGGGCTCACAGAGAATAGTTGGGTTATAAACCAATAGCAGATAAATAGAACAAACAAAAGTTTAAACCTATAGATACAAAATATTGGCCAAATGACAGCTCACAAACTGAGTTGATTAGACTTGGATGTGATGCTGACAGACCAGATCAGTTTGGAGCAACAGGCCATTTCACCTGTGTGTAAATTTCAAAGAAATGTTAGGTATATTAATATGCATGAACTAATTCACCTGTTAGAAGAGAACAAAGGGGGATGTTATCATATTACATTTACATGGCATATGCTCCAGTAATTGCATTGGTTCTAAATTCATGAAAACTAGGGAATGTGAGTGGCATTGTCTTTAGTTATCTGTAGTGTGTTGTCTGCTACCACGGCACATGTGGTTACATTATGTATGGATGTAATTAGGTAATCCTAGATCAGAGGTGTGTTAGTATTACACTGAGAATTTACTTAATGCATAAAACTTCATGAACAGTAATAAAAGATGGTCTGGATTGCTGTAGCTAAATTCGTTATGTATGTATCTGTAATTGGATTGCCCATCAAATGGGATAGGAACCATGGAACTGTAAATAAAGAAGCACATTAACTTGAAAGCACGGGTCATTGTGTTCAGTAATGGAAAATCCAGAAACTTTTTCTGCATTTATTAACAAAGAGAAAGCTTCTGCTGTGATGGAAACACATTTTTTTAAGGACTGCTTTTCAGGGAAAACAGCTGTAAGAGCCAACCCTGGGTGCAATCCAGTTTCTCTGGACTGATGGATTCTGACAGGGGACTCCTGAACCATTGAACAGAGGTTCCCGAATCCCAAGACCATTGTGAGTAGCCATGAGGGACTTATAGAAAACTAGCAGACACCTCATTTCTGTGTCTCATTTGGACTAGAAACTGATTCACCTGTATTATATTTTACCTTCTTTAATCTCCCAATAATTCTGATTTTTTTCTTAGCTAATAAATCTTCAATTAATTTACTAGAGAAATTTGCTGTCAGCATTGTCTTTTGTGAAAGATCATGAGTATCCATTGACTTAGGGTAAATGACTGGCCCATTGGGGCTGGGAGTAATCTAATATGAGGTAATTTTAGGGTTTAATAACCTTTCATCTCTTAATCCAGTTTGCTTGGGTGGTAAACTAAGGGCTGCAAAGCATAAGGGGGACTGTCTGCGGCTCCATGGTAAGACTAATTTAGTGATCCAAGCATTCACACTTGTTACTGGTTTGGTGAAAGACAACAGAGTCTTGTGGCACTTTTAAAGACTAACAGATTTATTAATCGCATGAGCTTTCGTGGGAGAAAATCGAAGTGGGATTTTCTCCCACGAAAGCTCATGCGATTAATAAATCTGTTAGTCTTTAAAAGTGCCACAAGACTCTGTTGTCTTTCTACAATAGACTAACACGGCTACCCCTTTGGAATTTGGTTTGGTGAAGTCTGTTAATAGAATATCCTACCAGTTTGGGGTGTCTGCCCTGTTTTCTGACAATCTGACCTGAGATTGGGACTCACAGCTGTGAGTCACCCCCTCTACCATGACACTGAATATCATATTATCATAAATGTGAAACTAATAAGTATAGGAAAGATGGCATTCATTCTAAGGAAAATTCACCTACCAGGAGAGGACCAGCGCAAGGTCCTAAGTACCAATTAAATTCACAAACTCAGCCAGCACTAGTTAAGTAGTGTAACTAGCAGATAGAGCTTGTGCTGTCCCTATGCACAGGGTGCCTTTCACTTTCTGTGAATGAGGAACTTTGCAGTAATATCATGGCCAAGTGACAATTCAGGTGAAGCAGAGATTTCACAGAAATCAACGTCTTTATGGGAATAAAAATCTGCTTCCAATCATGATGTGTACCAAAAATAAGAATAAACATTACACATACATGTATTATTTAATTCAAAGTAATATTTAATAATATCTTTAATAAATATTTATTATATATCTTTATTATATTTTTAATAAATATTTTTGATGGTAAAGCTGCATTTTAAGAATGTCACCAGATTAACGCTTCCTTGATCCAGCAAAACACACATGATTAAGTGCTTTGCTGGATCAAAGAGCAGTTAACAAACGATTTATGATACCTTGATTTTTTTTTTTTACATGATTTCTTGTGCTGCCAAGAAATAAAAAACAAAGCAAAAATGTAAGATGTAAGTCTGCACTGAAGATAATGCAAGTTTTGTATGTATAGGGCTGCACTAAAATACCTTTGTGTTGTATATTGCAGACTTCAGCATAGGTATATATGAAATGATAGACTATACCAGATTTGTTGCTTTTTACATTGAATTTTGTTGTGTTTTCTGAGGGACACTTAGCCCCTGAACTCCTCTCCCCTTCCCTGCTAACAAATGGGTTAAATGTGATTTAGGAATCTCCTTGTTTATTCAGCAGATGCATGTTTGATCTAAAATATAATGCAATTTACTTTACAGGATTTTGTTTGTTTTTTACCTTTCAAGTTACACTGATTTTCAATGGTTTGTCTTAGACCCTTCAACACATTCTGGAGAGTGGCATATTCTAAATGAAGAAAAAAGAAATATACTTATATTATTTTTCAATAATTTCTTCATGATTTTCATTTTACAATTGCACTTTAAGTGCTACAAACAATAATAAATAACTTGTATAACAGTCAATGGTCTTTTGAAAGAGTACATCAAGGAAAAAGACAAATTTACAACTATTTCAATGTTCAGTTATAGGCTTTTCCAGATGTACAAATCTACTCTATACCTATTATAGGCAGTACAGACAGCAACATCTATAGTTCAGCTTGCCTGATATTCTCCATTATAGAACAAACTGGTTTTCAGCCATGTAAAGCTTTGCCAAACTTTAACAGTTTGAACAGAAATTTTTCACGCTATGTGTTGGCCTGAGTGTGATTTTTTTTTTTTTTTTTGGTGGTTGTATTTTTGTTTAAATTGAAACCTTTAGCAAAAATAGTTCAGCCATTTCTTAGAACAAAAGGACGGAAAAAAACATTGTTTTTTATCATGTTAAATTCTTACAACTCTTTTGTTGAGACACTCTAGCACATCTGTACTTAGAACAGACTTGAACTTTGCCCAGGGAGTGGATGTCATTTTTGTGTTAGGGATGTGCCTTTTGCCATTCCTGTGAAAATCTCCTTGAACTTGGCCAGGTTTTGAGCTTCTGAAAATCTCAGTTTGCACATGTTCAGTAGAGACCTTTTAGAGCAGAGGTTTTCGAACCTGAGGCCTAGGGGCCAAAAATAGCTGCGGGTGCTTTCCAAATGGCCCATGGGTCCCCCCCGTTGGCTGCAGAAGGGAGCTGCTGCCTACGACCCAGGTGGAGCGTGTTTCTGCAGGGCTTAAAGACAGGTGCAGGCTTCTTGCTTCAGCCAAGGGAATGGGAGATCAGTGCTACCCTCTTCCTGCCTGTAGTCGGGAGTATCCTCTGACTAGGTCCATAGGCCCTGGGGTTCTTGCTGAAGATAGGGGGAGGAGAACACTGATCTCCCATCCACCTGACTGCAGGAGGGAGCTACTGCCAAGGAACCCACATGTAGCGTGCAGGGCTCACGACGCATGTGGTTCTCTCTGATGCAGCCAGGGAGATGGGAGATCGGCGAGGAGGCAGCCTTCTTGCTGAACTCTTTCCATCTGGCTTCAGGATTGGCGGCCTGCTGGCACAGACTGGTGGCCCATCAGAGTTGTAAAAATGATATCTGTGGCACTCCAGTCAAAAAGATCGGGAACCACTGGTTTAGAGTTTGGCAGCTAAATTCTCAGAAGATTCCGTCTGCATAAGGTGTAATCCAAATCAGGGCTCTAGAAGTGAACAGAAATTTCCTTGCAATTGCTCCAGCTAATATCCAAGGGGTGCTGTGGCATCAGGCACAGGAACTGAAAGTAGGAAGATTTTCTGTCCTTTGTTCTTACTGCTGGAACATAAGCAGAGTGGAAGAGGAGGAGAAGAACTGGAATGCAGAGGAGGCGGGAAACTGGACCAAGGGGCTCCTGGTGAAGTCTCCAGCAAGGTAGAATTGCTAATTTTGGTTGGACATATTCCTGGAGGTATCATCACATGACAATCTTTAATTAAAGATAAATCTTTCATTCCTGGAGATTCCAAAACAATCCTGGAGGCTTGGAAACCCTATGCCAGGGTTGCAGGAGAGGGGAACCAGGAAGGAGCTGTGACTTGAAGCAAAGAGGCAGCAGCTGGGGAGGGGTGGGGAGATGGTTAGGGGAAAATAGGAGTCTAAATGTGGGGACTGGGACACAAAATCAAGGGGGCTGGTGATGGGAGAATGAGATTTGGATGAGGAGCCAAAATGGGGGTGGGGATTGGGAAGCAAGACAGGGACCAGAACAAAAACAGACTTGAAAGGCCAAGCTGGCCCATGGCTGGCTCTGCCAGGATGAGCTGGGAGCAGCTTCTTGGTCCCAGCAGAGACAGCCATGCGCCGGCTGGCTTTCGTCGGGACCAGTCGCCCGCCTCCTGGGCTCTCCAGCCAGGGTTCCAGCAGGCAATCCCCTCCCGCTGGAGCCCTGGCTGGGGAGCCCTTCTCCCCAGGACCGCGGCTCCCCTGGCAGGGAAGCCGCGGGTCTGGGGAGAAGGGAGCAGGGGCTCCCCAGGGGACAAGGGCTCCCTTGTCCCCCCTGCCCTAAATCGACCAAGTCGACTTAGGGCATCTACACTGGCTAAGTCGACTTAATAAAGTCAACTTCGACACTAGCTCGAATTATAACGAGGTGTTATTAATTCAAACTAGTTTTTCCTTAATTTGACTTAAGGAACAGTTTAAGTCCAATTAAGGAAAGCCCAGTGTAGAAGTGGATTAAATTAAGTCGACTTAAGCCTGCTTAAGTCGACTTAATTTATAAGTGTAGACACACCCTAGGTGTGCAGGTGGCAGAGGCCCCCTCCGTGAGGTGGAGGTTGGTCCTGGCAGGAGTCACCAGGGTTGGAGACCTCTTGGACTATGCCTGGGGGGACGGGGTGGATCCCCTTGCGCTGAACTCAGCGCATGGGGCTCTCCACCCTTCGAACCTGCCGACACCTACTCCAGGAGGTGAAGGCAACCTTGCTCCCTGCTGCTCGAGTTTACCTCGAGCAGCTCCTGTGAGAAGGTATTCCCCACTCTCCCCTCAGCCCTGGCCCTCCGGAGCTTTTGATTGGCCCCGGCCCCGTGAGCCCTCTCCCCTCCGCCCCCCGGACTTGCAGCCAGCCCGGTTTCGAACTGTACCTTGCAAGTATTTGTACACGCTTGTGCTCCATACCATCCACTTCCTCGCCCTCTTGTCCCACCCCGATACAAAATGGGGGGGACCTAATTCCACCAGTGGAGGGCGAGGACCCCTGGTGGGCCAGTCTATATGCCACCTTGACCCCATGGCCCACCAGGGATATCAGTTGACGGCCTGCCCACCACCCAGAATTCAAATAGTAGCACCCTCCTGTAGCCCTCAGGTCTGACTCCCTCACATAAGTCTCTCATTTTATTGGGAATACCAGCAGATGAAGGCCAAGTGCACCTTCAAATTTCATCATATTTATTTTACCAGAGCTATCTTATTTTAAATGGAGATTTTTTTCTGATATTCTTCTTACAAATTGAATTTAAATTTGGAGATTAATTAGAAAGTTAAGGAAGATTAGTTTAAACATAGCTCCTAAATACACATAGGATTTTTCTTGTTTTTTATTGTCCAAACTGCACCCCCCCCTGCCCAACTTCATATCTCATACATTAATACGTTTTGTAATCCAACCTATGGTTGGAGAAATTCAAAGCGTGTGCAGTTCTGTATTTGTTCCAATATTCTGTCTTTCATGAACCTTTCAGTGGTAGGGCACCTCTTTTAGGCTATGGAGGAGTGGCACACACGTGAGTCAATTACTCCACTGCCCCCCAAGAGCTGCATTAGGGCATATTTTTAGTGGACCAGCGGTCACCTTCCACCTAGGGCCTTGCACTGTCTCGTTCCTTCTCTGTGTCCCCAGTGATACCACCAAACAGCCCATAGTCAACAAAAGGCATGAAACAAAAGAAAAGTAAAGCAGCTCTCTCCAATGGAGGGCCTCTCTTACTTCAGAGGGGCCACCAGAGTATCAATGTCTACTTTAGAAGTTACTGGCCTCCATTGGAAGCCCTAGTTCTTCTTCCTTCAGCTCAAGGATTCTGCCACTGTGTTGTTTTGTGAGGGAAGGGGCTCTGCAGACTGTCAGACCCTTCTCCTGGGCTGGAGAAGCTCAGTAGTCTGTTCCCATCCCATGGCTGCCCCCATCTGAATGGAGTTACCTCTATAACTATCCCCCCGTTCTGGCATGATTTGTTGGGGCTGGGGATGTGGGGTCATTCCAGTCAAATCAACACCTTAACCTCTTCCATGCTTGGGTAGGATTTAAGTACTCCATCACAGCATCTTAAATAAAACCACTATGAAGGTAATATTTTGTATTTGGTTGGGAAACAGGCCATTTCTTATTGATAAATAAAGAACCAGTAACATGTTTATAAGCAAAATAAGTCATTCTATTGTTTCAAATGTCTGCGATATTAACATGTGAACATAGGCTGGATCTTCTGTAATATATTAAAATATAAAATCCTCATTAGACAGTGTGCACTTGCCTTTTTAAAAAAAGTCACCCTATTTAGAAACTACACACAGAAAACTACATTAAAAATGTTAAGTTTGCAAAGTCAAGCACTCAGAAATCAGGAAATGCTAGAATAAAGAGTGCCACGTGCCTGAGGCTATCCTTTCTGTTCCTGCAATCCTCTGTCTAATTTGCTGTATACCTTCCAGCTTCTGCAACAAATAAGGCAGGGATCCAACAGAGCAAAGCCTCATTCACTGTACCATCTTATACATTCCCAGAACACACCCCATCCTTTGCACAGAATGAAGTAGGAGTTGTGTGGAAAAAAATAGTATGTGATCAAGAAATCAAAGACTGTAACATAATGCATGTACACAAGGGAGCTGGATTAAGTTCCCCCGCTTCCTCTCCCAATCTTCCCACAGGCTGACCCAACCTAATCCTTCTATTCCCCCTCTGTTTTCCCAGCCCTTGCATTTCAAAAGACTACTTCATCCTCTTTTTCCACACTGCTGCCACTAGGGGGAGCATTGAGGGCACAGTAGAGAGAGGCAATCCCTTGCTTTCAATACCTGTGTCCACAGCATCCCCAGAAGCAGTATTTATCGGAGAAATCCTGATCAGTCCCTACAGCACCAGACTAGAAAACATGCTTTCCACAGAAGAAATCTTCACAACGATTACCTGTCAGACTTCAGAATCCTCACTGAGATTTGTCTCCACGGTGAACTGAGAATTTCAGAGGCTCGTAATTTGGCCACATCTGGGGGTATTTTCAAAGAGATAACAAAAGGCACATCTCTGACACTAAAGGAACTCCTTGCCAAATTTCCAGTGCGTGCTGTAAAGCATGGAAACGCTAAAGCGTCTCTCCAAAAGCAGGTTGTAAGAATTTTTTTAGCATGTTTAAAACCATGTATTTCTCCTCACCTTTTTCGAGAAAAGGCTCAACCATTTTTGCTGAAAATTTCTTATAAAATGCAACTTGAGGGAGATGCACTGCATGGAAAATTTCAATGCACAGTTTATTTGACAGAGTAACTAAAAGCAGGGTTGCCGAGGATTCGTGACAGGTGACCGAGCACAGACAGCGCGCTCAGCGCCACCCACAATTTATAGAACAGAATTTTATTCAGGAATCAAAGGAATTCTTTACTTAATTCCAAACCTAGACCTTAAATTGTATCATATTTGGGTGTCCTACCGATTTATTTTCAGAAATAATGATTATTCATGCTAAAAATGGATCGCATACTGCATCTCAACTTTTCATTATTAGGGTCCTAGAAAAGCCTACTTTCTTATATGTCCCATGGAGGGAGAGCCTCACATCCACAATCCTACTCCATTTTTAGTAACTAGTTCTGCCGTGAATTCACTGTCCACTCAGAATGATGAAAATGTATACTATACCCATATACTATTCTTTAGCTTCAAGAGCAATATGGAAACCTTTGCTGTATACATCTTGCTAAATTTTTATTGCATTTTGTATTAATATTTTTGCAACCCTCATGGATGGCTCTTGTCTGCTTTTCATTTTTTGAATCCTTGGTGATTTTCACAAGTAAGGCAACCCAGCCAGTACACCTCAGCAGACTACCTGGGGGAGAGAAACTGATTGCAGACTGAATTAACGCTTGCTGGTCTGCCTCTATTTGAGTGTGAGTCACTTATTATTAAGGAATCCCAATTGCAAGAATCATATCTTAATGTGACTATGCCAGGAAGACATATCTTGAGAAATTTCCCATATGGGTATACCAGTGTGATGGATTAAAAAACAACAACAACAACAACAACAACAAATAAACTCTGACAATTAACTCTGGGCTTATTGGGAGTTTTGCCTACATTAATAATAATAATAATAAAAAAGCAAGACTGTGCTCAGTGTTTACTGCTTCACTCACTGTCAGTGGAGCAGTTAATATCTGTTTCTTATACTCTGGACATCTTTTCCTTTCCAATCCCATATCACCAAATGCCTCTGAAAATCTCCTCTTGAACATCACACCGCCTGGTACCCTCTCAAACTTTTATTGATCTGAAATTATCTTTCCACCAGATCAATCTCATTTGCCTTTTTCTCTATTATTGGCAATTCCATCACCCTCCAATCTTCTGGGCTTGAAAGCTTTGTGTAATCTTCAACTCCTCTTTTTATTTCTTCCTCCATATTCAGTCTCCTGACAAATTCTGACACCACTTCTTTAATATTACCAAAATTTGACCTTTGCTGACTTTCTGTACTGCTAAAACTCTTGTCCATCCCTTGGCAATTTCTCAAGATTACTATAATCTTCTCCCCTTGGCCTTCTACCTTTCACGTTTATCCCCCCAAATCTATCTAAAAACAAAAACAAAGGTTGTTTTTATTTCTTATCATTATATCAACATCGCCATCACTTCAGATACTTTCACTTACAAAAAACGCATTGTATATTATATATAACTTGGGGGATATGGAGGAAAAGGAAGGGTCACACTCTGTTTCTGTAGACCAAGCTCATTGCATGAATCTGGGACAACTTGAATTTCTTCATTCCTCTCCACAAGTTACTTGTGTATGCCACCTTTCCATCCCCTTCTATTTCAGGGACTCCCTGCAACTCCTTTGACCCCTTACCTCATACCATGGTCCCCCACTCTCCCCTGAAAGCCAAAGGCTGTGTGCTCTCCCATTTCCTACTTTCTTCCCATGAACCCTCATTTTCCCCTCCCTGCCCACCGTTCTGCAAACATTTCTGTATGATCCATCATTCTCCCCATCCCAGGGGCTCTATCTAGACCATCATTCTTCCTTACTCATACTCCATCCCTCACCATTCCTTTTTACTTCCATACCACATCCTTTACCTTAGCTCTATGTGTAGTTCCTTCTCTTAAAAAGATTAATTGCTTGGCATGATTAATATTAACAATCAAGGGTAAGGAACACAAGCCAGAACAAGAAAATAAAAAACAAGTTAAAGAATATTTAGATAAGTTAGATGTATTCAACTAAGCATGACCTGATGAAATTCACTCTAGGTTATTTAAGGAACTAGAGATTATCTCTGAGAACTCATGGAGGATGCATGAGGACCCAGCGGATCGGACAAGGACAAGCATAGCACCCATCTTCATCAAGAGGAAAAAAGAAGACCTGAGAAGTATAGAGCAGTCAGCATAACCTCAGGAGCTGGAAAAATTCTGGAACAAATTATCTAACAGTTTCTAAACACCTACAGGATAATAAGGCTACATAAATAATGGACAATGGGGATTTGTTCAGAATGCCAAACCAACCTAATTTGTTTCTTTTACAGTATTATTGGCCTAATGGATGGGTCCAGGGAGAAGCAGTAGATGTTATGTATTTTGATTTCAGTACAGCTTTCACACAGTCCCACATGACATTCTCATAAGCACACTAGATAAATGTGATCTAGAGATGAAATAAGGTTGGTGCCCAATTAGTGGAAAGACTGAACTCAGAGTAGTTCATTGCCTTGCTGGGAAGGTCATTTCCAGTGGGGTCAGTCCTAGGCCTGATATAGTCAATATTTTTATTAATGACTGCAATAAGATAGTGGAGAATATGCTTATAAAATTTCTGGTGACATTAAGCTGAGGGGGGGTGCAAGCATTTTGGAGGACAGGATTAGAATTCAAAACGACTTTGGTAATTTGAAGAATTAGTCTGAAATTGACAAGATGAAACTGAGTAAAGTGTAAAACACAACATTTTGGAAGGAAAAATCAAATGCACAGGTACAAAATGAAATGAGGACTAAATGACTAGGCAGTAGTACTATTGGAAGGGATCTGGGGGTTACAATGTATCACATATTACAGGACTGAGGTTTTGTGGCCTGCATTGTGTGGGAAGTCAGACTAGATGATCATATTGGTCCCTTCTGACCTTAGAGTCTATGAGTCTATACTGAACATGAGCCAACAATGAGATGTTGTTGCAAAAAAGGGCAATATAATTCTGGGCTATATTAACGGAAGTGTCATATATAAAATGTGGGAGATAACTGTCCCGCTCTCTTTGACAATGGCGAGGCCTCAGCTGGGGTACTGTATCTATTTCTGGGCAACACACTTTAAGTAGAATGTGGATAAATTGTAAAGAGTCAGAGGAAAGCAACAAAAATGATAAAAACTTTAGAAAACCTAAACTATAAGGAAAGGTTTAAAAAACTGAACATGTGTATTTTTGAGAAAAGAAGGTGGAGGGAAGATCTGATAGCAGTCTTCAAATATGTTAAGGGCTGTTATACAGAGGAGAGTGATCAATTGTTCTCCGTATCCACTGGAAGTAGGATAAGAAGTATTGGTTTAATTTGTACCAAGGGAGATTTAGGTTAGATATTAGAAAAACGTTCTACCTATGTTAAGGATTTGGAATAGGCTTCCAAAGGAAGTTGTGGAATCCCTGTCACTGGTGGTTTTTATAAACAGGTTAGACAAATACCTGCCAGGGATGGCTCAGGTATACTTGGTCCTGATTCTGTGCAGGGGACTGGACTAGATGACCTCTCCAGGTCCTTTCCAGTCTCTCATACCTGTGATTCGCTCATCATAATTATTTCTCTTTGGTTTAGAAGATAAATCATTTATGGTCAACATACTGAACTCTATTGGTAAAATAGGAAGAGATGAGATAGAAATATTGTTATGCTGGGAGGCATTAACTGATGTCATCAACCAATTCTTTGATCTATAGATAGAGGTATCTGAAGTTGTGGTTCTATGAAATAGATGGCAGGAGTCCCACTTTTCCCCTTCTGGTTTTCCAGTTTTCCTGAAAAACAATAGAGTTTTGCCTGTTGATGTTCAGAACATTGATTGGAATTTTGGAATTGATCAGATTTAGTATTCAAAAGTTATCACATTATATCCAATCCCTCAAACAGCAACAGAAAAACTGAGAAATGCCATCAAGTTGCACATAAGACCACACAAGCGTGACTGAATACTAATCAAAAGAAGGGAACATTCTTTTTTTAAATAAAAGTCTGAAAAAATAAATTGAAACTAAAGTGTCCTAAATAGAAATAAAAAATAAAATAATATTTAATTATTTTAGTCCTTATCTGTTCTGTAATTCCTCTTCAAGTGGCTGGCAACTTCTTTATTAAAAGACATAAACTTAGAATTTCTACCTACAGAATACCTTTTAAACACAACTTTCATTATTTAAGTGAATGCATTTTCCATTAAGTAGAGCTTGAAGTAGTTTCTATTAATGTTTTTAGAATTGCTACTTGTAAGGAATTAACACTACATTTGTATCCCTTATGCAAAATTTTAGGGAATACTGACAATACAATAATATTAATTGGCCAATAAAGTGGATATATGTTACGGGAGGGATTTTTGAAAGCACTCAGCTTTGGCCTTACTCTTCTCCCACTGAAATCAGCTTAAGGGCTTGTATATGAGCCTATGCCCCACGACACCAGCTGAAATTGGTGGAGCTGGAAATGCCATTGACTCAAGGTAAAGTCTTCACAGTGGCAGAAGAAGGACCGTCAATAGAGAGGGCCTTTGGCACTAGACCTTTGCTGCTTTACTCATGGTAACTACAGAATATCTGAGGGCTGCTCAACAATGAATGTGGTCACTTTCAGCACCACTACAGTGATATAATGAAATAGAATATTCCTGGGGAAAAGGTTCATTGTGTAGCTGTAAAGTTATACTAACTATTAATATAAACATTTATATAGTAAGTACCCAAGACCCTCTAAACAAATTCACCTGTCTGTGGCCAAAGATAAATGTTTCTGTGTTCAAGACAGATAAAAAAAAAGTTTAGATTTTTTTCCCCCCTGGAAATGTTTGAAAAGAACAAAAGCCAAAAGAATATCTCACTTAACTGAGCGACAAGACAGCTGCAGTGTTTTTAATAGCCATTAGAGTTAATAGCCCTTCCGTGAAAACTGAATTTGTGATAAGTAAATCTGCAGTCATATATAAGAATTTAATGTGATATATGTTAGTAATAACCCATTTGAAACATTAAAATAAATCACTACATATTAAAATCTCCTATGAATTGCCGCAAATTTACTTGTCAAAAAGAATAGTTTTTAACAGTCTTATTCTGTGTTATAAGAATGGATACATTTTGTATCAGCTCTTACAGATATAAATATCTGGAAATTGTCACAAGAATGAAGCAGAATTATCAGAATGAATAGATTAAAGAATGAGTTATCAGATTTGCCAGGTTTTTTATAACAAGAAGAAACATATTTGAGCATGTGGATTTTATTTCTTGTCTTTATTAATTAGGGTCCAATCCAACAAGATGTTGAGTCTTCTGTGAGCTAATGAACATTCTCATCTACCATGGATTTCAACAGAACATATAACTGGATTGGATCCAAAGGCTTATAGAAAAGTGTTTTGTTTATAGGATACCTTATGTTCCTTACTAAGTTATTCTTGTACATTTTAAGACAGAAGATAGTAGAATTACTTTTTGAATTGTCAAGTACAAGAAGGGAATCAACTGTCTTTTAAACATTAAAATGACACTTACCCTCTTTTACTGAATCTTCTTTTGATTGGCTTAATGTTAATAGCCTATTACATTTTTCCAGCTGAAGATCTAGAAGGCTATTCTTTCCATTAATAGCTGATATTTTCTGTTAAAAATGTCAACATATCTTTAGGTTAATGCTAAATTAACTCATTTTGTTCTGAATTTCCTATGTAAATCCCAGGTTTTTCAAATGAGTGTTAACCACACTCCCCCCCTGCTCAAAAAAGAAGAGCCAACCCAAACAAATAAAAAACCCCAAACAAAACCTGCAACCTGTCCCCCCCCCCCCCAAACCAAACAAAAAACCAAACAACACTGATCTGAGTTCTGCAAAATAGTTCAAAGTCTCTCTTTCGGTCTATTTTACCGACAGTATGGAGGAGCTGAAAAGAAATTGAATGCAGTTAGGTGATACATGCTTGCATTGTAGATAATTAAAAGTTTAGACTCCACAACTGATAATGGTTGCCATAGCAATATTCTTTCAGAATGTTGCTTCTACATATTCAAGCCTGTGGATGTCCGCTCCCATTCTGCAGTGCTCTGGGAATCTTTGAGAACCAGGACCCACTTGGGCTCCATGAGCTTCTTCATGCAGAACTAAATATTCATGCTCATGTTTTTGATCTATACTTAGAAAACATCTTTTCCAACTCCCTTAGTAGTACTGATGTAGGTTGGATGATACTTATAATTTGCCCCAGACACCTTGACTTTGTAGACAATATCATAGTGATATCACCTCTGGAAGAATACAACCACTAAGTTGCAGCTAGTATACAACAGCCAGATAGTAGGGATTATAAAAGAATGAACAAACTAATGGTAACATCAAAAATCAAGGAATAGGCTAAACTAATCATTGTTAGTGGAGACCCCAACCAAGTAGACAGCTTTTGCTATTTGGCCTCCATCACATGAGAGACACTACAATGATGACATGAAGAAGCACATAGTTACTGCAAGCAAGACATTTGTGTGCCTGAAGAAAAACATTTGAAACCTTAAATCAGTGTCCATGACAGCTAAAACCAGATTATATACATCTCCTGTACCTACATTTATTTACAGTTAGGGAACATGAGTACAGGCAAAGTGTCTGGAACTGATGTACCTGTATCATACACATTTATTTCCCCTTGTCATGCCCAAGAAATGATGGCATTCATAGAAGACTCAATGTGCAGTACACAACTACAATCATCAGAAGGTGCCAACTACAATGGTTTGGACATGTTGCTAGAATGGCCTCATACTGACTGCCTAAAATTATTCTCTATGTTAGAGTCCATGGTGAGAAAGGCCATGGATGTCCAAGGAGACAGTGGTAAAACATGGTATATAAACCACCCAGGCATCCCCCCTAAAATAGTAACTCAAAACAGATTAGGATGGAATCTGCTCATGATCTTGGTCCTATCCAAACTTGGTGCTGGAAAAAGGAGTGGGAGATAATGCTAATGATTATGGTATGCTAATGATTATAAAAGGTCTGTGTAGCTCAACTGCCTCAGTTCCTTCCACTAAACTCCAAAGGTTTATGGGCCAGATCCAGCTCCCATAGAACTCAATGGAAATCTCTCCATTAATTTCAGTGGAGTTAAAGAATGCCCTATAAATGAGTAAACTTTCTCTGGAAGGGGGGAATGTGGGCAGATACCATGAATATGCAGAGATAACATTGTATAATCACAGGTTTTAGGGAAAATATTTTTTTTCTTGAGGTGGCCTCTGCATAGTCCTACTGTGGGAATCTAGTGAGCAGTACAATCTCTTAGGAACGTGGACTGAGCAGTTCTAATTAAATAAAAATTGCAGTAATCTCCCTGAAAGTGTGCACTCTTTGAGGAAGTGAGGCATCCTGAAAATGAACTGCTTGGGAGATGATACCTAAGGGTACGTCCACACTGGAGCCTTAGGTCGACTTAAGGACAGTTAAGTCGACCTACCCCTGCGTTCACACTGGGCATTTATTAAGTTGACTTAAGCACTCCCTTAGGTCGACTTAATAACACCACCTCTGAAGATCAACTTAACGCTTACATTGACTTAAGCCAGTGTAGACGGGAAGTGCCCTTAAGTTGATTTAGCTGGCCTCCAGGTCCCGGTGCAATGTGGGACTACTACCCACAATGCACCAGTCCTCCATTGACCTAGCACCTGCCAGTGTAGATGCTGGCTGTCGACTGGAGTTTTCACTGTGGACTCTCTAAGTCAACTTAACAGAGCCTCCATTGTAGATGTACCCTAAGAGAGGTCCTTACTGATAGCCTTGCACTGTTTCATCAGTTTACCTAGACAACTTCTGCATGGGAGGAGTATCTGCATGTCTTGTTCCTAAGGAAAAATCTCTTTGATATTGAAGGAGTCTAGCACCAACACACCAGTAAGTGCTTGCCAGCAACTGGTGCTAGTAAGGGTCAATCTGTCATATTCCTTAGAAGCCAAATTGGCCTCAGCACTGACCAAGTTTTGGTATCAGAAGGCTTGCTTGTCTGAGATGGTCTCTGGGTCAATGAGGCCTTGATGCTCACTGGTGAATAAATCATGATGGGCCAGACCTTTAAAGGTATGCAAGCACCGAAAGATGCAGAAAGGCCACGAGTGGGATTTCAAATCTTTAGAAAACTGGCCTTACACTAATGTCCCCCTTTGCCCCATTGTACCCAGGGCACATTTTCCCCCCTGTCCCCGTGGATCTGCCCTAGGTTCCCCTAGCCCCTAGAAGTCGACCTAGGCGTCCAGTGTGGACACTCTAGGTCGACTTTGTAAGTTCCCCCCTAAGTCGACTTAAAATTTAGGTGTAGATATGCTAAATCGACTTAGTTAAGTCGACTTAGCTAAAGTCGACCTAAATTTACAAGTGTAGACATAGCCTACAAAAGCAATTAATAATACAAACCAGAGACGTTTTGGAGATGCACCCCCTCCCAAATTGCTGTGAGCACCAACAAGGTGCCTCATCAGGGAAAGTTGGCAACTAAGGAACTGGGGTAGTACAGAGACAACAGAGTCTTGTGGCACTTTTAAAGACTAACAGATTTAAGTGCCACAAGACTCTGTTGTCTTTCTACAATAGACTAACACGGCTACCCCTTTGGAATTGGGGTAGTACAGTATTTTATAGTGGCGCCAAACACATTCAGTGGTGTGAGGAGATAGTGAATCTCAAACTGGCACTGCTTTGTGGCAGGTTTTTGAAGTCCTGAGGCACTATAGGGCTCATTCCACTGGAGATGCCACATGAAAGAAAATTTCACTTAAAAAAAAGCATCTAGAAAGATATCACTTGAAATTAACAAAATGCCATGTCAGCTTAATTTAGGGTTGTCACCTACCTTTTCTATTTGAGAGAAGTCATCTACAAGTTTATCAAGATTCACCACACTGATTTTCTTCATACTTGCTTCATTGGTGTGATCCATTTGTTTCTAGAAAAATATCACCCAGTATTTATTGTATATAAAATGAACATTGATTTAAGAATTTACATTGCTTGAGCCAAATTCTTCCCTCCTTCATTAACATGTCAAAAGAATTGCATGGGTGTGAAGGTGAGCAAAATATAGCTTATCTTCAAATCAAATTAGTCTTGCAAATTAAAATTAATTTCCATCCACCATAGAAATAGGTAAATTATATTTAAAATTGCATCTGATGAAGTGTGTTGGAGCCCACGAGAGCTTATACCCAAAGAAATTTGTTAGTCTTTAAGGTGCCACAGGACTCTCATTGTTTTTGCTGTACACAGACTAACATGGCTACCCCTCTGGTAGCACAGGAAGGCACAGGAAGATAACATTCCGATGTGCAGAAAGAACAGCAAATGTGGACGGCGACCAGCGTGGCTTAGCAGAGAACTCTGTGGGGAGCTGAAACATAAAAGGGAAGCTTACAAGAAGTGGAAGCTTGGACAAATGACAAGGGAGGCATATAAAGATATTGCTCAGGACTGCAGGGATAAAATCAGAAAGGCCAAAGGACAATTGGAGTTGCAGCTAGCAAGAGATGTGAAGGATAACAGAAAGGGGTTCTGTAAGTATATCAACAACAAGAAAAGGATCAGAGGTGGTGTAGGTCCCTTACTGAATGGGGCAGGCATCCTCGTGGTGGATGATGCTGAAAAGGCTGAAGTACTCAATGCTTTTTTTACTTCAGTCTTCACAGGGAGGGCCAGCTCCCAGTCTACTACATGGGGTAATGCGGAATGGAGAGGAGAGCGGCCCTCGGTGATTGAAAGTCAGGTTAGGGAACACTTAAAGAAATTGGATGTGCACAAGTCCATGGGACCGGATGAACTGCATCTGAGGGTGCTGAGGGAGTTGGTGGAAGTGACTGCAGAGCCGCTGGCCATTATCTTTGAGAACTCGTGGCGAACGGGGGAGGTCCCAGAGGATTGGAAAAAGGCAAATATAGTACCTCTCTTCAAGAAAGGAAAAAAGGAGGATCCGGGGAACTACAGACTGGTCAGCCTCACCTCAATCCTTGGGAAAATCATGGAGCAGGTCCTCAAAGAATCCATCCTGAAACACTTGGAGGAAAATAGAGTGATCAGGAACAGTCAACATGGATTCACCAAGGGCAAATCGTGTCTGACCAACCTGATTTCCTTCTATGATGAGATGACTGGATTTGTGGATGCGGGAAGAGCCGTTGACGTGGTATACCTTGACTTTAGCAAGGCTTTTGGTACGGTTTCCCACAGCATTCTCGTCGGCAAGTTAAGGAAGTATGGGTTGGACGAGTGGACCGTAAGGTGGATCGAAAACTGGCTAGATCAACGGGCTCAGTGGGTAGGAATCAATGGCTCGATGTCTGGTTGGCAACCGGTAACGAGTGGAGTGCCCCAGCGGTCGGTCCTGCGGCTGGTTCTATTCAACATCTTCATTAATGATCTTGATGATGGAATAGACTGCGTGCTTAGTAAGTTCGTGGATGACACCAAGTTTGGAGGAATGGTAGATACTCTGGAGGGCAGGGACAGGATCCAGGGAGACTTGGACAAATTGGAACACTGGGCCGAAAGAAACCTCATGAGGTTCAACAAAGACAAGTGCAAAGTCCTGCACTTAGGATGAAAAAATCCCATGCACTGCTACGGGCTGGGGACCGATCGGCTAAGTAGCAGCATTGTAGAAAAGGATCTCGGAGTTATGGTGGACGGGAAGATGAATATGAGCCAACAGTGTGCCCTTGTTGCGAAAAAGGCCAGTGGCATATTAGGCTGCATCAATAGGAGTACTGCCAGCAGATCGAGGAATGTGATAATTCCCCTCTATTCGGCATTGGTCAGGCCACATCTGGAATAGTGTGTCCAGTTTTGGGCTCCCCACTACCGAAAGAATGTGGACAAATTAGAAAGAATCCAGCGGAGGGCAACAAAAATGATTAGGGGGCTGGGGCACATGACTTATGAGGAGAGACTGAAGGAACTAGGCTTATTTAGTCTACAGAAGAGAAGACTGAGGGGAGATTTGATAGCAACCTTCAACTACTTGAAGGGGTGCTCCAAAGAAGAGGGAGGTAGGCAGTTCTCGATAGTAACAGAGGACGGAACAAGGAGCAATGGTTTCAAATTACAGCTGAGGAGGTCAAGGTTAGATATTAGGAAAAACTTTCTCACTAGGAGGGTGGTGAAGCATTGGAATGGGCTACCTAGGGAGGTGGTAGAATCTCCATCTTTGGAGATTTTTAAGGCCCAGTTAGACAAAACCCTGGCTGGGGTGATTTAGTGGGAGTGGTCCTGCTTTTTAGCAGGGGGTTGGACTAGATGACCTCGTGAGGTCCCTTCCATCCCTATTATTCTATGATTCTATGATATGTAAAATTAGCTATTTTTATTAATAAGACAAGTGTTATAGACATTTTTCTAGATGAGCTATTTCCTATGCAAGAATAAGAATCATTTAAAAAAGTCATTCTCACTAGTACCTTAAGAAGAGCTCTGTATAAGCTCAAAAACTCTCTCTCACCAACAGAAGTTAGTCTAATAAAAGATATTACCTCACCCAGCTTGTCTCCCTAGTATTTGCAGCGACATTTCTAGGAATGATGTTTAAATGTCAAAACGCTTAAGTAATGTTATCAAACACAATGGTGGTAATCTCATAAGAATTTAAATTTTCTGCTGAAGTTCAAAACTAAAGCTGCAACCATATCCCCAATATACCAAGCTAAATAATATTAGTGCTTTACATGTACAAAGAACTTCCCAAACATTTAAATGAATCCACAGTTTCCCATAAAATAGATTAATCTCCTTGTCCTCATTTTACAGTTAGGGGAATTGAATCAGAGAGCCTAAATGACTTACCCAAACCGCACAGTGTACTAATGATTAAGACAGCTAAGGGCTCACTCTATTACACCATGTTGTGCCAATACTAGAGACAAATGTTGTACTATTCTATAACCTATACAATGCTGTCAAATTCCAAAGGGGTAGCCGTGTTAGTCTATTGTAGAAAGACAACAGAGTCCTGTGGCACTTTTAAAGACTAACAGATTTATTTATCGCATGAGCTTTTGTGGGAGAAAATCCCACTTCGTCAGACGCTTTGAAGATAGGAAAGTTACAGAGTGGGAGGAAATTAAATGCAGGGGAGTGTATGACATAGCATCAGGTCAGGCTGTAACAGCAAATCAAAATAGGTGTTAGGATTCAAAACACTGGGGAACAGCACATAGAGGAGGGGGAGGTCAAATCACTTGTTGTAATGCGAGAAAAATCCATAGTCCCTGTTTATACAATGCTATTGATCATATAAGTGGGATTTTACAGAGTGTAAATTAATTAGTACAGTAAATTAATACAGCCCAGTTATTTTGTAACATACATGCTGCCATATTTAACTACTCAGATTTACAATCCTATATAAAAGTCACTTTTATGTTTCCCTTTAAATAATAATTTGAGTGCAGGCCAGTGAGCCTGGTATTACAGTATATACAGCATATAACAACAATTGAATGTCACACAATGGAGTAGCATTTTCAAAAGCACTCAGTGCTGACCTAACTCTGTTCCCACTGAACTGAACAGTAAAACTCCCATGGACTTTAGTGGAAACAAAGGTCAATGCTGAATACTTTTGACATTTCATTCTAAGAGCCTTAAACATATATTTACAATGAAGTCTGACTTTCAGTGACAGTCTATATGAATTAACCTATAAACTCTATTAGAAAACAACTGAAAGATCAGAATAAATTATGACTTAGGACAGAGCTTTAATTTCAGCTTTCAGTTTTATGTCACCACCTTTTGTTTTCAATTTTTACAAGTGGTAAGTAGCAACATGACAGAAAAAGATCAGAGATTAAAATGTGCACTACAAAAAAATAAATAAATAAAATAAATGGCATGGCTTTCCAGATAAAGCCATTAAGAGAAAATTACATGGAAATATGCATTTAAGTGACTGGTTTTGATTAGCTAATGAAATTGTCATCAAGCCAGCAGCTACCCTTGGTAATGCAATGGTTAGAAGCCTGTACATATATTTAGCTTCATTAGTAAAACAATAAGGTAAAGATATTAGCACCCTGGGATAAGAACATCATTTATTTGTGTGTGTGTGTGTGTTCACTCTTTGTTCTTGCAGATTGCTTAAACAGCTAATTTACAAACATTTTTCAGGAAGATATGTACAAAATGAGGCTAGCATAATTAACTACCTGTATAGAATCATAAAATGTAGGATTGTAAAGGACCTCAAGCAGTTAAAGCCCAGCCCCATGCGCTGAGGGAGAGCCAAATAACCTGGGCCATCCTCCAATGATGTGGATTCCACAACCTCCCTTGAAAACCTATTCCAATATTTAACTGTCCTTATATTTGAAAGATCTTCCTAATATCTAACCTAAAGCTCCCTTTCTGTGTATTAAACCCATTACTTCTTGATTTACCTTCAGTGGACATGGAGAACAACTGGACATTCCCTCCTTTCTAAAACACCTTAACATAAAAAGGAGCTGAATTTATACAATCTAATTGGGACCAGAGCCAGATTGGATAATCAAAAATTCAGCTAATCTGGAGACTGGGCAGAGTTTCAGCGGCAGAGTGACAGTGCTTGGGCTATCAGCCATGGTTTGGTTAACATAGAGGAGCCAGATAATGGAGGCTCAGATAAACGGGCTTCTATTATATTCAAAGACTCCTTCAGTCTTTCTTTCTCAAAACTAAACATGCCCGGTGTTTTTACTCTTTCCTCATAGGTCAGGTTTCCTAAACATTTTATCATTTTTGTTGCTGTCCTCTGGGACCCTCCAATTGGTCCTCATTCCTAAAGTGTGGTACCCATAACTGGAAACAGTATGCCAGCTAAGGCCTCCCCATGTCCAGTATAATTGGATAACTACCCCCATGTCTTACATACAACACTCCTATGAATATACCCCAGAATAATATTAGCCTTTGTCACACTGACATCCCTGTTGACTCATATTCAATTTGTGATTCATTATAACCCTCACATTCTTTTCAGTGCTATTACCACCTCATCAGCTGTTCCTGTAGTTCGATTATAATTATTACTGTTATAATGGGGTTTGAAAAATAAACTAAAAAAAAAAGATGGATTATATATAATTTATCAGTGTTCATTCTACTGCATATGCCTTCCTAGGTACATAGTTCTGTAAAATAATTATCTCCATACAAAGTACCTGCTAAGGAAACTATGTAGTAAGAATATAAAAATCTGATTTATATAGGCCTTAAAAATATCATACTGTTTCCATTTGTCTATAATCATTTCTCTTTCTCATGACCATACATACCCTTTTCTGAAGTCCTGTGGTTATGGCTTCAGTCTAATACATATATCAAAGGTTCTGGATGGGCATGAGAAAGCACCTTGTCTTTTTGTTATGCTTGTTTGCACAGCTACAATATGGCACTGTGCGCCTGGTCTTGCAAGACACAGAGTGCCTCTTGGGAAATGTTACATAGCCTCAATTCCCATTGGAAGACAGGAAAATTTTAGCACTTTGCTGGATCAAGTTAACAGTGCCATTCCGAATAAAAATTTCTGCTAAACTGAAATAATGAAAAAAAATCTTTAACAGAAGCTGTTGTAGCTATTAAACTGTCTTTTTTCAAGTAATCTAAAAGAAAGGTTATGTTTTTAGTATTTTTGCTTATCAGTTTAATTTTGGTATATCACTTGCTCTACTGACTTTTATTTGCATTAAGTTTTTTTATCCACATTTTGAATTGTGGTACTGTCTTATTTGTTTCAATATTAAGAAGCAAATGGTGCCTTTCTAACAGACGCTTGTCTGACCAGACTCAACATTAAATTAAATAGCTTCTTTTAATCAAACCTAGAAAGTAATTCACATCCTCACTCTATTATAACAGAAAAAGAATGTTGTGGGTCACATGAAAGAAGAATAAAATGATTTTTTTTTCCAGCATTGAAACCCCTTCTATAAGTTCTCCATCTTCAAGCGTCTGACAAAAAGGGATTTTCTCCCATGAAAGCTCATGCAATGAATACATTTGTTAACTTTTTAAAGTGCCACAAGACTCCTTGTTTGTTTTGTTGAACTAGACTGACACGCTTACCCCTTTGGAACTCTTGAAAGCATTTTAACACATCCACCCCCTCAAAGTCTCTGTGATACTATCATCAGGGAAATGGTAGCTTTATCTTGATTGCTCTTTATCTTTACAGACAGAAATAGCAATCCTTTCTTCCCTTTTAATGTGGTCTCTCTGTTAATACGATACTGGCTAAGGCACTAATCTTGCAAAAATTTGTGCTTAATTGTTCACCCTGTTAGTATTCCTGATGATTTCAATGGGACTGCTAACTGTGTAAAGTTAAGCATGTGTGCAAATCTTTGTAAGAGGGAGGCCTTATGCATAGTCATTTTCCAGTATAGTTATTGCTTTTGGTGCTGTGAAGAGAAATACAAAATTTAGATACTGGTTAATAAAGGCATACAGAGCAATGAAGACAATTTGTATAATTAATTGTACTGTGCTTTAAAAATATGCAATGTTATATTCATGTCGAGTTAAAATAACTGTTAACTTTGTGAATGTTTTTAAATTCACTCACGAGACTCCAGTAATTTCTCCCCTCCTGCATGTATTTTTAGAACTCTAAAAATTCTCAGCCCAGGGACAACTGAAGTATGGCAGCTATCAGGGATAGCTGAGTACAGCAAATGAATTCTGCCATGTGGCACATAGCCCCCTTTGTTTTCTGGTTGAAATTATGGGCCACTCAATGACATACAGATGCTGTACAGTACTTTGCAGATAAGTGTTTACCAAAATATGAAGATTTAGAGAGGTAGACTCTGCAGCAGAAGTTAGAGGTTCCTATCATGCTCACCCAGACCCCGATACAGAAGTGGGCATAGCGGAGAAGAGAAATCCCAGGATGCAATGTTGAATCATGTTTTCACCTAAACTCCCAGTACCAGGAGTTGCTGGGGCACTTATCCTAAACATCACTCATAATAATCCCTCACTTTTATATAGTGGTTTTCATCAAGAGATCTCAAACGTCTCTACAAAGGGTAATCACCACATTTTACAGATGGGTATGTTGAGGCACAGGGAAGTGATGTGACCTGCCCAAGTCACCCAGCAGGCCAGAGGCTGTGCCAGGCCTGGAACCCAGCTCTTTCAAAGTCCCTCTGGTGCTCTGCCCCCTAGGCCAAGCACACAATATGGCCTGGCCTCTAGGATTTGGGTGGATCCACGCAGGGGCTCATCACTCCAGCTGCCATAGGATCTGTATCACTTGGGGAGGAAATGACACTTCCCTCCTCCTCCTAGCAAAGGCACAATGAATAAACCACCCAAAGCCAAACCATCAGAAGTCTGGCACTGCTGACGTTAGCACCCAGGGCAGCTGGTCCATTACAAGCTGCCCTTGACTTTTGCGGGGTCAGGTCCACTCCACAGCTCCAGCACACGGTAGCTGAACAGGCCTTGGGGCCACTGCCTGTGATTGTGGGGCACAGACAGAGGGCACCAAATGCTTGTGCCAGGCCCCTGGGGCAGGGATGGAGGGATAGGCCCCGACTCACCTGACTCCCTCTGCCCCCCTCAGCCTCCCACACCCACCCGCTCGTGCCAGGCTGAGGAGCCCCACCAGCACCTTCCCAGACAGGTGGGAGAATTCCTCAGCACAGCATGGACCGTACCACTAGCAGCCTTGGGGGGATAGGAGGGAGATTTTCTATGCTCCCCCCACACCAACCAGCTAATGGAGCTGGCTGCCCGACAGCAAAGCTGATGAATAGTCTCCCCATGCCCCAAGCTGGGGCACCTGATGCGCATCCTCCCCCCCACCCCAAGCACCCTTTTGCCACTTTGCCAGGGGACGGGGCAGAGAAGTGGTGGGAGGAAAGGGCAGTTCAGTGCATAGGATGAGGCAGGCTCAGGGGATACTCTTCAAAACGGTGTCACGGGGTAAGCCCACCCCATTGTCCCCTGGTGGGGAAAATCTAAGGGGCGTGGAGGAAATGGGCAGCTCCACAGCTTCGATTGGTCCCTGTCGTTCCCCCAGGTTGGTGTAACCTCGACATGATCCTGGCAGCTGTCCCCTGGATCTGGGCAGCGCTGTCTAGTGGCCTGACTCAATAGCAGGCCCTGGGGTGAGGGCCATGTGGCCTAGCAGTCCGAGTCAGGACCTGGGGTCAGCACAACGTGGACTAGGGCCAGAGTCAGTAATAAGAGGTGTCTGCTATGGGGTGTGGTGCTCAGGTAGGGGGGCTCAGGCCCTCCCACTCCACTGAGACCCAGGCCAGAGCCCTATTGGTGCCAAGGCTATGGAACCACGTCTGTGGCGATCCCGTCCAAACCACACTGGCTTTGATCCCATACCACCCTGGTTCCACCATTCAGCTCCCCTGGGCTACTTCCTACCCAGTTGTTGAAGAGGTCCTCCCATGGGGCTCCAGCCTGTCCAGTTACCCCTAATGCAGCATTCACCATCTGCTTCCCTTGGGGGTCCTGGAGTCTGCTGGTGGCTGTGATCTCCTGGGCTTCTGTGTGCAATGCATGAGAGTGCCTGCTCCACAATGAGGCCTCTCAGGTTGCTCACTCTCATCAATGGGGGGCTGATGCAGCTCCTGGAGAGGATCCTCCAGCACACATCCTTCCTCCTTGCTATTCAGCCCTGAATAAGCTAGGTAGCTCCCTTTTAAACTAGGGGGCAGTTGGAATATGCCCAGCAGAGCTTAAGGGGTGGGGCTCTTTTAGTGTGGAGTAAGCCTTCCCCAACACACCGGGGTTCTCAACAGACTCTGTGTCATGAGATGGTTAGCAGTGTCCCCAACTGTGCACAACACAGGCCCCCACTGCTGACCCTTCCCCTCCCCCAACGCCGCCGAGGCTCCCTGCTGGTACTGACCCCCACTGCTGATGTTCCCCACTGCTGCAGGGAGTTTCAGCGGCAGAACTGACCCCCTGTCTGCTGCCACCACTTCAGCTCCCAGAAGCAGCGCAAGCTTCCCGGGGCTATAAGAAACCTGCCGCCAGAAGAAGATCCATGTGTCATGACACCGCGGTGGAGAATTGCTGCTTTAAAAAACATGCACTTTAAAATTAATACAACACACAGACTTGAAGGCCAGAAGAGACCATCATGATCACCTAGGCTGACTTCCTGCATGTTACAGGCCACCGACCCTCACCCTCCCAATCCTGTAATAGACCCATAACCTTTGACTGCCTTATGGCATTACTTTTCACTGCAGTGTCTAGGTACACATTCCCTACATGCTGTTGCCAATGGATGTAGACATAGCTAAGAATCAGGGCTTATGTGTGTAGTCCTTGAAAATTCACTTATTTAGTTAATGTTGATAAAGTGCTATAGATGCAGTAAGTAATTCAATTTGATTATGCTTGGTGCTAAAGAGATGTATACACTGAAATCAGTGGGTTACGCCACTGACAGCAGAATTCCATCTCTTGTCTGAACTACTGTAAGTATAGAAAGGAATGGGAGGGACAGTGAACAGGGAAAGACATACTGAGTATATGCTTATCAATGAAATGACAGAAATTCAATCATGTAATTCCCAACATGTTAAAATCTCTAAATTAAGAGTATGTGGATCTGCTAGTTTATACGTAATGGACTGTACCCCCATATCATTCCATAGTACTGAATCTCTAAACTGGTCCAATATAACAGAGTAAACTGGACAAGGAGGTGTTTCTAAAAACTTTTTTTTTTGGGGGGGGGGAGGTCTAAAATAAGGCTTAAAACACAGTCTAATTATTTATCTAGAACTGCAAGTTTAAAATATTTCTCTTATAAACTCAGCCAAAACCTAGGAATTTTTAAATTGAAATTTTTTTGAAGATGATTTTGCTGTAATATTCTGTTCTACCACCAAGCACATTATCCTGGGGCCAGGGAGGAAATGTGATCCAGTGTTTGTAATAGGTAACCTGGGTTCTATTTCTTGTGTTGCTAGTGATGCAACATGGGATGTTGGACAAATTGCCTCTGTGTTCCTTACTTTTCTCATCTATAAAACTAGGATAATACACAGCTTTCTAAAATACTTAACATTTTAACAGTTTCTGAAGCTTTTTCTGTTTGTAGGCTTTCTGTCTAAGGCTTCTATTTTCAACAACATACCAGAAAATTCTGATGTTAAAAACACAGGTGGTGTTATTACTGGTCCCTTCTGATCTTAAAGTCTATGAGAAATAGCTAAGTGTTGAATATTTTTTTATGGATGGTTTCTGGGAAATGTTCCCATGGTATCACAGGCTGGATGAAAACATGCTATGGGGCTTGAATTCCTTACATGTTCCTAAATAAGGATCCAATGATTATGGTCAAGCCCTGGGGTACTTTACAGGAAGGTTGATTGAAGTTCTGCAGCAAGATGTCTGCATTCTGCTGCCCTCCATTATAGACAGGGATCAGTGCCCTTCAACCTAGTCATTAATGATGTGGAAAAAAGGGGTAAAAAGTGAGCTGGCAAAGTTTGCAGATAATACAAAACTACTCAAGATAGAAAGGTCCAAAGCAGATAGTGAAGAGTTACAAAGCAATCTTACAAAATTGTGTGACGGGGCAACAATATGACAGATGAAATTCAAAACTGATAAATGCAAAGTAATCATAGAATAATAGGGATGGAAGGGATCTCACAAGGTCATATAGTCCTACCCCCTGCTAAAAAGCAGGACCACTCCCACTAAATCACCCCAGCCGGGGTTTTGTCTAACCGGGCCTTAAAAATCTCCAAATGCATGTTAGGAAACATAATCCCAACTATATATATACAAAATGATGCGGTCTAAGTTAGCTATTACCGTTCAGAAAAATATCTTGCAGGCATTATGGTTAGTTCTCTGAAGACATCAATGTGCAGCAGCAGTCAAAAAAGCTAACATGGGAAAGGAATAGATAATAAGGAAAGGAATAGATAAGAAGACAGAAAATATCAACAGGCCACTATATAAATCCAAGGAATGCTGACACATTGAATACTGCATGTCATTCTAGTTGTGTCAGCTCAAAGATATATTAGAACTAGAAAAAGTGTGGAGAAGACTGAGAATGTGCAACTTGGAAAAGAGACAACTGATGGGGGATATGATTTATCAGTCTATGAAATCACGAATGGTGTTAGCTATTAGCCAGGGTGTGCAGGGATTAAAAACCATGCTCTGAAGTGTCCCTAGCCTTTGTTTATCAGAAGCTGCGAATGGGTGACAGGTGATGGATCACTTGATGATTACCTGCTCTGTTAATTCTCTCTGAAGCACCTGGCACTGGTAACTGTCAAAAGACAGGATACTGGCTAAAGTGCTGAATGCCCTGCAGCTCTCATTGACATGAGTTTAATTTTTGTTTAGAGAAAAAAGAAGAAAGAGATCTTAGAATCTAGCACATAATTCTTCAGCTGGGGTGGTTTCTTCAGCAAACTCAGTGGCTACAGAACCAGAGACCACAGAAGGCTCTAGATATGGTTTCCTGTGCTTATGTAACTAGAAGAAAGCATACTGCCTTAAGTTTGGAGGGAAAATACAGGAAAATTAAATCACACCTGTACGCGCTCTGGGACCATCTGTTGTCCCAGAGCGCGTAGAGGTGTGATTTTATTTTCCTGTATTTTCCCTCCAAACTTAATTGTGATTTCTAGAAGCCCAAAGAAGCTTTTCCTCCACAATATCATTAATCAGTTGGAAGTTCTGCACATTCTGTCTTCTGTCTTCCCTGTCTGAAGAATTTTAGTGCTGCATATTTCTAAATATCTCTAAATATCTCACTGAAGCCTATATCCATTCCCTCAAAAACTTGTTTTAAAGGATTGGTCTATTTTAAAAAAAATAGAACTCAATAATTCCCACTCTGGTAGATGATCTTATTTGCTGGACTAGATCAAACTACTTCAGTCAAAAGGAAAAGACTATGATTGCTCTTATCAACCTGGGAAAAATCATGCATATAGCTATTAACTGCACATACATAAAGGTAAAAACAAATATATTTTTGTGAGTGGTGAGGAAAAAACATTTTAAAGCATTGTGAAAATCAGGATTGTGCAAGATGGCATCTGTTTTAGTTATGTAATAGTTGATCTTATTTTCTAGGTTGCACTCATGGGAAGATAGTGAGAGGATACTCAGAACTTAAAATCTTGATTGGGTAAAATTTTTTACGGCCCTATTGTATTTTTATCTGAAGTTAAATGGTCCATATACAAATGCAAGGTAGTCACTTGCTAATCGCTGTATACAAAACAATTAAGCTGCATGCAGTTTTTACCAAAATTAAGGTCTGAAAGATTAAATTATATTTAACAGTACTGTGAATGTTTCCTTTAACCATATGCCTATCAGCATACTTACAGATGTTGCATAATTTCTCCCCTTATTTTAACTCACTCTACCTAGCTTTAGTAGCTGTAGTGCTCCAATTATACATAGAATCTATCATGGGTTATTTAATACATAATGAAAACAGGAAACATGTATTTTTACACCTACACACACCTAAAGAGAAAGAGAAAGTGAAAGGAAGAGTCCTACAGAAAGTGGAAACTAGGTCAAATCACAATGGACGACTATAAACAAATAACACAATTATGTAGGGGAAAAATCCGAAAGGCCAAGGCACAAAGGGAGATCAAACTAGCCAAGGCATAAAAGGTAACAAAAAAAATGTTTAAAATACATTAGAAACAAGAGGAAGTCCAAGGACAGCGTAGAACTCTTATTCAATAGAGAGAGAAAAACAACAACAGAAAATGTGGAAATGGCAGAGGATCTAAATGATTTCTTTGTTTCGGACTTCACTGAGACAGTTTGCGGCAATTGGATGCCAGATGTAGGGGAGGGCAGTAAAAATGGGATAGGAGCAGAAGCTAAAATAGGGAAAGAACAAGTTAAAAATTATTTAGACAAGTTAGAAGTCTTCAAGTCACAAGGGCTTGATGATATGCACCCTAGAATACTCAAGGAGCTGACTCAGGAGATATCTGCGCATTGGCTATTATCTTTGAAAAATCATGGAAAACTGGAGAAGTCCCAGAGGACTGGAAATGAGCAAATATAGTGCCCATCTATAAAAAGGGAAATAAGGAAAACCCAGGGAATTATAGACCAATCACTTTAACCTCTTTACCAGGAAAAATAATGGAGCAAATAATTAAGGAATCAATTAGCAAACATCTAGAAGAGAATAAGGTGTTAAGTGATAGTCAGCATGGATTTGACAAGAAGAAATTGTGTCAAACCAATCTGACAGCTTTCTATGACGGAGTAACACGCCTTGTGGATAGAGGGGACATGGTAGATATGGTATATCTAGACTTTAGTAAGACTTTTGATATGAACTAGCATCACCTTCTCATGAACAAACTAGGGAAGTACAACCTCAATGGAGCTACTATAAGATGGGTGTAAAACTGGTTGGCTAATCGCTCCCAGAAAGTAGTTATTGTCAAAGAAAGATTCCAAATCAATAAACTTGAGTGTGACCATGAAGCCTTTACTTTATTCAGAATACGGGAGCGCTCACGGGGAGAGAGCAAAGACCTCCTCTGCCCCCGTGACGTTGGGCAGAATCCTTTATAGATCCTCAGAATACACTAGACAGGAAAGAGCTACAGCTCCTCATTGGTACAGCTATGATCCTTCCTTATTTGGGAAAACAAGGATAAAATAACAGACACAGAAACAGGCAACTAGTTCTGACCAGACAGGCTACAGAAACAGCGACAGTCCTTATCAATGCTCCCTAGCTGCATTCTTCTACATTATCAATGGTTCACAGTCATTCTGTAGGTATCTTCTAAGTGTTTGTGTGCTAAGAAAAGACTGCTTACACAGCTGAGGAAAGGAATATGGAGTCCTTGGGCACTTGTACAGTCAGTGAGGGAAGTCATGTTTCGTCTGGTGCCTGGGAAGCCTATTAAGATCAGCAGGCTTATCAAAATGAAAACAGTGGCTCAAGTTGGAGCAAACAAATTGATTTACAAGTCAGCATATGGACTCTTCAATCTTTTTATGACAGAAGAAAATTACTCAAAGACCAATACACCTAGTGTGGGTTTGAAAAAAAAACAAACCTAACCCCACATACGACCAGATTCTAATTCAACCCAGGGCGTTGAGTGATGCCTTAAAATGGGACTGCTCACGGAGTAAAGTGCTATTCAAAGGATATCAGAATCTGGCCCATTGTGAATGTATGTAGTACAAAAAGGCAGCATCCAGTTTTAAAAAATGTGTCCCCACAGAAACCCAAAGCACAAATTTTCAGTTCGTAAGAGCTTTAGTGTATAACCTCTTACTATTTATATTTGCACTAGTGCCAAAATGTCCAATTAGGATTGGACTCTGTTGTGCTAGGCTCTGTACAAACCCCTAGCAAGACATGATCCCTGCTCTGAAGAGTTTATAGTCCAATTTAAGATAGGATGCAACAAATATGTGTGATAAACACTAGGGGTAAAGGGCAGCCGCAGAGTAAGGACAAAGATGATAAATCGTAACACAAGCCTTGTTCACACTGATTTATTTCTTAATTTGCTACTGTCCATTTGTTTTCTCACTTACATAGTGTTTCATAAGCATATGAAAGGAGGAAGGCAACATCACTTTGCAAATATACATGTGGGGCTCTCAACCTTTCCAGAGCCTTGCCCCTTTCAAGATTCTGTAAACCCCCAAGTTTCAGCTCACTTAAAAACTACTTGCTTACAAAATCAGACGTAAAAAACCAAAGTGTAACAGCACACTATTATTGAAAAATTACTTACTTTCTCATTTTTACCATATAATTATAAAATAAATCAAGTTGAAAATAAATATTGTACTTACATTTCAGTGTGTAGTATTTAGAGCTGGATAAACAAGCCGTTGTCCATATAAACTTTGTTTGTATGGACTTTGCTAGTGCTTGTCATGTAGCCTGTTGTAAAATTAGGCAAATATTTAGATCAGTTGATATACCCCGGGAAGAAATCTGCATACCTCCACTCTTCAGAAGTAGTGTGTAAGCTTGAGAAATAAAAGCAAATCTCTGTCAGGGATGACATTGCAGAATCTAGAGAGAATTAAGTCCATACATGAAAGAATTTTAACATTTTGATGCACATTATAGTATACTTTAAACTTTAAATTAGCCACAGGCTTTATCCAGATTTCATCTAGTGTTGCTGACTTTTCATCAACAGCTTGGCTCTGGGGAATTTCACTCAAAAAAATGTTACGGCATTTCAAGGCATTAGCAAACATTTATAGTTCTACCATAAGAGTGTCACAATTTAAAATCTGGGCATTTTGCCTCTCTTTGGCTTCCTAATCCTGAGCTTCATGCTCTCGCTCCTCTAGAAGTACCCATGCACTCCAACACAAAGGTAAAACCGCAGTGAGTTTAGATATACATAACATCTTACTGACTTGTCACACAGAGACAGGAGACTGTAGGGCCACAGAGAGGGAGCAAAGAGCCCCGCAGACCATGAAGATCTCAGCAATGTAGGTATCATATTCATGGATTTTAGATCATCCCTGAAGAAGAACTTAGCCTTCTTCCTGGCAGCGCAATTCCCTGAAGAGCCATGGTGGTATTGGCTAACCTTCCCAATCTTGTGCTCTACTCTTCTGACAAGGAGACAAGTTCTATAGCTGGGTTTTTGCTCGTGCTGAAAGAACCAGTCACTGAGCAGATGTTGTGAGTCATAACCATGTTGTTAATCTAAGAAGTCTGAAGTGGAGTCCCTCAGTTTCATAGAATCATAGAATAATAGGGATGGAAGGGACCTCAGGAGGTCATCTAGTCCAACCCCTTGCTAAAAAGCAGGACCACTCCCACTAAATCATCCCAGCCAGGGTTTTGTCTAACCGGGCCTTAAAAATCTCCAAAGATGGAGATTCTACCATCTCCCTAGGTAGCCCATTCCAATGCTTCACCACCCTCCCTGTGAGAAAGTTTTTCCTAATATACAACCTTGACCCCTCCAGCTGTAATTTGAAACCATTGCTCCTTGTTCTGTCCTCTGTTACCATCAAGAACAGCCTAGCTCCCTCCTCTTTGGAGCACCCCTTCAAGTAGTTCACCTCTTCTTCCTTTACCCAGTCTACTCTAGCGATGAGGCCCCTGCAGTCTCAGGTGAGGGATCCTATTTTTGCCAGTTTTGGGGAAGGGAGTGTTGCTACATTCTCTCCATGCTTCATCAGAATGTAATATGTGATGCTCTCTCTCCCTGCACTCTTTCTGGATAACATTCCTTTACATTGCTAAATTTCACACATGGGGGGAAGGGGAAGAGGGGGAGGGGATGAGGAGGTATGTGAAGAGGAGGAAAAGGGGGAAGGCCATTCTGAAAAATGAGTAATTATCAAGGCAATTTCAGTAAATGAAAACAATTGTCCCCCCCCCCCCCCGCCAACATTTATATCAAGATACTTGATAGTGATTTACATAACTATTGACTCAGCTGTCTGCGTTGTAATCCATTCCATTCCCACAGATCCACCTACCCCGTGCATCTATTGTCCACAGTGGCATCCATTTCATCTGCACCATCTGATGTCTCTGCTCTCCACCTGCATGTGTATTTTCATCATTTTATTAACATACTAACAGGATCAGAAAAATGCATGATGTTCTCATTAAATTACATGCTACTGAAAGTGATTTTTCCAGCAGGAAAAATGGGGCCAAATGTGATAGGAAGTACTGCTTCCAAAAATCAGTAATTGTTAAAAGCTATTTCTTTAAAGTCTGTATCATTTGCACCCCACATCTAAATTAGGATAATCTTCCAAATTAGAATTTGCACATAATCAGAAAAAAAATGAACAACTAAGAAGCCTATATCATCCCACTTTCTCCCTTTCAAGACACAATTGCTATATCCTCTTTCCATGAAGATATTTGAGGTTCTTTTCTTCCCTTTCAAGCCATCAAATGGCTACCTTTCAAAAGGTAACAGGGATTAGCCATTACTCCCCTCCCTCCCCTGTAACTAATTCCCTGAAATAACACTTTTGCACAGCAAGAGGAAATGGTAGCCCAAATCATGTTTCTTATAGGTTCATATTTTGATTTGAACCATAGTATTCCTTCTGCTTTTAAGGCTATCCTGATACATGTGTACTGAAGTGATGAATTCTAGTAGCATGCTTCGAACGTGGATTAATTGCCACTCTAAGTTTATCAATAGTGTACTAAGGCTTTCAACTACTTCTAAAACACCTCTAACATTTTTCTTTGTTGCTTTTGATACTAAGAAAAATTAAATTACATTTTTTTTTATATTATTTGACATTCAAAGACACTGGGGGAGTGCAGGGATAATATTCAGGTGTCCAAGCTATACACTTGGCCTGTATGGATAGACACCCCCGGCTGGACTATGCCAGCTGACTCTGGCTGTTGGGGCTTAGGCTAAGGATCTGTTTAATTGTGGTGTAAATGAGGTTCAGGCTTGGGCTGGGCTCTAGGACTCTGCAAGGTAGGAGGATCCCAGGGCTCAGGCTGCAGTCTGAGATCATAGAGTTTCATCCCTCATATAGGATCAGCCCCATGTGGGACAACACAAATTATTTGGGACAATATAGTGGAGAATAGAGGCCTTTAACCATCACCTTTCTCTTTTTAACAAAAGTGCTATTACCTCAACATAAGTGCAAGCACACCGGATGCTTTTGTTTCAGCCCTCTATCAAAAGTCTCCTCAAACCCTGGGAGCTCTTACGTTCCCCAATGCAGAGAAGTCCTGGAACATAGGAAATGGAAAATCACACATTGTTCCAAGTTAAGTCCATTTCCTAATGGCATCAATAGAAGCAGCAGATATAGCAACTTCCTTCTCCCCTTGAGAAGCGAATTGTAGTCTCAGTATCCAGCCTCTACCAGGAAGCACAGGAGCACACTGAGCAATTAGTCTGCAGATTTGTTGCCATGCTTAGAACAATGACTATTTAATGCCAGAATAAACGTTCAGTGAAGAGACATTGTTTTGTTTTTCATCAAACTGTTGCTTGTCTCCAGTGTTCATTTGCAATCTATGACTTGACTGCAAAATCTCAGTGTGTGGATAACATGCAGGAAGAATTCAGGGAGGAAAATGCAGTTCTAGCAGAGGTTTGGCGATGCTGGTTTTGCAACAATTTGGGAAGGGGATGATTCTTGCTCTCTGACATTGAGCCATGTGATACACTGAAGAGTAGCGTCTTGCCAGTCTCGAAGTAAGAGTGGCACCATGGAGTCCGAAGGGCAGATCCCACAAAGGGGTGCTCAGGAACCCAACTCCCTATTCAGGTGGCAATATTTAAGTGCCACTCACATTCTCAAAACCACTGTATGTCTGTCACCTAACCCTGAAGGTTCCTGAAGTCCATTAGGCGCTTAAATGTCCCCTGATACGCACACACAAAACTACCTCCCTCCTGATTCTAACAAATCACTTGGAGCCCTTGCTAGGTATTTATCACCCCAGCAGGGCCTGACCTGGTTGGTGTTCTCAGAACAGGTGTTCCCACACATAAGACAACAGAGGGCGAGCAGGTCATGAATTGCTCAGGTGGCTGTGGTGTGTGCACTCTGCCTGCCTGATCTGAGGCAGGCACATGAACCTAAGTCTCTTTCACCTTGCAGGAGTGTGCCCTGACCGCACAGCTAATGGGTACTCTCAATTTCCCCTGTTGAAGTTGTTCCTCTTAGGATTAAATAATGGCATATTTATTGGGCCAGAGGAAGGGATCTGACTCCCTGGGCCAACACACTCATCTGGGATATGGAAGAGTCAGGTTCAAGTACCTGCTCCAATAAATATTAATTATTTTATACACAGTGGCCCAGTTACAGTTATTTCTACCTTCATATTTAACTATGTAAATATGGCTCACAGGGCACCCAGGTCCTAGCATGCAACGTTTCTGATCCAAGCAAGAGTAGCTGCATTCTACTTTATTTGATGGAAATTCCTGGCTCCTAATTGGGTAAAGTCTGAATACGCTGGTATAATTTATAAATGATGAAAGATATTTAAAGCATCTACAATAAAGAACACTGTGTCAAGACAGATCAAAGAAAATAAATTTATTAAACTTGAAAGAAAAAACACTGACATAAGCAGAGTTAAATAGAAATTGAAAGACACAGATCTTCATACTGGTGAAGTATAATGACTTTTGTAACCACTAACGTACCAAAACGACATTCTGAGATTGATTGAGGTATCTTCTATTTTTGGCGATAGAAATATAGTAAGAATCTTTTTCCACATACATAGTTGTTAATTGCATTAGTGTCTTACACTTATTGAATTTGATATGAAACTAAATAATATAGCAGTTAGAAAATCGTAACATCGAGATAGCAGAATACCTACTAAACATTTACCATAAATACATGCTGAACTTAAATCCCATCCAACCATAGGGTCAGTTCTGCATACCTTGATCACAGGATGAGTCCCATTGAATTAAGTGGGAGTCATCAGGTAAACAAGGTCTGCCTGATTGGGCCCATAGATTGCTATTCATGTAAGAAAAGGGAAATTAAAATCCCTGCCTATGTTTGCTTTCTAAAAATATTTCTCCTAAGATGTAAACTATTACTTATAAAGGTGACTTTTGAAGCAAATAATGGTTCTTCGCAAAGCTTTATCAGTTGCTTAAAAATGCCTAAGAATGAAGAAAGCTTTTCCATTGAATATTGGGTTTCTCTTTCACAGATTTCTGAAAGGCTTCCTAATGTTGCTGAGAGAGACCGTCTCTCTCTGTGCTAGGCTGTGAAAAAGAAAACACACAGTTGAACAATACTGTACTCAAACTCCTTTGTTCTATTCACTTCATTTGATTCTGTTTCAGCTTCAAAAATGCGCTGTTGGCCAAACCCTGAAGTCCTTACTCAACTTTTATTCAATAGCCAGGCAAAGCCACTAGTTAGTTCTAGGGTAGATTTGCCTGGTGAGGGCTTCAGAATTTATTCCCATGTGAAGAAATAAAGCTGCCAAGTCACCAGAGCTTATTCATAGATACTTGAGAACCAGTCAATAAAAGTATAATAGTCTTTAAAGATCTTGATAAACAAAAGTCTGGTATCATTTCTACTGCAATATAAAACCTGTATTATTGGCACTAAACAGAATCTGCTGAATGGATTCATTTGTATTATACATTCTAAACTTTGCTGCAAAATGTATACTTTTCTATACTTACCGTAAGAAATTAAGATGACCAGATAATTTGAGTTGTTACAATTTTTAATTTCTCTACAGGTTTCTTTGGAGGTATAAAAATGGCTCTGTAAAAAACTAATTTGTCTCCCCCTTTACTGCAATGAGTGAAGCAAGAAGAAACTCTTATCAGATTGCAGCAAATACATTCCTTAGAGGGATCATCATAATTAAACTATGATATGTAGTATAATATAAAATATCCATGCCTTTGTCTAAAATAGTAAAATATTTATTAATTTATATAATTCAAAATAAATGTATTTATCCAAACTACTTTTGATTTCCCACCTATTTTTATTTTCAGTTCCCAATTACTGATACAAAGATCTCAGCATGTGGTATGATTTGCATTAAATTCTCAAATTTCAAAAACCACCTGACATTAGCTTTTTCAAAAAGCAAGATTTACTGTATATTAAACATAGTCATTCAATGCTTAGTGTCACAAAAATCAACACCCACAATAACAAGACAGTCACTGCTACTAAACAGTCTCAAGACAATTCATAGATACTTACAATATGCAACAGGAATATTTTGATATAACATTTTATGTTTTGACATTTCAGGAAAAAGCGTAAGAACCACAAAAAAAAGTTTAAAATATTGTTTTGGTTTAAGCATGTAAGCCCAAGCCGACTGTATGCCATTAAATACATACTGTATGCACGTCATCAAAGAAAGTCTATGGCATGATTTTGTTCAGCTGGTCTGTGCTAACGTAGCCACACGATATCACAAATTCTTTGTCTGGCACAGGCAGTGCGGTAGCATTGAGAACAAGCCCTTGCGGAGAGTGTACTATGTGAATGGAGGTATAGTCTGGTACAGGCATCTCGGTACTTGAGGCTTCTGCTGCTGGACCTGGATTCTCAGCAGTAGTGGTAAGGCTCTCTGTGGTGAAGTAAACATCCTCAATAAAGTTCTGCTCCTGAACATGTGGCTCAGCTGCATCATGAGAAGTTGCAGTGATACATTTTTTCACATCTGCCTCACAGAAATAGGCATTGTCCATGGTGAATCTTGGTTGACACTGTATAGCTGGTTCTGTGTAGGCTTCACATTGTGTTCTCCTTGTCTTGTTTGTTTGCCCTGGTGAAAGTACAACGCTTCCTGCTGGAGTAACATCACTTACTTGTGCATAAAAGTCAATATTTGCTACTGAACTCTGGTTGCTGAGCTGTGTATGGACAGGTGGGCTAGGTGATTCAATACTGTCAGCAGAAGACGGCTTTGACTGGTTATCTTCAGACTGAATATTAATATTAGGCTTCTGGGCAGTTGGATCATCAGGACTAGCAAGTGACTCATCATTATCGTTTTGATCAAGGCACAAGAGATCCTCTTCTTTTTCACTTATCTTTTTGGACCGATCGATATCTGACGTGCCATCACATATGTCACTAGCACTGAAGTCGGTCTCTGGAATATCTGGTTCACAACAGCTGGCACGTCCAGAATCATCATCTTTCACTCCAAGACAATTGTGAGACTTCAAATGGTTGTCACCCAGAAGCCTGTCGGTGTCCAATCCATCTGCCTTCTCATCGGGGTCATCTATATCCAGTTCGATAAATTCAACCCATGAATCGTCGTTATATAGCTGTGCCTTGTAGCTGTCGTGGCAAGCTAAGATGGAGTTCACTTCATCTAGTTTTCCTTTCTACAAAAAAAAAAAAAAAAGCAATATGAAATGTTATAAAGGAAAAAGCTAAATATTATAAAGGAAATAGAAAGAATAGCTATGCTTCTTTATGTAACATTCATTTAAGGAAAAGTAACTGTTGCAATGTGTACTCTATTATACACTCTGGCATCTCTCCCGGCATGAAACACCTCTCTCTCATATTTTCCATCAAAATCCTGCTGTATGGGAAAGCTTTTCTCGAAGTGTCATCATTAAACTGAGGCCCACTCTGCATAATTATATTGTACAATATACAACTACCTTCAAGAGGTTTGGATCAATCCCTTTAATCTTTGGAGCTGGAACCGGAGGAAGAATCAGCATTTTTAACCTTGGGGGGAAAAAATTGGCTTTTAATTCCAAATAATTTAAAATGTTACTTTTTGGGGGAGTGCAGAAAAATAAGATGTTGGCATTCAATTTTTTTATGCTTGTTTATTCCAAGATTACAGTGGGATGGACTCAATTAAAAAATGCTAAATAAATTTTGTTTACTGCTCTCATTTCCAATAAGAAATTAGTTGTCTGAAATCTTGCTTGTTAAAGTCAAATAAATTTATGTTCAGATCACACACATTTTGGATATCAGCCTGCAACGCTTTAGACTCCACATGACAGGTTTTGAGTAAGTTTGAGGATAGTGCTGCAGCACTTTTAAAGACTAACAAATGTATTTAATGCATAAATTTTTGTGGGCATAATCCCACTTCCTCAGATAAATGAAAGGAAAAGTATAGTATGTTAGGTATATAGACACCTGCAGAGAAAGGTGAGTCACAAGTCAATTCAAACAGCTGGTTACATTGACCCTGTGACTCGCCCTTCACTGCATGTGTAAATATACCTAATATACTACAGTTTGCATTTCATTCATCTGAGGAAGTGGGATTATATCCACAAAAGTTTATGTGTTAAATAAATTTGTTAGTCTTTAAAAGTGCCACAGGACTCCTTGTTTGTTTTCCTTATCTTACACTTATCTTGCCGGTAACTGCAACAGACAAGACACGGCAGGTTTTTGTTTTGTTTTGTAGTCCGCTAGTTGTATGTCTGGAAATATTTAAATTAGATGAAGCATTTGGCAGAATTTTCTTTAACGTTTTTTCCAAGCCTATCAACAGCAAGGTCCTCACAGCAAATTTGGGTGCTGACGGTCTATTCAAGATGCAACGTATGAGTCAGGGAACTTTACAGAAAGGGCAGTACAAATGTGTGATTTGATGCCATAATGGATCATGCCAAATGTCTACCGCCCCCTCCGCACGCGACCGAGTGAAGCAAACGTACCTTTGGTGTTTAGAGAACAGAATTAAGGCCATCACCACTATCACCCCAAATGTTCCAAAGATGACAACCAAGAGCAATGGAAACTCCAGTTCTGAAACAACTACAACAAAATCACATTGGCAGGAATCTGCAAGGCTTTGCTGTGAGCCTTACATTTAACCTTCCCTTCTGTGCCAAAGGATTCCACAAGTTATGTATTTCATGGATCTCTGGTCATTTAAATTGTGAAAATTCGGTACAAAAACATAACTAAAAATGTCCTTTCAACCCTTTTAATATTGCATTTCATGCATCCAGTTAGGCACCTCAAAACAAGATGAAGTTTTCTAATATAGAACTAAATCCTGGTGAAGGGAGCAGGGGCAGAAGCTAAGAAGGAGATGGAGACACTTAGGAGGAGACAAATGCATCCAGTGAAGGAGATATCTTGCTTTATCAGGGCCTGACCACGGTATTCCTGCAGAGCACATTTTACTGCTCCTCTAAGCAAGAATAGAGTGCTCATTACTGTAGCAGATGCCATCAGCAGATCAAAGGTGAGCCACCCTCCTTCAGGGCAAACCACGCCCCTGTGCCCAGGCAGTCACCTGACAGCATAATAGGGGTGTAAGTCAGCCTGTTCCTCTCCACAAGACCAGGCTGGTCACTAATGTTTTGAGCAGTACCAGTTGTATACAGGTTGATAGTTTTTTCTTCTTATTTCTTTCTGCCTTGCAGATTGGTACATGTGAGGAGAGAATTTACCATGTATGGTATGAGAGGAATGAGAAACAATGCTGATAAGTGAAATGTTTTTCTTCAGTAATGCTATTTCCATTCTACCGAACCTGTGACTGTAATCAGTAATAAATTAGGAAAACACATGGAAATCTATTCTGGCAGCAGCTCTTAGACTCCTCTTATTCCCTGTTTTTAACTTTCAGACCTCACTCATTTTTCTGGCCAAGAAGGATTGAACAAAAAACTTTAAATCTGTAGAAGATCATAAATATAAACTTTACTGGGCAAAAATATTTTCAGGGACTACTTTTCCAATTCTGGTAACAGCTCAGCTTTTTGGTTCTCAGCAGTCATGGCTTTTGGGACAGTAGGGGCCCTTGGTAGCAGGGGACCCAGAGACGGGGGTAGATGAGGCGCGCTTGGCTCGGCTCGGCAGTGGGGAGCCGGGGCCAGGGATGGGGCAGTCTGTTTCATGCAGGAGTACTCTTACACAAACTCAGATCAGCACTGAAGACAAAGGTACTGGTGTATCTATATGGATCAGCTTCCAGAATCCAAGCGTTAATGGTGAAGTGAGCCCAGCAAGTAGTCTATTTGGACTTTATTATTTTGGCATTGTGTTTCCATAAAACCGTACCTGAATACTGAATTTGAATCGACATGGCTAGGAAGAACAAGTACTACATGGACAGGAGACAGGCTAAATTCCCATAGGAACTAGAAATAAAAATAGTAGAATCGGGCTGACCAGGGGCCATGGCCAATTTGGGGGCTCTGCACGAACACCAGAACTCTGGATCCACCTCCTACTCCTCCTCCCCTCTCCCATGGCTCCACTGTCCTGGGTCCTCCTCAGGCCCCACTCCCTGATTAGGCTGGAAGCTGGCGCCCAGAGCTGGCCGAACCAGTCATCCCAGCCCCTCTTCCCCTGTTCCCATCCCCTCCTGTGTGCACAGAAAACACAAAGATCAGCGGTGGGGTGGAGGAAGATGCTGAAGATGCTATGCCTAGGGGCACATGAGGTGTAACTCCAGCCCTCGGTATCTAGTGGGATGTTGAAGGGATCACTGTTTGGTCTAGTTTTATTTAACATCTTTGGTGGTGACCTCGAAAAGAGAATAAAGCAGCATAATGTATATTGGCCAGTGAACCAAATTTTGTAGTTGCTAAATTGGAAGCTCAGACTGATGCTGCTTCAGAACAATCAGTTCCTTAGTTTTAGAAAAAAAGAAATGGGAGGGCTCCCATCAGCTGTCTTTCTTAAAAGGGAGCAGGTGTCAGAAAGTTACTATCCCTCACCATCTCTGGAAGACCAGGGAGAAAGCAAGCTGTTTTCTCAGTGCACAGTAATTCTTTTCACTGAAGCGAGACTTTGTGTATGGCATGAACTACAAAACTCGTTAATGATCCAAAAATTAAGTAATGGGAAGCAGTCATGCTGATTTGTTTCTGAATTAGCCTGTCCAGTACAACACTGCAAGCATCTTCTGCTGTGCCAAAGGGCCAGTCTAACACTGTTTTTCTTTACAATCATCTGAGTTTCTAGTGCATTCAAGTACCAAACACTAAGGAAAGGAAGCAATGGAAATTGGGACAAGGTTTAGAACGACACTTCATTGCAGAGTTGTTATTCCTCACTTACCTTCAACATATAGAACCGGGCTAATTGAAGAAAGAGAGACATAAAGGGTTTCACTAAACTCCCCAAATTTTTCAGAAGCACGTTGTCTCGATCGGACTCGTATCTCGTAGTCTCTTCCCAACTTCAAAGAGTACAATGGAACTGCTGTTGTGAGCATGGGCTCCAGCTACGAAGACAAAGTGACATACTTAGTTGACTGCTTCTTGCTTGTGATACAAACATCTGCAGGCATTTTTACTTAGAGGGAGGTAAAGAGTATATCGGACTGCAAACCCTTTTATTGTCCCAACACTACTTTACTGACTTCCCAATGAAAATGCTTTGTTAAATGAACAGGACATACTAAAAATAGAGAGGCATGGATATAAGGAACCTTGAAAGTGCCTCTAGTCCATCCCTCTACGACGAGACAGGATTTCTGTGCACAAACACCAAACTCACTGCACGTTTATAAACCTTCTTATTTTAGGAATATCGTGTAACCCCACCAAAAAAGTCACAGTTTGATTAAAATGTGATGAAAGCACATGAAGATTGGGAACAGACTTCAGGTCTTGAGACTCATATATATCAATATTAACTATAAATCTACCTGCTTTTGTACCTACCTACGTACGTGGGCCCCATCCCCATAGTATCTGAACATCTCCCTTCCTTGAGCCCAGTCTTCCTCCCTTATACAATCTATTTGCAGATCCAGCATCAGAATAAAGAAAACATTAAAATGTCTCCTAAATACAATTCCTTCTGGTAGGAGTTATGTTGAATTTATGTTTGCAGGACCCAGCATTATTACTGGCAAGTGTGAATGTGAGTCAGAAAAACAGACAAAGCAGAGCAGATTGGCTCAAAATGATTTGGCCAAGACAGGGTTTATGATCACACAGATTTGGAATAAGTTTGTGCTTGAACTATGCAATCTATATATTGCATTGTATATTCATAATGCGTACTTTTAAAACACACTCTCTCTCTGGTTTTGGTGCTGCTTCCTCGAAGTCTATAAACTGAAATATCTTGAGAATAAAGCAGTCAGGAATTAGGGTGTGGGGAAAGATAGAGATCAAGGACTGGCTCTGTCTCTTCTCCTATGACCCACAGAAAGAACTTGGGAGAACTATGGCATTATGTCATACTGACATGCAAAGCCAACCTGGTTGGAAGGCAGCTAAGATTGAACACAATCCAAAACCAGTGTAGTGTGCGTTTCACATGGTAGTTGTATAAATCTAGAAACAATGAAATAAATGCATAGGATTTCACACTACGGCTTAGTGTCTTTTACTGACTGTGGTGCACTGGCTTAGAGAAGGTCCTTAAATAATGGAAAGTCTGCCAGAAACAGGAAGGCCGAAGTCTCAAAGAGTGGTCATCACTTGTCTAGCGCTTAAGCCTCAAAGGGCCAATGCAACCTCAAATATGTGTAATGCTGCCCTGTAAGGTTGGAAGACACACAGATTAAACCTATTCCCTTAACACACTCACATTGGAAGGATAGTATGAAAGCTTGATCACACTGTAAAGTTGGCCTTCTCCGGTAGATATTCAACAGGGAAGGCTAGGCAGCAGCAGCACCATCTATATTCCTTTGCGTGAATTCACTATAGCGAGCAGCAGTTCATATTGGTACCAATATTGCCTCAGATTTGGCAAATTTAAGTTGATAACATTAGGTACAAATATCTGAGATAAATTAATATAATTAACCAATTCTAAGACTCCCACCTCTCAACACATTTTGGCACCCACTGCATATAATTAGCCATTTCGGTATTATAAAACATCCCACAATGTGTACTACAAAGTATTAATATAATAGGGTCAAGTAATCCATATTTTCATTGGACATATTCTGTCCTGTAACTACAATGGAAACAACTGAAAAGTACTATCTTGTTAGAGACAAAGGGTGAAATGCTAGCCCCACTGAAGTCTATGGGAGTTTTGCTACTGACTTCAGTGGGGCCTACGAGTCTATGACCTCCTTCAGAACTATAGGTCAACGGATTACATTTTTGCTCCAATTTTTCTGTAAAGACTGGGATCTGGGGAAGACTCTGGACTTTTACAATTTGTTGTCGCTACGTGCCTGCAATATCCTCCTTCTTTGCTCTGTTCAAAGGTCATTTTTGTTTACCTTCCAATGCTAACCACTACCCTGGCTTTTTTTTCCTGGCCATGGCACCAAATCGATGACCAACTTCAATGCACAAATTGGCAACAACTCTACTGGCTGGAAAGGAGCCATGGGCACAGCAGCAGAAGGCATGCTAACTGATAATGGCAAATGGCTTTTGAATCTCTGTGACACAAACACCTTAACAAGAGGAGGCAGTCTCTTCCAGCACAAGAGGAGTCACAAGCTCACATGGAGATCACAAGACAATGCGACGGACAACCAGACAGCTCGTGTGCGTATAGCTAAGAGATGGGCATCTTTTTGAGGGATGTCAGAAATAGCATGGGAGCGGATGTTAGTTCAGATCATTATCTTTTAGTGGCCATATTACAGCTTAAAGTTAAAAAGATCAAGAAGACAGAGAAAAAGAATGTTACAGTAGTTGATAAGTTGAAGCACAGACAGCAGACTCCAGATTGTACTTAGGAACTGTTCCCTTGTTTCACAGGACCAGGCTGATAAAAGTCTGGAAAGCAAATGGTCAAACTGAAAGGAGGCAGTCAAGACTGCACCGTTAGTGATGGGCATCTGAAGATGACAGAAAAAAAGATACCTGGATTACATCTGGACTAAGGATTAGAAAGCTTTGAAAGCACAAGGAACAGTGCAAGACAGATACAGAATTTTTAGTAGTGGATGCCAGATACAAAGAAAAAAGACAAAGAACTGAAGAGCTGCAGGCAAAGTGGGTTCAGAAGGCTGGAGGCGCAGAAGAAGCCCCACAGAGTACAGACTTCGAGCAGCTTTACAGAATAATGAAAACTGCTCAAAAAGAACCAGACCATCATAGGCAATGCCCATCAGAGACCATAAGGGACAAAAGCTAAACAATAGAAAGAATATTTTTATTCCAAATAAAACTGACCAGAGCTGATGATCATGCACAGGTTCAAGAGAATACCAATGCTAAGTCAGAAATGAAAGAGGGACTAACACCACCCAATGAAATTAAAGTAGCTATCAAAGAAAGGCCTCAAAAAGGGAAAGGCTCTTGGCACTAACAGAATTCAAGCAGGGGTACCAAAGTGAGATGAAATTCTGATTGAGGAGCTAAGAAAATTAACATACAGGTGAAAGAACAAGTGCCACAGGACTGGAAAGATGGAATCACCATGACATTGCCAAAGAAGGGTGATCTGAGTGCATGAACTGAAGAGGTATTGTACTGCTATTAATCCCAGGCAAAGTACTAGCTATCATCATGCTGAACCGAATGAATAAGGCAGAGGATGAAATATTACAAGAAGAACAGGCTGGGGTCTGTCCAGATTCTGAACACATTTACTGTTTGACTGATCATTGAAAAATGTACTGTTTGAAAAAAGACCCCATCAAAATCAGTTTTATTGACTAAGAAAGAGTTCAATAGCGCCCACAGAGATACCCTGTGGAGTATTGCTAGATGTTATGGGATACCAGACAAGTTGATCAACATAATAAGGAATTTATGGGATGGAAGCTGACATACAGTAAGACTGGATATAGGCCTGGGTGAATGCTTTGATATTGTGATTAGAGTTAGACAAAGATGTGTGTTTTCACCAAGCCTTGCATCAGCAACAGGATGGCCAATGAAGTGTGCAACAAAGGCATAGTAGACAGTATAAAATGGGTTAGTGGAGATCAACAACACATCTTTGACTTTGCTGATGAAATTGGCTTACCAAATACAAAGTGGAACAGAATGATTGGCCCTATATTAGAAATACAGAACAGAAAACAGCACAATTTGGATTGAAAGTAAATGCAGATAAAAACGAGATTATGAAGGTAGGAAAGTAAACAACAGTTGCAAAGCTATATATGGATGGAAAAGAAACTGAACAAGTAGAAGAGATCTGCTATATAGGGAGTGTGATGACTTGAAGGTGGCTGTAATAAAGATATTCATACAGGTCAGGAAAAGCAAACTCTATTTTTTGAAGGATGAAAAACATCTGGACTATCAGAAGTGTCCAGTCCACACCAAACAAAAGGTCAGATATACCATACAATTGTACTGAGAATGCTACGGTAGAGAGAAGAGACTTTTCTGATGACTGTGGCTAACAAGGGAGATATTATATATTTAATGGAAAAACAAAAGAACAAATGTGAGATTAAGGAAAGTGACAGAGGAGGACATGTTGGCAAACATTACCAAAGAAAGAAGGCTCAGGTAATTGGGCCCTCTACATCTTATGGAAGATGGGAGACAACCTAAGCAAGCATTGAACTGAGTACTGGAGGGAGGAAACAGGAAGCAAGGAAGGACAAGGAAGAACTAGTAGAAGATAGTGACAGAGGATAAAGAATGTGTTGGCATCACCTGGGAAGAAGCAACAACTAGCAAGTGACTGTGATCAATGGAGGAACTGGACCGCCTAGTGTGACAGCGGCACCGAAGGAACCAAGTCTAACGTAAGAGCTTCTTTTCAGTTTATGAGACTCATGGTTCTTCTGCTTTAATCTGACCACTTATTTCATGATTTTTTTAAAAAATAGTGTCTGTGACCTGCCCAATACTGAAATATCAGTGAGAGGGATTTAAGCTCCTTCCCATTGACATCACTGAAATTTGCAGGCTAAGCATTCCGTATATTGCTACATAGCCTTGCTTAAAATCGCTACATTACTGGCTTCCAGCACAGATTGTATTGGAAGATGAAGAACTCAGACCAGCAGCAGCTCAGATTATTGGTTTATAGAGAGAGATTAACGTGTCCTTTGGGCTTCAGATGCCATTATTCACAAAAACAAAGTCCCACAAGCTGTTTGAAGCTAAAGGCAGGTGTCCAAACAGCAGATTTCAAGAACACATAAAAGACAAATCAAATTTTTAAAAAAATGTATTAGGAGAAAATTAAATACATACCCACACCTATTACATTTTCATTGTCCAAAATGAGACCAACGCAAGAAAGTTTGATTAAAATTTCTTTAGTGTCAAGACTCTTAGGGTAAGATGTGTTTGTGACATAGAAAATAAGATTTATTTTATTTTATTTTTAAAATATTTTGAGTTTGGTAGTATAGAAAAAAGCCAAAGTGAATAGGTTCTTTTGGAAATAAAGAACATTTGCCAAATTGAAAAGGACGCAAATTGTAAGGATCATTTTCAAGCTTCTGAATGTGCAATGGAAATAAAGGAAAGCATAGCATAAATACTAAAATATTCTTTTAATTAATGCTTAAGTAAAAGTATTTTCTATAGAAATGCATATAAAAGTATATTAAAAAAACGTACTGAATTTTAAAGGGTTAACCCAAATTTATAAAAGCAGGACATTTCACAGACTAGGCTGAAAATCGGATACTCTGGCATCAAACTAACATGGATGTGCCAGAAAACAAAAACAACTAAAATGTAGGAAACTAACAGAAGATCATTTTAATACAGGAAAACTGCATTTCACTGATAATACTTTATATTTATCCACAAGGATCTTTATTTCTATTATATGGGCTTATTACCACCTCATCCATCACTAAGATGTAACTGCTATTGGGATAGGAAGCAGCAGGCTTCCTCCAATGTCAACTCCGCTCAGAATGACTGAGAAGGGAAAGCAAAGGGTTAATTTTTCTAGTCTAAGTAGAAAAAAATAGTAACTTGTCAAATTGGAATTGGCCGCAACATCAGGATGAAATAGCTCTTGTGAAACATGGCCTAAATGTTTACTAATCACACAAGTAATCAGGAGTGCGATTTTATGTCTTATCTGAAAGACAGGACAGCCCTGCTTTCTTGCCAACACTATCCAGGTTTTCCTTGGAGATCTCCCAACCAAGTTCTGGGAAAACCCAACAGTACTTCACTGATGAGATCTTACAAGATCACAGTCCAGGGTGGTTTGCCTACAGGCTGTAGATAAAGATTCATATTGTTTGTTACAGGCTTAGAGTATTACCTAATTGTATAAATATTTCTTTTCTGTCATATTAGCAGCATAGAAGTTTTAGGGCTAGAGTGGGGTTATTGAGTCACTGTCCAAAATGAGAAGGGAGTATGAGGCATCTGGAGCTTCAAGAAAGAATTCTGGAGAATGCAGAGGCCCCTCGCCCCCTTCATTAGCCTTGTAACGAGTGCAGCACGTCTCCTCCATGCCTTGTTAGCTATGTTGCTCAGCGTAGATTGGGAACAGGGCAAAATCACCCTGCCCTTTTTCAGGTAGTTACTTCTAGCAAGGAGCACAGATGATACTACACAATAGGAAGGATTCAGTAGTTGCCCCAAGCAGCACAAGTGAGGGAGATTCTTAATCCCTGCTGCCCTTCCAGAACCAGGCATAAGTGAGCTTTTACTATATTACAACTGCTTATATATAAATATTTCCTTCATACCTCCCTCCACTTCGTCTTGTTTACTTCTTTGTACTGCAGTTCATACTCCAGGGTAATCCATCCTTTCAGAACATCTGCTGATGGCGGTGGTTCCCATCTCACTTGGATGTCTGCATGGATCCCAGTCAGGCTTATGTTCAGCAGAGTCCAGTTGAGACCGACAGGAGGATCAGGTTGTACTGTTTATTTAAAGAGTGTGTTGGAAATAAAACCGTTTTCAGTCTGATATCACTATTCTTGATAAACACTGTTCATGGTTAAAGAAGTATTTGAGCCACATATACAGCAGTTACAGTCTCAACCTACAAATTAATATAAAAATTTCTTAAGATTTGATAACATGTTATATATTAATTTGAGGCAGACAGTTTGTGCCTAATCCTCAGAGGGGCCCATTCTACAGTCCTGATGCAGACAAAACTCTTGTTGACTTTAAGAATAAAAATCTGGCTTTATTAATGTCAATGGCAAAACTTCCATTAGCTTTAATAAGGCCAGGATTTCACCCTCAGATTACACAGGAGATTAGGAAAACCATATATGTTCCAGAGTTTTGAAACTCTGGGCCACCAAAACTTCCCCTGAAACCCCACTAATTACATTTTGCTTGTAATATTTCATGGATTTACATTATGTTTTAAAGCTAATCTGTGCTGAAATATACATTTAAAAGAAAAAAACAAACCCCAAAATAAAAAGCAATCTAAAACCAAGAGCAACTTCCTACCATTCCCAACTAACTGAAATCCATGGGAATTTTCCCTACATTGTGACTGCAAGTTCACACAAAATGTTTTGCAATTCAAATCCGGTTTGCAGAACCTCAATTCTAATTCCAAACTGAATTACAGGACTTTACGACTTGCACAAAGAAGAAAAGAGGTACCCGTCATTTAAATTACAAACCAGAGAGCAGTTTTCCATTGAACCAGAATCTTACAGATCCGCCCCACCAGTTTTCATCACTACTCACTCTGAGGCCTCTTCACAAGTAAAGCGGCCGGTAAATGTTCTTTCCTATTTGATGATGTGTTCATTCTTATTAATATCAAACTTTGTGCAGCACTGAAAATATCCTTTGTAGCCATATGTTTTCTTTCAATGAATATAAATTTCAACTAGCAAATGCTACATACTCTGAGGGCGAACAATCAGCTCCATGTGTACGCTGCCCTAATCTCAGGCTGCTTGTGAGAAATGACTGCAATTAATTAACTTTTCAGAGTTCTATGATACTTTGACTTCCTGCTCAGGAGAAGTTTTTGGATGGGAAGTAGTAGTGAGTCTCTGAAAGGTGACAGATTAGGTGACAACTGTCTATTTAAAAAGGCAAATCGCCCAAAAGTTTAAAGTATCTAATATGTTTCTGAAAAACGTATTGGCATCATAGTACAACTCCATGCAGAGAGAGTTGGTTAAAAACATCTTGTTTTACCGAGTACAGTTGAGCCTATATAATTATCCAGCATCTCTCTAAATTCTGATTCAGGACAGAAAATTTGACACAGCTGACGCCGCAGAACTCAGAGTCAGGGTTTCCCCAGTGGCCTCCGACTCATGCAGAGCATGATTATTATGCACTATCCATTGAAGATGGGCCAGAGACACAGCAAAAGAATTATTCATTTTAATATGCTTGGAAGTCCAGTGACATTCATACAAGAGGAGGCTTATCTCATTGATTAACATCCTATTGATAAGCCACACATGTGCCTCTCTCATGCCTGTATCCTTTAACAGAAGCAACACTTCCTGATACTAAAAGCAATCAAAGTCCTGTGGCACCTTAAAGGCTAACACATTCCTTTGGGCATAAGCTTCTGTGGGCTGCAACTGACGTGGGATGCAACATGCATCTGACAAAGTGGGTTGCAGCCTATGAAAGTTTATGCCTGAAGGAATTTGTTAGCCTTTAAGGTGCCACAGGACTTTCATTGTTTTTGCTATCTACAGACTAACACGGCTACCCCTCTGGAACTTCCTGATACTGGTTAACATTGCTCGCAACCTGCTATACTGAAATCTTTGCTTTCACATGTTAAACACATACCATAAAAGCTAAAAACTGGCTTACCAGTAAAACTAGACCCATTTTTGTAGACTGTACACCACGTACTTTTATGACTAATCTCTACCACAGCATAAATTTAAATACGTAAGACTCCCAAATTAAAGAAAAAAGTCATGGTAACCAAGCCAGTGATTGACTAAATGAATCATACTATAAAAATCAAGCAGCATAAAATACATATTGGAAAAGTACCTATCTCATCAACACTGAAGCATTTTTCATCAAATACTTCATCTTTATTTATTAGCTTAACACAGTAAGTTATCCAAATGGAGGTGTATGATGTGTTGAAATAACAGCTGTTTTCTCCAGCAGTTACATAATCAGGACAGTCTTTCCATTCTTCATCATTTCTAGAACAAAAACAAAAAATATATTAAAATGTGCTTAGTGATAAGTCACAGCTAGTATAGATGTGGGAGCGAGGACTCATATCTGTATTGATCATCTTTTATAATAAATTACCCAAAGCCACCTGAACCTGAAGATCATGTATATAATCAACTTGTCATTTTTATGGACTTGGGTGAAATTCCCAAATTGGCAGTTAGACGATATAGTTATGGCAGAAGGCATTAACAGCTGCCATCAATCACAGGTATGGGTAAAGTTGGGGTGTATCGTAAGCACCCTTCATTTAGCCAAAAATAAATGAAAGAAGCAATTAAATCCTCCTTTGTGTTGTGACAGATGAAACAGTAGAAGCCACTGCCCCCAAAAAAACTGGCCAGCTCTTCCTCCTATCAGAAACAAATCAGGCAGGCTTCAAATGTTAGCTAACCGATCAGGTCAAGGGGAAACAATATTGCTATAACTTCATTTTCATATGGCAGATCTGAAGAAAGCCAGGATTTTCTTTATTAAAAAAAAAAAAAAAAAGGTGGAGGGAGGGGAGTCTTCAGTTAAAGCAAAATGGAAAGACCCAGACTAATAAGTGCTTTCTCACAGACAGAACAATACACATCTACTGTATGCTTCAAAAGTTACCTTGGAAAAAAAATCCGTCGAAATTAATCTGTGTATATTTGTGATGCTGGTGTCAACTGTAGCACTGTAAGAGTATTTGATTTATGCATCTTTTCATAAACCCTCAATATATTCTAAACGGGAATTTATTGCTCCACCCGCTTGTCTGGGGTTTTCTCAAGAGAAAATGGATGTCTCTAAATTTCTGATGCATCATGTACTAGGAATGAATCAGATTTTAACTGTTGAAACTCGTGGGAGGAAACAAGGCAGTTTAAGGAGTGCTGTACAGAGTAGGGAGAGAGACCAACAGCTGACCCATAATTAGTGCCAGGAGGAAAGTCCTGTTGAAGGAGTAGAGTACTTAATTACTTAAGCAGACTGGGGATTAGTGAGCTAAAGGAGGGAATTATTCCATCAGGTGGGGATAATTAGAAATAGTGAGATGTATTGCTCAGGGACTGAGCTGGGGACTTGGTGGTGGTGGTAATATTAATAAACTCAGAGGCCTTGACAAGCAAGAGCCTTGACCATTTGTGAGAGACCCTGGAATGGGAAAGGAGCCAGCCCTGTCACTGGTTGTTAAGGACTGAACTGCCAATTTAAATCAGAACAAAAAAGTGTACAAATACTGGACCTCTGGATTCTTCTCTCTGCCTTCTTAGATAGGGATAGGGAACAATAGGCGACAGCTTGCGGCTCTCCATTCATAGGGGTCACTTTGGTTCCAGCAGTCCCGAGGGCTTCTCTAACTTTTTCCTAGTTTCAGTGGTCCACTGGAGAAGGCTGGGACATATGGATGCCACAGCTATATCTCGGGTGCCCTGGTGTAGCTCCTACACCAGAGGCTTCTTTCTTAGATGGTGGAGAGTTAAGCGAATGACAGTTCTTTGCCTGCTGGGGAGATCCCCTACACACAGGGGTGGATTTCCATTAGGCACACTGGGCATGTACCTAGGGGCGTTGGTATTCTAGGGGCACCTAAAGTGGCAGATTACTGCATGGACTAACAGGGCACACGTCCCGGGGTCCTGACCAATTTGGGGTCTCTGCATGAGTGCAAACATACTGTAAATGCCCACCAGCACAGAAGGAAGTTATATACATGTACCAAAAAGAGAACATATTCCTATATGGGCACAGGCTTCTAGTAAAACTTCTAGTACCCTGAATTATATTGAATGACCATGGTCAGAAATTTAAAGGCAAGAAAATTCATAGTTAGCAGTTCTATCAGACACCTAGCAGCTCAATGATTATGTAATAATCAAATGGCACTGATGAAACATTCCCAGTCACTTGATGTCAATAAAGATTGACTGTCTTTCTAAAAGAAATACTCTAACTCAACCAGAAGTTATGGGCCTAATGAAGAAGTTACTGCATGAAATCTATGGTCAATGTGACACAGGAGTTCAGAAGGCACCACGGAGTTCACCTAGTTTGATCTATGAACATACAATAAGTGGCATTAAACACAAATGTATATAACAACATATCCAAATGACCTCTTTTGCCATTCAGTTCTATTTTTTAATCAAATCATTCTTATTCCTGGTAAGAAGATAAAATATGTGATGAGGCTAATTGTGTAGCACTGTTATATTACTATCATTGCCATTATAATAATATTGCCATTATTAAACTGAACCTAGCCAATCTTTATCGCTTACGCTCTACAGTTGAATCGAGACAGATATCACAACTCTCTGAAAGCCATTTACAGTAGATAGAATTCTGGCACCCTTGGGCATTCGAAGGCATTCAAACTAGCAATTGATTAGGAGGCATATACTAAATCTTGATCTAGAA
>ML685768.1:19175017-19231560 GCA_007922175.1 Pelusios castaneus
CAAACTAGCAATTGATTAGGAGGCATATACTAAATCTTGATCTAGAATTTTGGATCAGCCTGAACCAAAACATCAGAGATGAACACAACTCACATCGGGTAAGGTTAAAAAAATCACTGGCTTTAGTTTCTTAAGGGAACAAATCACAGCCCCACATCTTATACCTCTTCATCAAACTGTGCGGTATTCAAATTCCTGATTCTGCAGCATGGGACTATATCTAATATGTATGTTTTCATCAGTATTTAACTCATTCTCTCCCAATCAATATTAGTTATGGAATCATGGCATTATGCTTGACAATTAACATACATCTTTGGTTTAAAAAACATTCATTTAAACTATGCATTCTTAGCCTTTTTCTGTGACATGAAATGAATTACATTGCATTTAACGACCAGTGAAGAGAACACAAAAATGAGAGTCGTGTGGCACCTTAAAGACGAACAAATTTCTTTGGGCATAAGCTTTCGCGGGCTCCAACCCACTTTGTCAGATGCATGACAAAGTGGAGCCCACGAAAGCTTGTGCCCGAAGAAATCTGTTAGTCTTTAATGTGCCACACGACTCTCATTTTTGCTGTACACAGACTAACACGGCTACCCCTCTGAATGAAGAGACCATTAGGCATTTCAAATTGCATAATCTTTTTACCTTCTCATATACAACAGTTGTATGTTTCCCGGAGTAGTGAGGTTGTGAAAATCCCTATTAGTCCAATGACATGAAAATGTCTCCAGTTCAGGTGATCTGCACTTGATGAAATGTGGCCGTTCCAAAAGAACTGTAATGAAAAACGGGAAGGAAGAAATGAAACAAATATGTAAAACTGGATATAAACAGTGCTGAAATCTGGGGCTCTACCTTAAGAACGACCAGTTTTAGATAAATTGGATAAAAACGCCACATCTCAAATTACAGCATATTCTATTATTCCTACTAATAAACATGTATGAATCACCCCCACCCCAATTGTTTCTAGTAAGATACACCTCAGAATATGACCAGAATACAGATATTAGATCCAAACATCCCCTTTTATGAGGTTATTCACCATTTAAATAAAAATTCATATAAACATTTGCAGGTGATGTAAATATTGATAATGAGTGAAATCAAAAGCTCTGATCTGACGTGGTCAAACTACAGAATGTTTGAACTACAGATCCAGAGTGAAATTCTGTCCTCTTGCAGTCAATGGGACTTTTGTCATTCAGTTCATTGAGGCCAGAATATTACCTGCAGGCTTTTCTACTTGAGTCCAGTTCTAATACATGTTTCTTGAAATAATAAATTCAATGTGGAAATCTTAGAGTGGTAGGTTTACATACAGAGTCAGTTTAATAGATACAGGAGCAGCTTTAAGCTGCTACCTAATTTTGCATCCTAATGCACATTCCCAATTCCTGTTCTCTATCAGTACAGAGATATCAGAGACTCATGAAATTAATGGTACAGCTTCATGCAAACTTCTGAAAAAATTACTATAGCAGTACCATGATATTAATGATTTGTGTGTATGTGGCGGTCTTGCAGGGCAGGATTATTAACCTATTAATCCTCTCAATGACCCTGTGATGTAGTTAGGCAAGTAACAGGGAAATAGGGATAGTAATAGACTTGCTTAAAACCACAGAAGGGGTATGTATCAGGATTTTCTGGCTTCTTTTCTAAGTGCAGAAAGTCTTCAGAGGAAACCCTCAACTAATTATAGCATTCCAGAAGCATAAATAGTTTTAAATTATTTATTCTGTCCATCTGAACTGATCTAATGAGCCCTTAGTTGCCTGTAATTCAGAAGGCTGCCTAAAGAGAACACCAAAGAGGTGAACTAGAAAATGTAAAATCTGAGTGCCTGCATATGTTCAGAATATGTCAAAATTATTTATAAACAAAGAACAAGAAGTAGGAATAGCTCATGAATAACGAAGCACTCTAAATCTGACCTCCATTTTTCCTGATAGAAGCCCAAATGATCATCCCCTACATTAGGAGGAGCTTCTTAAATAAAAATGTTTAGATTTAAAAACAATGATGAGACACAACTGTGAGTTTTAATGATCACATTTACACATCACGGGTATCTACACAGTACTATTTTCAACTCCTAATCCTAGAAGCAAGTTTCATTCAAATCTGCCTTTCTTTGCCACCTCCGCATGCCAGGAGACTTACACTTATTTCAAGGCAATCTCTGAATACGTTGATCCTTTCACAGTCTCAAGAGTTTTTAGGCATGAACGATTTCCCTATGATACGTATGCTCTCAATTTCCTGATTTGTAATTTATGACTTTGTTTTTTATGATCAGTGCCAGGGTTTGTAATAAAATTCTTTTTAGCTGATCACTTCTAGCCTGCGTGTCAAGTTTCCAGTCTCCACAACAGCAATTGACTGCAGGAAATGTTGTGAACTTGACCTATATAACGTTTGGCACTCTTTGAGCAAGTCTCCTGAGAATTCTTTATTACCCACCAAAAATCAATTAACATTTTACAGGGCCCTGCAAGAGCTCCATCTCTTGAACACACTGTTCCAGAACGCAATAGATGAACACAGTAGCTAAACTGAAATTAATGAAACCAAGTGAGCTGGTTTAGGCTACTGAAAGTAAAGGTCAAAGACATTAATCTCAGAAGCTCTCAAGATAAGATTCAAAAGGGACAAACAACAAAACAAAACACTCACTGTATGTTCCTGTTTTTCTACTTGACCACATAAGCTGAAGTACAAAAAGATGCAGTCATCAAAAATGTTCACCCTGTGCACTTGAACCAATATTAGAATAGTTCGTACTCTCATACTTGGCTAAATATTTGGCCCAACAGCAGAAGGTATACGAGGCAGTAAACTCTCCAGTGAATTTGTGGCTTCCATTGTAATTGAGCACATCTGGTTAAAAATTCCTAGCATCTTCTATGGGGTCAGGGGTAAAATATACAGCTACCACACTCACGATACAAAAACCAGACAAACTCTTCAGCTTTTGCTGTTTATTTTGACCACATATTAGCTATAGTCTGAGTCCTGCCTCAGCTGGAAGTTACTGTATCAATACAGTAGCAAAACCAGTGCATTTTATGGAAATACTTCAGAATGCAAGTGTATCGCCCCTCTCTTGTGATTATCTACGGGTTAACTGCCAGCTTGGTGTTCTTTTCCATTTAGTTCAGTTTCAAATGCACATACTACTGTAACTACAGACCAAATGGAAACAGTATGTGAAGCCAGACTGTTAAAGATAGAATGAAGTTAATCTGCAAAGGACCAAACCCTGACAGATTATTGAATTCTAAATTCCAGAAAGGGCTAATGTTCGTAAACAGGAAAGTGCCACATCCGAAATTAGGCCATTTACACCTTGAATTATGGCAGAACTGCCATTGACACCGGTGTGGTACTATTACTTCGATAACAGTGATGGTATACTACTCTGGATCAAAGGCACCGAACGGATCCTTGCAGAGGATGAGTACAGGTCTACTGTTCATACCACCTTCAAAGAGTGCTAGGATAACCTTCGTCTCTCATCTGAAACCCTCAACTTCTTACTGTAACAAATTTGCTAATATAGCACCATTGTCCACTATTGAATGGGATAAAAAATATTCCGTTTGTCAAAGGTCCTAATCTGCTAATACAGAGAGGAAATTAACCTTTAGTTCAAGTGTCAGGGTTCTATGCTTTTAGAACAAGAGGATTTGAGTTCTTTCTCTACTTTCATCATGCAATTTCAAGAGGCCATGGATTTGTTCTGTCACTAAATTTCTGTAGTGATAAAAGGCAAGCAGGGAACAAACCGCTCCAGTAAAGCAAAACTCAAAGTATAAATTCTTAGCATGGGTTTCACAGCCAACATGCCTTATGTACTGAACACTAGGGCTATGTCTACACTTGCTAAAATTAGTTCAAATTAGTTAATTCAAACTAACTAATTCGAACTAGTTTTAGTTAGTTCGAATTAGCTTAATTCAAACTAGGAAAACTTAGTTCGAACAAAGGAAGTGCCATTCATGGCACTTGTTTAGTTTGAATTAGCGATCCCCATTCATTTCAATGGCCAGTTAGTTCGAACTAAGAAATTAGTTCAAATTAACATGGCCACATTGGTTAATTCAAACTAATTATTATTATAATTAACCCTTTAGTTCGAATACCCTATTCAAACTTATTAGTTCGAATTAAGGAAGCCCTTAATTCGAACTAACTAAAGCCTAGTGTAGCCATGGCTTTAGTTAGTTCGAATTAAGCCTCCTTAATTCGAACTAACTTGCCAGTGTAGACATAGCCTAAAAGACAACCTGACCCTGGACTCAGTAAATTTTCCATGGCAAAACTCCCATTCTTATCAATAGGAGGTGAATAAAATTCCTAGCATTTCCTATCTTCTCTCGCAGATCTTTTGAACAAATACTCTGATTACAAAAGAAGGCAGATGTTTCTGAACCAGATGAGATTAAGCAGCTCTTCTTTATTTAATAGAGGGTTCTGGTAGATGGAAATGTAATGATAATGATTCAAATGATGCACAGGATCAAGCTACCTGACCATAAACAGATGCAAAAGGACATATTTTTTTCTTAAAAACAAAAAGCTTCTGGTTGTCTATTTAAAAGGTTTTTATAAACTTCAGAGACAACTGATAATGCAAAACAAATGCTCATTAAAATCAGAGCACATACACAAGAAATGATGGACAACAACTTACTTCAAAAAAATAAAGTGACCTTAGAAAAAGATATCTTATGCAACGAGAATACTTATTACAGAAACTCTCAAATGATCACAACATAGAATTAGGGGAGCTTAATGGAGAAATACGGAGGAGAAAGTAAAGGAAAAAGCTAAATGGCAAACAGGCATTAAGAGCTGAGACTAGTTTGTTGCTGGGAGTTTATATATTGCAACTGAATGCTCAGTCAATTAGAACCTTTCCCTACATCGACTGAGGTCAATCAATTTGACAGTTTACTTTAATGAAAGTGGGATGATGTCTATTATGCTGGATACCAAGAGAACATGTTCGGAGATTCTAATTCAATGACTGTTTTAAGGTGCACAGAGACATGAACAATGCTTGTTGTCGATGGAAGGCAAATTCAGGTATACACAGCCAACCACCAAACATGCGGAAACTAGAATTTTCCTTCCAGGTGTGGTAAACAGATACAATAATACCAGAAAAGTAGGTCACTTCCAAGTCCATCGCTACCAAGGCTCCAGGTAAAACCCTTCCATGAATGGATAGCAGTACAGCTCTGAGTCAACTTCTCCATTTGGGAAAAAATAGAACTTTCTTCATGAATGTAAATCAGCAGTGGAAGAAATCCCTTTGCAAGACAATACCTAGAAGAATGCAGAAAGTTCCTGTATCCCAAAATTAAAGGGGTATTGCTATTGTTGAAGGAAAGGGCTGAAGCAGAGAACAATCCAGGCACCAATTTTACATTTGCTGCCAACCTTTAATATAGGGGTATGGGCCTTTTGGAAGGTATTGTTGGTCATTTTTGCCTCAGGATGGAAACTCTTGGCTTCATAGCTGCAGTTTTACAGAATCAGAGTTGGACCAACTCTATCGTATAGTAGCGAAATGTGAGGCTGAGGAAGGCTGAAGAGCTGTAGATTGAAGTTTTCAATTTTCAGCCTGGTGTAGTCATAAATTAAGGCAGTAAAGCAATGAGCCTAGAGGCCTCAAGCCTGTAAGACAACAGCTTATCTCAATAAGGCATAAGGCCCAAAAGCCTTACATATGCAGTTAACCAGGAGTAACCCTAGATCATAAGATATCACAAAGCAGAACAGCTGTAATAACTGAGCTCCACAAGATTTAACTTATACCAGCTTGAGATAGTTTAAGTTGAGAACATCAGATATCCCACCACAAGAATACCACGATAACTAATTGACATATACGCTAATAAGATTGAGATAAACAGACTAGTAATCTATGGGAGAGGGTACCTCAACGCTAGTAGGGTGAAAAAACACAAATAAGGAAAAGGGATGAACCACCTCCTGAATATCCATGAGGTGTAGTGAAGTTGTACTCCATATAAAAGTTGTACTGCAGCCTGTCTATTCTGGGAGCTCTAACTCTTGAGAGATCCCACAATGACAACCACTGGTGAGGATGGTGTTGAAGATATGTAATACTTTGGTTCCTTTTGCAAGAAATGGTGCGAGTATGTGGATGCTCAGAGCACATACTATATGCTATCTAACTACCTTGCTGTGTTGAAGCATTTGTAAGTTTGCTATCTGTTAATAAAACTGTTACTAATAGAGAAGGTTTTTCCATGCACACTGCAGTTCCCAATGCAACAGTGATTTTAATAATACTTGGCCTGATCTTTGAACATGAACCTACCAAATCTGACTGTTAATGGGGAAGTCTTAAGTAATCAATATAAGAAACAAACAATCAACAGGATACGGTCAACAATATGGCTATTTGTAGCAGAATCCAAAAAACCACTTCCATCAGCACTGGTTCAGTATCGGCAGCTTTTCAGTACGGACATTTTATTAGGATGGAAGACCAATGAATTGTGATGCTTAGCAGCATTCCTTGGTAAACATGTGGATGGCAGACACATGGCCAAAAATTGCAGTGATATTCATAAAATCTTCAGAAAAGGACAAATTGAATAATCAGCTAGTACAATGTAAGAACCTATTTAGAGATCGATCCAGATTGAACTACACCTGCAACGAGGCTATTTCCCTTTGGGAATTTCCTGGATGATGCTGCTGAAGCACAGAACAGTTTGGCTGAGAATCAAGTATTCTCTAAATGCTGTAGTAGGATTAAGTTCTCAACAACTATTTCTGGTTTCAGCTCTCCACAGTTGTCAAAGGGATTTTTTTTTACACTTTCTTAATATACTAGAGTTAATTAAGTTTAAAAAATAAATCTATTCAGAAACTTAACAGCAGGTAAGGAGACAGCAATGGCCAATCATTTCCACTTTGAAGCCAATTGCTCCTGCATAATACGTTGGCTACTGACACATGCCCAGAATACAGGCCATGAACCCTCAGTTATCTCCATCAGTGTGACTTCATATGCCTGATTCCAAAGGGGTAGCCGTGTTAGTCTATTGTAGAAAGACAACAGAGTCCTGTGGCACTTTTAAAGACTAACAGATTTAGCAAGGTCACATTGCACAGGGGATGCTATTTTGCAGGGCATGCAGCCCTGCCTTTGCTAGCATAATTTTGCATATACTGTGCGTACAAGATCTGACTGGTCGGCACAGAATGGTGCACTCTGTAAAATGGCATCCTTCATGGATGATACCAGACAAAACCATGTCTGTACATCAGTACTGTACAGGGGACAATCCAGAAAAAAACAGGACTTTCTATCTTAAAACCAGACAAATAGCCTGCCTACTCATAAGGATCAAAAGAATCTACGTCAGGCAAGGTTGTATTAAGACATGATGAAGCCCTAAGCCATGTCAAGATCCAGAGACCCCATACCATAAAAAATAAAGAGAAAAAAGTGTATTTCATTATAACAGAAAAGGTAATGAAAAAAAAAAAGATAAAACATTTGCATATATACATAGGCAAAGATGTAATGAAAAACAACTAAATAAAACATACATCTTGCCAAAAGCCTTTTTTGCATTATCAAATACCTTATGATTTCTTAATTAACATATATGAAACTGAAGACTTATTTTATAGAAACACAAGAGCAATTACAGAAATTAGAATTTAGTTAATAGTAGTAGCAATGTAGCTTATAAGGAAAAATTAATAACTGCTGTTCTAAACAAAACATACATTTTGCAAGATGCATTATTATATACCTTTAAATGAAAATACCTTACGATTTCTTATTTAGCATTTCTTATTTATGAAATTGAAGACAACGTAAAGGAACACAAGAACATTACACAGATCAGCACTTAGTAAATGGAAGCAGCTATGTAACTTACACTGTTGCTTCTCTTTGCACTTCACATAACATTTTCTGTCGTGATTTTATTTTTTGCTTAGCCAATGATACTATAAAAGTTGTCTTTAAAATGGCCTTCAGATTAGATAAATAGGCCTCTGGCCCCCAATATTTTTGTGGCCTCCCCCACCCCCGAGAACATTTAGGGTGCTATGGGCCTGTGTGGTAGAATACGGAGGGGTGGGGCTGGGAAAGTGGCAAGGAGGGGATTAGCGGGGATGTGCCTTGTGTGGAACGGGACTTTAGAATGTGTTGGTCGGCTAGTTAGCATTGATTCCTCTTGAGGTCTGAGGTGAGGTTGGGCAACTTGTGGATGATGCGACTAGTTCAGCAGCCCTGGAAGGGAAGTTGATGGGATTGGGTGTGGATCGGGATGGGGAGGTCAAGGTTCAGAATTTTGGTGGTGGATTTTATATGAAAGGTTATTTAAGACAAAGCAATTTCAATGATGATAAATCCTTAGTTATTGCTGACATATTTAGAGGCCCCTCATAATGTGAGGCCCTAAGCCATGGCTTTCTTGGCTTGTGCCTAAATCCAGCACTGATCTAAGGGTACGTCTACATTATAGATGCTACAGTGGCCCAGCTGTGGTGCTGTAGCATTGTGGTGTTCACCCTTGTTAGTGACAGAAGGGATTTGTCCATTACTATGCTTACTCCAGCCCCTCAAGAAGTGGTAGCTAGGTCGAATGAAGAAGTCTTTCATTTCTGTAACAGGACCCAGGGTGGCTGAACTACATCTCTCAATGGTGTGAATTTTTGTCACACCCCTTAGTAACATCCCTAGGTTGCTCTAAGTTTTAAACTAGGCCTGAGTCAGATTAGTGGGAGCAGAGTCATACGGCAACCATTACAGCAGCTACTGAGCTCCTGCTGCCTTCTGTTGGGCAATCATTCAGTACCCTCAGCCCAACAGAAAGTCCCACAGAACAGGGACAGGGAGGCATCCCTCGGGAGCTGGACACTGTGACATATGCTCTCCAAGTCGCTCCCTCCCTTTTCCCTCCAGTACACTGTGGAACCACACCACTCACTGTAGGCAGGCAGGACCCTGCAGCAGCCTCAGAAGATTGGTGAGGATTCATCCTTGTTGAAAACCAGCCTATACACACAAAAACCACAGGCAGATTTGACTGTATTTGTAAGGATAGCAAGAGTGTTTATTTCTCACTTAAGAAACAGAGGTAATGAATAAGTTTGCAATTATTTCCCAATTTATCACAGACTTGAGTGACTCAGGTTGCAATTATGTTTTGGGGAGTGATGGGGACACGGATGTTCTTGTCTTTTTATAATCTGAAATTGAGTCTTTTCTTATAAAAATGACTAGCAGTATGTTTATGTATTGCACACAATTAATATGGTCAATCAACAACAGGGTAACATTTTCTGATAGGATGTGTTTAGAGCTGTACTCTCCTCAAAAGGATAAATAAGGGTATGTCTGATGAATGCAGTGTAGACGGTAAATGAATATCACAACAGCAGGCAATGTTGCTGGAAGAGTGTAAGTGCTGTTAATTCTGTGTCTACTTCAAAATGCCCATTTGTAAGCCCTCCACGAACAGAAAGCAGGTCTCAGAAAAATCAAGACGGAACACTCTTGGATTTTATGTTTAACTCTATGCTTAAATTTGTTACCCTGATGCTTGTTTATGGGTCAGGTCCAGGCCTTCAGCACAGCTGACACAGAGAGGAACACACATAAATGCAGCAATTACTCAGCGCTGACAATCAAGACTAGCTGTTCCTTCCTGTGAAATCGTCTCCAATGAACATGTGATAGCTGTTTATGTCCCCTAAAAAGAGCTAATAACAAGGACCTGATCCCAGGCCCTAATGACATATCACACCATGGAAGACCCGAGTGTTTTGGGGACAAAGAATCCCTGTATTCTTTTATAGTGTTCCCATCAACATGGCACCTGGGAATTTTGGGCATATTTATGTGCAACCAAAGGACTTTTCTACAGTGAAGTTGCCCCATCCACCACAAGTACTCTTCTAGAAGAGGGCAGAAGGTTAGTGGGCAGGGCATTAAGTATTTAGGCTGTAGAATTATATATGCCTTCTTGATAGCATTTAAATTATGATGTCCAGTCTTAGTAGAGCTTCATTGCAACAACTTTTCTCTGCACAAAGCTAAACGAACAGAACTTGTCTAAAAAATGCATTGCGTTCCCTCTCTTCATTTTCGTTATTTAACATACTGTACTATGGTTACATATTTATTGGTAAGATTATTTTCCTGGAATCAACTGCCTGCTGAGGACTTGAATTTTTGGTTAGGGATTAACTGTCCTATATTTTAATGATTCAAAATTGTTAGGATTCTGCACTATACTGATTTTATCACTTCATATAAAAAAGTGTATTGGGAGAAAAAATAAACCTGCATTTCATTCATTATGAAGAGAAATAACATTTATTCAAAAGATAGATACTCCATGTTGAATTAAAAAACTCTGGCTAACTAAGTAAATCTTTCAGTATAAAACCCCCCTAACCTATATTCTTGCATTTAGTATTTAAATAAATAAATTATTATTATTATTATTATTATTAATAATAATAATAAAGGCCATTTTCATTTCCCAATATAAATTACCTTTAGGAAGAGGAATGCAGCAGAACCAACTTAACCAGTGCAGGCTTTTAACATTTGTGCAATTTGTGTTACTACACTGTCCTGGTTTTTTTTCCAAAGGGTTTTTTTAAAATGTGTATTTCTTATTTTTGAGCACTGGAACATGTGTGGTGGGTGTTGCACAGAGCAGCAGCAGCTGATGAATTTTGTGGCACATGGGCAAAGCATAAAAAAACCCAACCCATGCCCACTTGCCCCCATGGACTACCATCTGCACCCGCCCCAAGCATGGAGAGCAGGAGGGAGAAAAGGCCTAGGAAGTTTGACCTGCCATACCACGTAGGGCCCTTTCCTACCCTGACCAGTCCCAGGCCTGGACTTTTCCAAGGATGATCCTCCTCCTCTTTTTCGTCTTTCTCTGTTACTTTCCTTCTCCCCCCTGTCTCGTCATCTGCAGGCTGCACAGTGAAGATCAAGTAAGAGGCAAACTATAGTGGTTTTGCGTGGGGCTTGGGGCACCACATTCACTGCCGCCACAGGCTGTGGTGATTGCAGAGTGCTCTAAAGTGCTGCTCTCCAACTACAATGTGTAGATCCGGCTGGCACGCTCCAAAACATACCCAGAGCACATTAATGTGGTCTAGCGGGATCTACATGGAGTTATTAAAGACCAACACTCTAGCGCCCTTACAGTGAATCCAGCACTCTAAACTGCACTCAGAGTTGGGCATGGATTTCCTTCACTCACACCTTGCTAGGACACAAATCACAAACCCAACAAATCTATACCAAGTTGTTACAAATTTGCTGGTATACAGTCAACCTCCCTCTGTCTCTCACCTCCCTCCCCTGTGTATGCTTTACTTGGCGGGGGACGGATGCTCTCTGTATATGAGCTTCCGCTGGCACAGACACACATAAAATCACAATAAATAAATACAATCACACTTCCTGCTTGAAATAGCTTATAATCTGAATTCAGATTCATAATGAGAGGGTCACACAGAAACTTAAGAGTCAGGGACACAGTGAGGGAGGACCAAGTGTTGCAGCTTCGCTTAGTCCTGCTCTCTGAATGGACATTGGTTTGTTGTGATGGGATTCAGCCACTGAATCTCATGTGGTTCCAAGCCTCCCGGATTTACACCGTGATTGGTTACTGCTCCTAGCTTTGGGTGTCTCAGGCGTATTCCCAGACCCTGAGTCTCGTACTCTTCTTGGGTAGGGGGACCCTACAGTCTAGTTGCCTTGAACCTAGAACCAATACCACAACTCTTCCAACTTGCTTGTCACTTACACATGCTCCCATCGAGTTCACTTGGCTGTGGGAGCTCTGATTTTTTCTAGTTACACCCAGTAGGACAATACAGCCATACAATAAGAAAGCACATGCTTAGCAAAGGAATTTCTTAACCACAAACACATCTATCCTTAAAAGATCTTAGGAAAACAACCAACTCCTGAATGTAACCCACTTCAGTATATCCCTATCACCTCCGTGAACTGAGGGTTTGGTCTGAATCTTTTAGGCTGGGGAGCTTCTCCTGCCTACTTGGTCTCGGTCTCCAAGCAGTGAAATGGCTGACTTTGCTTAGACAGCATTCTTCTTAAAACAGTTTCTGACGCTTTCCTGCCCCGTGCTTCTGCTGAGGACTTTCCAGACCCCAACTGCACATTAGTTTCTGGGAGAGTTGTTCAAAATCATGGCCCACTGTAGCAACCCATTGTTTCAATAGGGGAGAGCCACTCCAGGTTCATAGCCCTTGATAGTTTTTCTGCTATATCTGGAAAGCTGAGACAAAGCAAAGTGTCAAGGTCCTGATGAAAAATGAATGCTCAGAGCTACACTATAGGTTACATTGAAAATGGAAGATGAAAATATAGCATGACATTCACAAAACCAAAACGGAATTCACATGCTTACAGACATATTCCCCCACCGCCCCCAACCATCACACAAGGTTATAACAGTAAAGCCACCCAGTTACTTTGTCAGGCATGTACACGTCCTGATGATCCAGCTAAAGTTCATTTTTAATTTTCACCTCTTAGTTAACATTAATTCTCTTCTTGAAGGGCAAAAAGGCAGAAGAGAACTGAATGAGGAGAAGGCAGCATCTTGGTTACCAAGCTTGGAAATGGCTCTCCATACATAGGGGATAGCACGGAAGGAGATGGGAATTGGAAAAGCCACAGATGGTTATGAATATAGCTTCACTGATGGAGTGGAAGAGATGGAGTGAAAGCAAATGGAGCACATTTGCTGGGTACACAGGGCCTTGAGCAAGGCCAGAGAGCTTGAATTCACAGCCGAGATTTCTCTGTGCTGGATATAAGTGAACCATCTGTCTGAAACCTGCTCACATTTTCCCTATGCCCATACATAATGGAGCAAAAGAAAGCCTACTGTGCTTCCATACACATTCACAAGTGCCTCATACAATCGTGTAAAGCCTGGACCTAATGATTGCTAGCTAGCAAGTGCACAGTTCAACAGGATTCATCAGATATTGCACTAGGTCCCAGCATGGAAGCAGCTAGACTATGAGTTCCTTTAAAGAAGGGAGAAGATGGTACCCATATGCACTTTGTGACCCAGTGTGGGTCAGGTAGATATGTACTCCTAACCTGACTATTCCAATGACTGTCTAAACCCTCTCACTTGTAACTGCTTTCCTTCCCATGGGACAAAAGGCAAGTCTTTGGGCACTAGAAATCTGGTCAACCTACTCTTGGATAGAAAGATACTTACAATCAGTCAAAAAAAATCAGAAGAGAATTTTGCTGATGATACTGATTGCTGTCCTGACTGGTCATTACAGTAGATGTGCATGAATGCAATACCTTTGTAGCCACTCTAGATGGCACCAAATATTTACATGCTAGTTCCCTAAATGTAACTAGAAAAATACCACAGACCTGTATGTGAAGAGAACACCACAAGGGGAATGCATTGCCAAATGCAAACATGGATGTAGCGAGGGGGTCAAGGCCAGGCCCCCGGGCCTCTCTGAGGGGCTACAAGGGGGTGCTGGGTCAGCCCTGAACCAGGGCTTGATTAAAGTGGCCCTGGCCCGGACTGCACACTTTCGGGGCACTACCTGGCGTCCCCTCTCCACCAGCGCTGGAGGGGGCCCGTTCAACACTGCATGGAGAGTAGCAGAGGGAGGGCAATCTTGGACCTCATGCCCCCCTGCAGCTCAGCACGCGGGGGCTAGGCCCCGTCACTACACCACTGAATACAAGTTAAGGTGTGGGGGAACGCAAGATACACTGTGGGAGCAGACTAATGGGAACAGAAATCACAGAACTAGAAAGGAAGAGGAAGAGAAATGAGTGAAGAACTATTAGAACAAACAAAACAAAACAGGTGGTAGATAGCAACCAGGAGGGAAAGGATGAGAGAACACAAACAGCAAGACTGGAATTGAAAGGTAAGAAGATGCATAGAAAGTGCAATGCAGGAGAGGTCTTAAGACAGTGAAAGAAAAATATAAATAGCTTTTTTTTACAAAGCAACCCTCGCTGAAACTCTTCCTAGTGATATAGAAACAACAAAGCATTCCTACAGAAAATATTCCCTTAGAATCAAGGGAGCTTGTCAAAATGCAAGAAAAAGAAGGATGGGAAACTAGAGTTAAAATGAGGTCCACGATGGTCAAAAGAAAAGCAGATTTAAAGTGAAAACATTTTTGATATATTTCAAAAAATCAGAGAGTTGAATTGCACCAATTGTCTTTAAAGAACAAATATCATGCCTTAAGGGTAGAATGGAAGTGGAATTCCTGAATATCTTTGCGTTGGGGGATTAATATCCCTGGATGCCATGGTCTTTCTCGGTTTAAGAAGGGGAAGCAGAATCATTTCAGTTTTGGTACTGTAGAAATCTCTGGGGCAAACTATTTCATTTGTGCCTTTTAAATTGCAAGATTAATCATTAACACATTAATTTAGTAACTAAGAGTTCCGTTACTGCAGTGGATATTGAGTTATTTATTACTGCAGTGGATATTGAGTTATGATTCACCAACCTAAAGGAAGCACCAATGAAATTTTAAAGAAATACAAAATAAAGGAACATCGAAGCACGGGTTTTCCTCTACTTTTGTCCTCAAATTGATGATGCCTTTTAATGTGTTCCTCATATTTTTATTTACTTTTAGTAAATTACTCTTAATAGCCCCTCCCTTCCAACCATTTAAAAATGAAATTGTTTGTCCACATTGTCTTCTATATATATTCTGGCTTTTTGAGGTTTCTCAGAAGTTTGAACATTTTTACTTTACTAGAGTTTCTAAAACAGTATCTTATCATATTGCCATATTTAACAAAACATTGGCTCTGTACAGAAAATTTAACTACCATATAGGTGTCAACTAAAAGTGCTATCAGCTAAACCAGGAACCGCTTTTCCATTCAAAGAATAACCACAACACAAACCACGCCTCAAACATTTGATCCAACTAAGGCATCTGAACCAATCTATGGAGAATGGTGTTGCATATACACCTCCATTGCTACACTGGATTTTTGAGTATGAAGGAAACTAAAGGCAGCCCCTTTAGCTAAATTTTGTTTGAAGTTTCCATAAAATTTCCCGGAACAGTTCAATTTCTATGATGAATTTATTTTTTTGAAATTCAGCCTGACATTAGATTCAGAAGGGTGTAAATACCAAGATAATTTAATCCTGGTGCTCTGAGTTACAATTTAAGAAAGGAAAACATTTAGGTTGAATGTCAAGAAAGTATTCCTGACAGCAAGTTCTATCAGATGGTATAGCATTCTCTCAAATCCCAAAGGAAGCAGTTGATGTTTAAAATTAGATTTGACAAAGAAATGGAGAATATACAAATGGGAGCAGTCTTGCTCTGGAACAAGTGGAACCAACTGGCCTAGCACACCCCCCCAATCCCTCCAGCATTTTTTAATTTCTGTGACCCTCCAGGCTATGCACCTAGATGGGGTTTCTGATCATCTGCACAATGTTGACTGGCTTGATGTGAGCTTCCCAATTCAGTCTTGTATCACTATTTCATTTGGTGACTCATATGCATAAATTAGGAGCATATGGCATGAGCAAACTACAGTAAGCAGATGTATAAAGTAAACCGTAGTATTTTCTGACAAGTTTTCAAGGGTGATTTAAGTTTTATGTATCCTCTTTTGACCTTTACTTTTCAAACACTCATTGCCTCTTTATGAAAACCCAGAGCAGCCAGTTTTACGTTTCAGATCCGACCATTCTCAGGTCTCATCTACACTAGAGTTTTGTTGATGCAAGTTATATCACTTGTGCATGTTCACATAGCGCTCTTTCTATAAGCAGAGCATGTCCACAGTTCACACTCTAGCACCGACATTGAGAGCAGTGCCCTGTGGGTAGCTATCCCATTGTGCAACTCACCACCTTCTGCAGCTAGGAGTGGTGGGAAGGCAAAATGGATCGCAGTGCCTCATGTGTGTGGGTTCAGGGTCCCAAGATGCAGGCTAAGCAGGTTTCGAATGATCGTAGAATGTGCAGCTGGCAGATTAAAAGCATGCTAGTGCGGCTTTTATGGCAGGCTAAATCTAAATGAGGAAAATATTTCCATGGTCACAGGCTAGCTGACTGCTGTGTGCTCCATAATATGTGAGGTTGAGGGTGAAATGTTTCCCCCACGGTGGAGCACAGAGGCGGATTGCCTGGCGGCTGAGTTTGAGCAACCAAATATCAGGGCTATAGAGGGCCACAATGGGGGGCTATTTGAATCATGGAGGTTTTGAAGCACCTTTTGACAAGGAGTGAATTTCTAAACAGTACTCTGACATGCTTTGTTTACTTCCCACCTTGCATGAAAATTTAGATGACTCCTGACTGTGATTAATACTCTGCAAATGATTCAATTGCCACTGTGTATAAATTTCAGCAGCAACCGCCCTGTGTAGGAAACAAAGAATTTATGCTTCAGAGAATATGTTTTTATTAAGTAAAAATAACACCACAAACTGCTGGCTCAAAAGGGAGAAAATAATGAAGTACAGTATGGGCTTTCATAGCTGAGTGTAAATCAGGGATCGGTAACCTTTGCCGGCCCCCCTGCCAGCCCCACCCACCGCACCTTCAGCAGGTGCTGGGGATGGGGCCGCAAGGGGGCAGGGCCAGGCCTTCAGTTCCCAGCCGGGGCCAGCTCTGGGCGGGCTGACCCGCCCTCTTCCCAGCCATGGCTGGCTGCTGCCGGTGGGTGGCCTCCAGTTCCCGGCCATGGCTGGGGGCCGGCTCCTGCTGGCAGCAGCAGCTCTGGGCGGGCCCGCTCCCCTCCAGCAGCCCTGCCCAGAAGAGGGCAGGAGCCCCATGCTGCAGCTTCTAACTTTTTCCCTGCTGGCTGCGCTCCCCAGCAGAGAAGCATGGCCAGCAGGGGCCTGGAGCCACGGCACGCGGCTCTTGTAGCCCCAGGCTGTTCTGGGGAGGCGGGGCCAGCGGGGGAGCTTCAGCGGCGCCACGTGCCGCTCAGGCTCGGCCTGCATGCCATGTTTGGCACACGTGCTGGGGGTTGCTGATGCCTGGTGTAAATCCACCTATCATTTTGGAAGCCATCCAAAGAGGTGGAGTGAATGGGGTACCAAGACAGGCTGGGAGGCTGGAAGGGAGTTTGGAAGGTGTTTGAACTAACTAGCTTTTAAATAAAGGAAGTTGGTTGATCATTTGAACATGTGACCATCTTATGACTGGAAAAAAACAAAACCTGACAGGAACCATAACCCATTATTTCACCAGTGCCAAAAGACAGCACGCTCTGCATCTTCAGTCATCAGCACCATGTTACTCTTTTCTGTGTAACAAAGGCTACGCTCCGAATAACTCCCTGAGCTCAGAGTGTGCTTAGCCAGAAACGGGTCCATTCTCAAAGGTTGTGTGACACACAGAAAGAAGCAATACTGCTGCTGAAGTCCTGTGCTCCTCTTTCATTTCAATTCATGAAACAATAAAACTGGCTGCTTCTTTGAAAACTTCCTTAACTACCTCACAAATACAATACTTCAAAAGAAACTGCAATCTCACAACAAATACTTCATGACAAGGTAGAAGGGAAAAAAAGCCAGAAGCTCTGTTCCCCTGTACATCAGTTCTAGCAATATTTCTTTCTCCAACTGCCCTTCTAAAAACATACAACTTGCAGTATACTCTGAAGATCAACAGATTTGGGCTATTTCAGATCACGAGAACATAAGTTAATGTTAAACAAACTTAGCACTGAAATAAAGGTGCTACACAGAAATTCTTTGCAAAGAATAATTTTGTAACTCCTTTCCTGGTGCTGTGAGATATATGCTATCCTTCTTTTATAGATAGGGAAAACAAATGAGAGGTTAAGTAGGTGGTCCCAAACCAAACTAGAGGGGTGGGAAGGAAGGGGAACTGTCAAAGCCAGAACTATTACTTATATGTTCCTGGCACCATCTTTCAACCAGCCAGGAAATTCCATTTAGATCCAGAATTTTATAGGCATTTATTAATCGTTTACATAGAGCAATAAATTTACACCATGCTTTTAAAGAGTAAAATGCACTTCATTGCCCTGAAGACCTTGCAGTTTTAGACAGATAATGCCAATTTCACGGCTTTTGGCAGTGAAAAATCTGTACCTTGCTTCTATCTCCCCAGTCCTTCCATTCCAGGGTTTTCTTCTCCTTTGCCCTATTTTTCCTGTTTACTTTGTACAGATCAAGGGCAACATTCAAACTAACTTATCTGTCCACTGCTTTTGCACCAATACTATGATTTGGAACTACTCATAATAATGCGCCACAAAGCACTTGACCAATCAATCTTACGCATATTCGCATACAATGACCGTGACTATAATCCCAGCTGCATCGCTGAAGTGCATGACTCAAGGGTTTCCACTATGATAGTTCTCAAAAACTGTGTTATAATGACATCACTTTCTCATCCAGAGGGACCACAGGTTATTTTACACAAACAGTTTATAGGGCACTGAAGTGCATGGAATTAAGTGGTTAATTCAGCTCCTCTGCCTTAGGAGAAAAACATGGTGCCTGCACAGAGTTTTATCATTTAAAGTACTTCTGTCACACCAAATACAAATAGAAAGCAGCAGAGAAATAGTGCAAGAATGGGCATTACTCAAGTGGTGTCATCTGGATGACCACGGCAAATGACTCATTTTTAGCAAAAAAAGTCAAGATAGTTTTCAAAGGGGTAGCTGTGTTAGTCTAGGTCAGTCAAACAAACAAGGAGTCCTATGGCACTTTTAAAAGACTAACATTTTTCTATTCAATTCAATAACTCAATAATAAGAATTCAATAATTCAAGGTAAGTCAGTCAATGAAGACTTGGAGCCTGATTTGCTCACCGTTTAGACTGGAACAAATTCACCAACTTCCACAGAATTAAATCGGATTGACACCAATGTATGGGAAAGGAGAAATTAGCCCTTGACCACACTTTGGGTTGTAAACTATCCCATGTCTCTTGATATGCTCAATTTTGGGGGGAGGGGAGGGAGGGTATGTTCCATCTCCTGTAAGGGCACGGTATTAGTAATTTCTGAATTAAATTGGGTGAGAAAAGGAGCACTTGAATACATCAGGACATGGAACCAGAAATTTCTCCCTCATTCTCTTCTTTTGGTTCAGAGGAGCACAACCTGCAGCTCCCGCGCCGCATGCGGGCTGTGAGCATGTCCTGTGCAGCCCTCTGGTAGTGGCGCGAGTGGGGGGATCACATGACGTAACCCCCTCCCCCCAGCACGTTGCATTTGTGGCCCTCAAGCGGCCTTAGAAAATGCAATTTGGCCCTTGGCCAAAAAAGGTTGTGTACCTCTGTTTTGGCTGTCTTTAACAGTGTGTGTATGTGTACGAATCGTGAACATGTTCAATTCCTGTGTCTGTTCTTCTCCCGGATTTTCCTTCAGCTATGGATAGTATTGATCACCATACACTCATCCCACGCCGGAACAGCAGGAGACACGCAACAATAACTTTGGAAGTGACTGTCACTGGTGCTTCATGTTGAACACTAAAGGATCCACTGTTTGGTAGCACAGTTTCCAATTCCAACCCCTAGAGAATCATCTCTGCACCATGAGTAATCACTGATCTTCAGCATAGGAACTTCAAGGCTGTTCCTCAGACTGGACAGAGAAACATACTATCCCAGGGCATTTTATGGTTTAGCTTCAGAGCCTACATACAAATTCAGCTCAGCAGGTTGGCTGCATGCACTACCTGACAGTATTACACAGTAAAACAGACATGTGGGAACATGTTTTATTTTTTATTATAGAGGCCTAAAGTTAGAACTGGAGACTATCAAAAGATTTCCTGATGAGGGGAAGCCATGACTTCTATGATCTTTATGGTTGCCTTGAACAGAAAGTCCCCCAGAGCCACCGCTCCTGTAGTTACAAATACTTTACATCAGTAAATGATTAGTCAATATGACAGAAAACCAGATCATTAGCTACCTTTAATATTTATCCATATTTAGTTTCCATTTCAAAGAAAGCAGAGTCCATAGACCATGTAGCTAGGCATTAGCCCAGTGTAATGGTTTTATGCCCATGCACAAAGCAGTGTTAGTACAAGCACCGAGCAAAAATTGTGATCTGAAGTAAATATTTGGTCTTGCAGTAATCCAGTCTTTGTGCCTATGATTATCTAGGGAAAATATTTGCTAGTGGTGGGGCGAGGGGGAGGCAAAGTCTAACCTTCTGTGGAACCTTGATATAAAAGTAACACATTGGCCAGGCAAAAATAAACGTAACAGATTAGAAAAACCTCAAGAAGTTCCTGACCAGAGGAATAAAGCAGACAGTGAAAAACTCCAGAGTATAGTATGTTGCAAGATTGAGATTTACACAGATCCATTGGTGTGTCCAGGAAGATGCACTTTTATTGATATATTATCATGTTACCTTTGTGACAAGAGCTAGTTCAGTCTGGCAAATTACATTAGGAGCTAATCTTTAGCATCATGTATGACTGTATGTCTTTATCTCCTAAAACAGTCCAAATGATAAAACCTACACAAAGAGCATCACCATCTTCATTCTGAAGCATTTATTCAATAGATATTCAGCCACTAAACGTGGCTGACCATTGATAATAGTGAGGGTCTAACCTTTGAAAGCATATTCAGCACATAAACGCTTAGAGGCTTATCTGAATTTCTGCAGCAACTTTCATCACTGACATACTGAAGCCAGCAGGATTACACGTGGCATAATTAAGAACAGAACTTGAGCACGGGCCTGCAAATTGGAGCAGAAAATCTGAGCAACATCTCATGAGATTTCCAGTATCTCTCATTTCCAGCCAGCCTAGAAGTGTCATGAAAACTGCTAGGTGCCACGCTACAAATCCCAGGCGCCATGGCGACCTGGCACCCAAGGTTTGTCGAGCCCTGGTCTAGATTCTAGAATGCATGTTATGATTTTATTTCTATATAACCATGCACATCCAATGCCACTATTACTATCACTTGAATCTCTATACTTCATTAAATAAACTTTTATTTATTTTCATTATAAACTTACCTAAGTGCTACGGGTTAAGTGGCGTGGTGATATGAGGTGTAACTGGCAAGCTGGGGTGTGCGGATTTTCTGGAATAGCATACGTGTGCAGTGGAACAGGGACAGAACAATTGAGGGAGAGGCTCAGGACTGCTTGGTGATTAGTGTGTGTGCATCAGTAACGTGCAGAGAGACAGCTGGCCTGCACAGGCTTAAACGGGTGTGCAGGTCTTGCCTGTGGCCAGTAAAGTTGGGGAGTGATCCCCAGCAGACACAGACAAAGATTTCTCATACTATGACAGTTAATAGCAAGGTGCCTCACAATCCTAAAGTATTCCTGGAAATCACTCCTGGGAAGCACTGGAAGAGATTAATGCAAGTTATCCAACTCCAGTTATACAAAACTCAGCCTTTTGCAGCTATGACCTGAGGACAGGATCTTGGCGTCCTGTAATAGCTAATCATCAGACAAAGATCAAAGGCCTAAGCTGTACAAAGGAATGGTTTCTCTGTCAACTTGTACTCATTCTAGATTTAAGAGTGATATAAACTTGCACCCATGGGAAAAACAGCTGTGGGTTTTGAAGGAGTGAAATTTACCAGGGTCTTAGGCTGCAGCAGCCGGTGACCTCCAGTGTTTTGACATGGATGTCAGTTCTACTATTGTTTTAATCTAATTTTCTCTGTAATGCTTTTACCTTAAGAATAAAAGTGCTTTCTTGGAAGGAACTGTGTGGCAACTTATAATTGTAGGTAATACACTGGTCATAACCTTCATGGAGAAAGCAACATATAAGCACTGGGATGTTTAGGCAACCTGGTTTGCTGGGCATATCAGTGTAAATCCAAGGATCTGTGCAGCCTGAAGGGGAGCCCTGGGCAGGATGGAGGCAGGCTGTTCTCAGTGCTGGCAGTTGGTCAGTTACTTGCTATGTTACTTTAAGCAAATTACTTATACCACAATATCCACCTCCATAAATCTGGATAATATTTATTATCATTCATTATTTTATTGTAGTAAGTAGCACCTAGGGCCCTATGGTGTTGTGTAGCAGAAGTACAGACATGAAGAAAAATGGTAATCTCTGACTTTAAGGCTCACCATCTGTGGTGCTTATAAACCAATGGTTTATAAAGTTCATTTAGATTTGTAATAGCGCTTTGAGATTCTTTAATAAAACTCTATTAGTAGTAGTAATAGTAAGAATGGCTCTAATAATTGCAAGTTGCACATACTGTAAGCATCCATTAAAAAAACTAGCTCAGACAAAAAAAAACAACTTTTGTTTAATGTTTGAAACGTGGAGTTAATTTTTTTCACTCCTTCACTTTTGATTTCTTCTGCCTCTGAACTACTTTCATTAAGAAACACAAGTGGAAAAACCAAATTATGAGAAAAGTTTAAAAAAAATTCTAATCCAAGCAAAGCCAGAAAGTATAGGAAATCTTATGTGAAAGCCTGCTCTTTTGAGATTTCCACTTTGATTGCTAAACCAAAGTGGTCTGGCTTAGCATCCAAAAGTTTATCCAACTTGAACTTTCAAAACGAATTTGAAATCAAATGAGGAAGTGTGAACATCTTAATTTTCTGAGAGAGAAAAATATTGTGGTTCTCAGCTACCCTGGTTGGGGGCAGAGTGCAGAACTCAAGAACCTATGTAGCTGTTGGAATGTCATTTGAGCACCAAATTTGGGAGAACTATTGCTGGATGGTAGAAAAAGGGTAAAACAGTGTTATAAAATGCCAGAAAAATACCTAAATAAAATAATATATTATAGGTGGGGCTGGTAGCTCCACCTCATAGACTCATAGACTTTAAGGTCCGAAGGGACTAGTACGATCATCTAGTCTGACCTCCTGCAAAATGCAGGCCTCAAGACCTCACCCACACACTCCAGCAATAGGCCACCAACCAGGTTGCCCAACACTTCCCATTATAAGGCCCTATTTTCAGCTGTTGTAACTTTGCCAAAGTAACCATTTGGGCTGAAAAGTTTCCACGCTTGTTGTCTGCATCAGGCTGAGATTTTAAGGAAATTTTCACCCAACACAGTTCAGCCATTTCTGAGAAGGCTAGGGAAATAATGGACTCCCCCGCACCCCTTATTAAAAAATTCTGGCAACCTTTTCTTTGAAAAGAACTAACACCTCAAGGCTTTGGAGCATGAATTTAAGATTTGGCAGGGGGCTGGCCTTTGTGTCAGGGCTGTACTCTTAGCCATCCCTGTGAAAATTCATCCAATTTAGCAGCTAAATTCCTTGAAAATTCTATTCCAGATTCTGAAGACACTGGACACACTCCTACCTGAGGCTGAGCAGGACTTTCCCTGCGATTGCAATTCTGGCAGACTGCGGGTTGCACCAGCTCTGCATTCTAACACCAGAACCAAAAGTGCTCTCAGTATATCCCCTGCTGTGTCCTGGCACTGTAGGGAGGAGGAAGCTTCCTGATTCAAATGTGCAGAGGGAAGAACTGGAATTGTAGGGAAACAGCTTGTAAAGAAGCCTGATGAGAGTGGAGTTGGGGGACAGAAAGAGGGACTGGAGGCTGGTGGGGTAGGAAGAGGGAAACTGGAACTGGGAACTAGAGGAAGACTGGGACTGACTGGGCAAAGATGTTGGGACTGGGAGGTGGGGAGGAAAATAAGGTACTAGGAGCCAGTAGGAATGTGTGTCAGAGGGAGTGAGGATCAGGACTGAGAACCAATATGGAGCTAGAGGAACTGTGGCTAGCTGTGAAAGGGAACTGGGACTAGGGAACAAAACAGATCTAAATAGGTGTCAGAATGTGGGGCTTAGAACTGGGACTGGCTGAGCAACGGGACAGGGACAAGGTGTTGGGGAGGAGTGGGAAACTGAAGCTGGATGAGGCACCCGAGGAGGGAGATTGGGCTGGGAGCTAGTGGGGCTGGGAAATGTGGGCAGTGCGCAACTGGAGGCCAGAGTGGGGGAAGAGACAGATCAAATGAGAAGCTGGAGTGAGACTGGCTTGGGAAAGGCAACTGGGATTAGGAGTGGGGAGGAAGACTGCACAGCCAATCTTAATTCTGCTATCCCCTGACTCTTAGGTGCTTGGCTTTGCAATCCTAATAATGCCCATTTAGCAGAGAGAATGCATGCGCACGCTCAAAAATCTATTGCTTTTTATTTAATGTACTCACATACATACACATTAGAATACAAAATACAATGTTCTCACTACATATAGTGGACTATGACTATTTTTTAATTTTTATTTCTCCTTTATTTACATATATGACAGCACATCCTACACATACCTGTTCCACTGAGCCCTGTACTGAGGGCCTAAGTGATGCACAGACCTTCTACTGCTCTTTGTCCAAGGCTGAATTCCATCTTGTGGGAATACATGCTTAAAAATATACTTGAATTTTATTATAACGGCTAATTCTACAAAGCTCGTGTAGATCATTGTAGCTCCATGTGTTGGCAAGATGCTCATTTAGTTATATGAGCTAGAAAACCAAATGTGGGTGTGACCTCTCCTTGGAATCCTGTTAGCACATTACACAAACAGCCCATGTTGTAACATTCCTAGAACAGCGGTGAATCGCTGACAGATTAATCTTCATCTGGGCACACACAGCGCTTGCTATGTTTTACTAAATCAAAAGGCAGGTACATTTTCACAAGATTTCTTTTAGAAATTGCTGAGCAAATGTATTTAGTTCTGTTCATGCAGGATCCCTTTTCTCACAGAAGTGCCAAGCCCTTTGCAAACCACAAACCACAAATTAAATCGAACAAGGAATCTTGTGGCACTTCTAAAAACTAAAATTTATTTCTCACAGGAGCTTTCATGGGGAATGGGGGGAAAAAAGTATAGGAAGGAGGGATAGATGCAGTGAAGTAAGTGTAATTAAAGGATCAGGAAGGAAACAGATTGACAGAGCCAGACGGTACCAGAAGTCAACTACTACAGGAGAAGCCCAAGAAAGAAAACAACACAGTGCCACTGGTTAGCACCTATAACCCCCAAGTCAAATTTCTGCAGTACGTCATCAGGGATCTACAGCCTATACTTCAAGATGATCCCTTCCTCTCTCAAGCCTTGGGATGCAGACCTCTCTTCACTTACAGTCAGCCCCCCAACCTTAACGGGATATTCGCCAGCAACTACAGACCATACAACAGGAACACTAAGACAGGCACATATCCCTGCAACAAACCCCAATGCCAAGTCTGCCCATATATCTATGCTAATGACAGCATCATAGGACCTAATCAGACCAGATACTCCATCAGGGGCTCATTCACTTATGTGATACATGCCATCGTGTGCCAACAATGCCCCTCGGCCTTATACATTGGACAAACGAGACTCTCTCTGCACAAAACAATAAATGGACACATCTGACATCAGAACTGTCAACATTCAAAAACCAATAAGGCGATCATTTCAATCTCCCCGGCCACTCTGTGATGGAATTATCTGTGGCTATCCTTAAACAGGTTTATTCTAGGTCAAGGCTTCAAAGAGAGACTTCAGAGTTAGAAATCATATGCAAATTTGATACTATCAACTTGGGTTTGAATAGGAATATTTTGGGGCTTTTTCATCATAACAGCAATTGTCACCTCTCTCACCCTCCCTTTCTGTTGTTCCCTCAGTTTGAATCAATACAACCTGTTTGATTTGCTGATCCTGTGATTATATTTACTTCACTGCATTGATCCCTCTTCCCTATTTTTCCCCATTTTCAAAACGTCTGACGAAGTGGGATCTCTCCCACAAAAGCGCATGCGATAAATAAATTTGTTATTCTTTAAAAGTGCCACCAGACTCCTTGTTTGTTTTGCTGAACTAGACTAACACGGCCACCCCTCTGGAACTTGTCAAAGTATTAATTAAGGAGTAGATTCAAATGTCAAGTGCTTCTGAAACACATGGAGACGTAAAGTCTCTGAGGAGCACTGCTGCTAAGAAGGGAATACCTCTGATGTTGTGTGGTAGAAGAGAAACTGGACAGTTACAGCCTATGTGCGCTACGTCAGTGTGTGAGTGGCTGGCCAGTAATTATTCCTGAAGCAGCCCTCATACTTAGTAGTAAAGGTTTGCTAGACTAGCCCCAAGAGCTCAGATCTGCACTCACTCACATACAATGTGAAGTAAATGGAAGTGAGAACAGAACGCAGATTGCTGGGTGAATTTCACTCTCGGTGTGGTATATGTATGTGTGTATACCCACATATGCCCAAAAGAAGTATTTTATTTATTTATATTTGATCATGGGCTCTCCAGTCTATCAGGCAAAGATATAACAAGCTTCAACTTTCAATCTTTAGAATTTACACTGGAAATAAGGGGCAAATTTTTGAACAATGAAGGTAATTAATCAATGGAATGACTTAGGGATCTGGTGAATTCTTCACTACTAGCAATTTTTAAATCAAGTTTGGATGTTCTTCCTAAAAGATATGCTATAGTTCAACCTAGAATTGCATCAGGGAAGTTCTAGAGCCTGTTGTACAGGAGGTAATACTAGATGAGTACAATGGTCCCTTCTGATCTTAGACTTTATGAATATAGTCTTGTATATCAGTGTATACAAACATTACCTTATATTTGTGCAGCAGTTTTAATTTGGAAGGACCACCCAGACCTTTCTATCTTTACAAACTGTATCTTCAGTTCGGGAGGATGAAAATTCCACTGATTATCCAAAATTCTTTTATATAAAATTATTATGCCATTATCAGATACAACTCAGGAACCTCTTGCTGCCAACTGGCAGAGTGCACAGGGATCCCCTACATCAGACCTATACAAAATAATTAATTAAAGGGTGGCATATGTGGGGTCTACTGAGAACCAGTAGCTCATATTTTGCAATAGTTACACGACCGGTATGTAAGGACAATACTTAAGGAGTTATGAACCTATAGTGTAAATTATGTTCTTAAGATATGAGTGAAATCAGGTTACCAGATGGTGACAAACACATTCCCTTCAGGTAGGTGGGAGACCTTATCTGCATATATGCAACCTGAGTGTTTTATATGTCACACTGGATACTTATGTGCAGCTACTCAAGATTAAGAAATGGCAAAGAAGGACATAGCAGAAAAAGAGGGGATTCTGAAAGGGGTGAAGAAATGGACCAGATGCATGGAAAAATCACAGATGAAAAGAAATCTAAAAAACAAATTATTTACCTTATAGAGGAGCCATGCAAGACTGCGTATGATAAAAGTATACAAATAATGAACGGTCAAGAGAGGTAAATTGGGCACATCTGTTAATTCTCACACACACACACACTCACACTCTCTCTCTCTCTAGGAACGAGAGAACATTTTTACAAAATGTTGAATGGCAGCTTACAACTAATACATGGCAATCCTCTCTTGTGGAACTAATGGCCACAAAATTTCACAAAGGTCAAGAATTCAGCGCGATTCAAGAGAATGGACATGTATGGCTCAAAATAAGCTATCCCTCATCAAACACTTGAGCGTTAAGAGAGAAGGTCAGACAGGAAAAGGCCCATGCACATGGAGAGCAAGAGGTTTTAAAAAGAACACGCTCAAGCTGGGGTAGCTGTTTGAGATCCAGAGACACAGGGACTGTGGGGTGTCTGAAGGCGTGTCTGAAGTTAGGCCCACCTAGGGTACTATCAAGAGCTAATCTTTTAGATAAGATAGACTATTCATTATTTTAAAATAATTCTTGTTTAAATGCTTTGCTCCTATTGCAAAAAACAAACAACACTTTGGTTTAGGAAGGCTGTCTGGTCACTGCATTCACCATAATTCCTGAAGGGAAGAATCATGGTCAGATATGGTGATGGTGGATGCAGGTACTGTAGCCCAATGTCTTGTTTAGGAGTGAGAGAATTGTGAAATTCCTCTCCTCGGTAGATGAAAGCACAAAGCCTCAGTTCAGAGCGGGTGTACTGTGACACCAGAAAGGGGACAAAAGTGAAGTTAGCCTTGTAATGATGGCCCAGGTTTCCTGTTCCTTCCTCTTCTTGATCAGCTATTTGTAGCCACTGGGTTAGGGGGAACACAGTTCTGATCCAATATAGTCATTCCTATGTTATACTGTTCCTGTAAAGGAGCCAGTCACATACATTAAATCCTCAGCATCAGAAAACAGGAGTATAGCAAGAAAAGCCACTAAAACTCCAGGATATAGGAAGATTACCTTGTCCTTCCTTGCACTTTCTCCTACCTCTGCACCATTTAAGTTAGTTAGATCACCTCAGTTTCCACACTGATGTATAAATAGGGCTCTGGTAATGTAGCCAACTCTAAAGGAACTCCCTTACCCTAAATTACATCTGTTTTTATCTCACCTCTGAATTCGGCCCACGGACTCAAACTAATTTCTGTCTGATTGCAACATGTCATGGAGATGAATGCGGCAAGCTACCAGAAAACAAGCCTCATAAACTTCTGACATAGTAACTTTGTTCCAATAAAATGTGATTGGCTGAGCCTTGCTTATAAAGACTCATTTAACATCTCAGTTAACAGAACATATAAGCGCCAAGGGTAATTTCTTTAGGCTGCTTCCCAGGGCACTCCTCAAACTGCATCCCTGGCTTTTGAACAGCACTGCTAAAAGCATCATGGCCATAGTATACGTTTACTCCATGCACTATGAAATGGGAATGCTGGATGTGAATTCGTGATGATTTATATAACGAACACTTTCCAGTTGGCATTTGTTCTGCTGTTCTCTCTGGTTTTTGCCAACTTCGAATCATCTCTAGCCTTGAGCCAATGAAAAGATGATGTTAACAGCTGGCTGGGACTGCTGAACAACCAACCAGCTTCTCTCACCAACTTTCTCTGCCCCATCCCTTGGTGAGACTTGTGTACTACAGCACTGATAGCTTCTTTCCTGATGCTTCAAATGTCAACCTAATACAAGGAAGGCATCGTTCATATAAATTCAGCCTTCATAGAACAATTGGTGCAAGAGCCTGACATGCCACCTCCGTGTTGCACAAGTGAGTAAAAGAGGAGATGGGCAGAATGGTCCCTGAACCTGTGTGGAGATGGGGACCCAATCGGCATGCTCATCCCACCTCTGAAAACTCCCTGTGGGACAGGGCCAGCCTCTGGAGCAGATGGTGGCAACTGCAAGAAAAAGCTGCCCTTTGTGATGTGGCTCCCTATAACACTGTTTGATTTTTGAGTGGAAATCTGTGTAGTAGTTAATACTTCCAGAAGAAGTGTGGAGGGAGGGGGAAGGAGGATGAGGAGAGAACTGGTCACATTCAGTGCAATTAAAATTAGAAAACCAGGTTTACTTACAGATCTGCAAAAGGTTTTTGGAGTTATACGGTTAGGCCACCTAAAGTAAGTGTTCTATGTGTTCTACCTAGAACAGTAAGTAGCTCCCACCTGTGCTATATGAAACAGCAAGTAAGAAAAATTAACTGGACTATCAGAATTCCATTTTGCAGTTTCATCCTGGAATCATATAGGTCCCCATGATAACAGTTAATCAGTGATACGATTATGAGCGCTCATGGAAACACGTGCAGTTTTAAAACTGCAACAGCAATAAATCAAATGAGTTGCCCAAGAATTGAGACAGAATGCAATAAATCCGCTAACTGCCTCAAACCTCTCCCCCAAAGCTGTTATGAAAGAATTTATGTTACCATCCTTGCTAAAAGCTATGTAGAATGCAGCTGTTGCAGCATTTCAACAATTTATGTTGTTTACAGATTTATTCCTAGCAAAGGCTTCTTGCTTAGTGAGACGTGGCATTCAGATATTACATTATTGTGTCAAACTCTTCAATGCAGAGCTTCTTACGAGGCTAGGTACAATATATATTTGAGGATGCATGAAAATTACAATTAAAAAAAAAGTTGGGTGATAAATTGGTGTTCTTGCTCATTTAAATTCACAAGCAATTTGATTCCAAGGAAATACAGTTAATTGAGACAAATTATTTATGGAATTTAAACAATAGGGACTGATCTTGCAATGCATACTCATGCTGAGAATTACTCAGGAAAGCTCCACCATGAGATTATGTAGGAGTTATGGAATCAGGCAGATTCAAATGGGTTAGGGTTAGGGGACCCTTTCTGGCTGGGACTGCTTGAATCCCAGCCAGAAGGGAGTTGAGCAGTCCGGGCGCGAAGGGAGCTCCACGAGCCTGGGCAAACCTGAGCCCTCAGTGGCCTTAATCCAGCCCAGCCCCTTCCCTGTGCTAATTACCTGCACCTTAGTCCTCCACTTCCCGGCTCCTTGTCACAGCCAAACCCAGTTCTTCCTACACATCCCAACTCTTTGTCAGATCTGTCTTTCCTCTCCCCCAACCCCCACTGGCTCCATGTAGCAATCGCTTCCTCTCCGCACACCCAGCTCCCCAGCCCTACTCCCACTTTCTCTCACTAGCAGTCTAGCACCTAGCCCCAATCTCCCACCATGACACCCAGCTCCAGTTTCCTTACCCAGCAAACCGGAGTCCCAACTCTTTATCCTAGTCTCCTTGTCCAGCCAACCCCAGTCTTCTTGTCCTAGTCTATACTCTCCCCCACACCCCCATCCACCTCTTGTCCCCTTTGTACGTGAATCAGAAGGCTTCCTCCATCACTGACTAGGAGTCATGGGGAAAGAGGTGGAAATAGCACTGACAGCAGAGGAGAAAAAGGCTTGAGCTGAGCACTTCCACTGCTGTAGTGTCAGGTCCAATTCCAGCCGAGGGCAGCTGGTACCATTACAGGAAAAGTCTGGTTTTGTCCTGGCAGTGGGCTAAGACACATTCATTCATGTTGTGGGGATGGTGTATATATGTCTGGTCAGTACTAGGAGCTATAGGGGGCTTCAGCATGCTCAGTGAGGAAGGAATTTTTAGAGATAACTACTAAAATTGAAGACGTCTCTACTGCAATTGTGCAAACTGCAGTTTTTCAGAGGCTATATCTTGGCCAAATTCAGACAAATTTTCACCAAGGCACACCACTGACACAGAAGCTACCCTCCTCCTGCCAAATGTCAAGCCCCTACCCCAAGCCATGGGGGCACTAGAGTTTTTCAAAGAAAGTTTCCAGAATTTTAACATGGGCAAAACATTGCATTTCTCAGAAAACACTGAATTATTTTGGCTGAAGTTTTTCCTCACACATACCCCCCACACAAATATACAGTCCTGCCTGAGACAGATGCCCAAGCATAGAAAATTTCAGCTTAAATACTTAAAATCTAGCAAAATTATAAGCAACTGAAAGCAGGGCCTTATGGGGAAGTGTCAGGCAACCTTAATGTTAGGCAGTGCTACCGATAAACAATTTTGTCATGACTAGAGAAAGTCGTAACCATGAGATGCCAGTACATCCTCATCAGGAGAGAGAAAAATGCCACATCATTATGAAAGATGATTACTTTCTAAGCCCAGAAGATGTTTTGTTTTTTTCCTTTGCAATATCACTATTTGTTACAACTCCTAAATGAGAAACAGAAATAGATTTACTCAGCAACATTTAACCAAGAATCATCTGTAATTAAACTGAACATAAGGACAAGTGGGCGAGATCAAAGAACAATGGATGATTATGTAAGCAGATAATAGCACTTTTGTTCACAGCTGAGAATACACTGGTTATGAATGAAAAATTTAATTCAAAGATCATTTTTTTAGAGGAAAACTCTAAACACATTTTACTAACGTAATCATGGCTAGATGTATGTAAGCAACAGAATCCCGAAAACTGGCTTGGACAGTATACCAGAGCACAATGAGTTAAGGTCAGAAAGGACCAATATAATCCTCTGACCTCCTGCACAATGCAGGCCATAGAACCTCACCCACCCACTCCTGTAATAAACCTCTAATCCAGTGGTTTTCAAACTTCTTTTCTTGGGACCCAGATGAAAAAAAAATCATTTATGCCTGTGACCCAACAATTACATCTTTGAGCAATGCATTTCAGACTTTTGGCAGCGGCAGCAGGTGGTTATGGACCCCAGTGCCTGAGGATCTGCGACCCAGCACTGGGTCCCGACCCTAAGTTTCAAAACCGCTGCTCTAATCTATGATTGAATTATTAAAGACCTCAAATCACAGTTTAAAGATTTTAAAGTACAGAGAATCCATCAGCAAGTGAGCCATGCCCCATGCTACAGAAGGTGAAAAACCCCCAGAGCCTTTGCCAATCTGCCATGGTGGAAAATTCTTTCCCAACTGCAGATCTGTCAATCTGTTAAACCTTGAACATGTGGGCAAGATTTACCAGCCAGATATCCAAGAAAGAACTCTCTGTAATAACTCAGAACCCAGCCTATCAAACATACCATCACAGGCCATTGGCATATCTACCACCAGTAATCAAAGATCAGTGAATTGCCAAATAGGCAGTCCCATCACACCATCCCCTCCATAAATTTATCAAACTCAGCTCTGTGGCCAGTTAGGTGTTTTACCCCCACAGCTCCCTTTGGTAAGATCTTCCAGAACTTCACTCCTCTCATGGTTAGAAACCTGCATCTAATTTCAAGTCTAAACTTCCTGATGGCCAATTTATATCCATTTGCTCTTGTGTCCACATTAGGGCTGAACTTAAATAATTCCTCTCCCTCCCTAGTATTTATCACTCCAATGTATTTATAAAGAGCAACATATCACCCCATAACCTTCTTTTGGTTAGGCTAAAGAAGCCAAGCTTTGAGTCTTCTCTCACAAGACAGGTTTCCCATTCCGCGGATCCTCCTAGTAGCCCTTCCTACACCTGTTCTAGTTTGAATTCATCTTTCTTAAACCTGGGGAACCAGAATTGCACACAATATTACAGATGAGGTCACACCAGTGACTTGTATAATGGTACTAACACCTCCCTCTCTCTACTGAAAATCCCTCATCTGATGTATCCTAGGACTGCATTAAGAGTGAACTCTTCAAGACCCACAATCAGTTTACGTGAAACTCACCAGGATGGGGACTCAATGGTATAAGTATTCTTGTCTTCGAACAAGTACCGTCATTGGATTGTCCTACAAAGCAAGTAGATCTTATTTAATATTGCTACTTCTATTACAGAATGGCTCCGATTGTCTGAAAGGCTTGCAATCTAAGAGGAACAGCAACATATGAAAAATGGGAGAGAAGGATCTACCAGATATTGAGTTTTTAAAGCCCAGGTTTTTTCCTCCCTTCCTCATCCCAAGGCCTTAAAATGGAATTTGAAGGAAAGGGTTGTGGGCCTAACATATCAATTCAGAGAGGATGTGTCATGTGTAAGTAGTGGCATGAAAGAAAGTGTGATGAGCCTGTGGTGTGTTATGGAACGTCACTACAGTGTTGAAATCTAGAAATTGAGTCTTAATTTTGTTATTTCTAAAGATCAATTAGTCAATCCAGCAAGAACATACTGGCAATGAATGGAGCATTGTTAATCCACGCTACTGATTAGTTTGGTGGTTCGTTAGTCTGATAGCAAGCAATACATTTGGATAATGCAGAGTACAAGGCAGTTCATATTCCACAACACAGTTATGAAAATTAAGGTTCACAGCAAGATTATCAATATTTCAGGGATTAGGCCATGGGGATCATTATCCCCTGGAAGGAAGAGAAACAGCAGTGCTGATAAACCAGTTACTGAAAATGTGATGGCTGTTCTTAGCTAAGCAGAAATCCTGACTGTAGGTATAAATTATAGGAATGATAGGTCAAGCCTAAATATTTTCCATCCCAGTTTCAAAGACAGGATATGAAGTGCAGAAATGGTAAGTCATTTCCCCACCATCACACAGGAAAAAGACACAGCAATTGTATCCACACTGCCTGATTACCAGACTTAAGCCTTAGCCATAAAACCAGTCTCCCTTCCCTTAACTGCATTTATAAATTAAATATCTAATCATTTCCCCTCCCTCCCCAATTTTATTTTGGATCAAATCCAGTCATTGCCAAAGAAATGTCTTGTTTTATAAGAAACATTGGAGACCTTAGTGTTTTAAACACACCACCTATTGTATCCAAACCTTTGTAATGGAATGGTCAGAGTCCCTGCGATATGTTTATTGCCTACTTGTACAGATAATCTGCTTTTATTTGGGATTAAAGATTCTGCAACAGCCCACATGAGCAAAAGGGATACGTCTGAAAGACCAGTGCAGCAATTTATTAGTCAAAAAGTTGCATATTTATGCTTCAATACACTCCATCAATTTAATTCACATTTCTGTTTGGTTACTTTTTAAAATACAGAACAAATATTTCACTGAAGCATATCACCATAAAAGAGACTGCAGAAAAAAAGCTACTCCCTAGGCACCAGTTTATTTGCTACATTTGATAGCACTTTGTATTTAAGCCAGGTTCACTGCTTTTCTCCGTATAGCCATACAGTTTCCCATAAATTATGTCCATCTTTCACATAGCAACATGGTAGAAAGTAAAAAACTTTTTAAAAATAGGAAAATTTGACTGTTAAAAATGAGCAGATGTAAATGTTTGAAACTACTTTAAACACAATATTGAAAATTAACTATCATGGTTTCTCTCTAACCATGTTTGAATAGGTGATTACACATCTCAACCAATGAAAGGACTCAGAAAGAAGGATCTCAGGACACAGTCCAGTTTGTAGAACCGGTGGAGAACTTCCCCTCTCAACAATTATCCCATTTGCCTCTTCAGCTGTACAAGACAAATGTTGCACTTTCCTAACAACTCCCATGTTAGACATCACATATTCCCTTCCTGTCTGGCAGTGTGCATTCTGATATGTTTCCAAAACATCCCCTTGACACATGCTCGTGTACTTAGGGCTGCATTTGCTGCTAATTAGCAATGGATACTACAGCCTGGTTTTTAAATGCAGCCTTTCAGCAGATAAAAAAAAACTAGCCTGCAAGTTAAAGATGCATTCCATTTAAATAGGTGTTTATTTTTTAAAAGATCTATCTGGGTAGCACGCATGCACACAGAACCCTCTGAATCCTGTCAAGGGAACAAGTTCATCTGCACAAACATTTCCAGGCTCTATTTAGTATTCCCAAAGGAATTCCTGTTGCTTTCATTTGAACTGCAAAGCAAACAGGCATCATTCCGTACACTTGCCCACCTTTTTCAGCCCACTGCATTTAGGTACAAAATAATAATATGTCTCAATCAGGAGTAGGAAAAACCCCCCAAAGATTTGCGATACCTCTATACATGTGCGTATGCATGCATCCATGCACATTTTAGTGACTTGATTTCTAAAGTAGCAAGCACCTGCATCTTCTGTGGAATCAAACGGGATATGAGCACACAGGACTTCCGAAAATCAGGCCAAGTTTTTACATTGATCGTTCTTGGCCACATATTTGGCACGTACACAAATGCATGTCACATCCATGTAAAAGCAGCACACAAGTGTAGCTATAATATGCCTTCAGTGGTACAGAGACAAATTTTGTGGCTTGCTTATGCAGCTATGCAATGCAGGGAGAAGTATTTCCACTTCCCGTGTACTGCACCTTTAAATATATAGGAGTTTCTTTGCAGTGAGCTTCTGGGATTGCTGTGAATTAACTGCACAATGTTGCTTGTGTTCTTTTCCTCCCATGGAAAGACTTTACATTTGTTTTTTTTCCCCTTCTTTGGGTGTCTTCCATGCAGCATTGCAGAACTGGCACTTGGGAAATGGGGGAGGAAGTACACGATATGCTTTTTACCAGACCCGTTTTACGCCTCTGGAAAAGCCAAGGCAAAAAGATTAATTGCTGGACATCTGGGGGATTTTTAAGTACCTAGTAGCATAGACAGAGACAGAGCTGTTCTTCAGGGAAGCACAGTACTGTACTATATTCCCAGAGGTGTTTAGAGCTAGTTGAAGATTCTCCTGAATACACTAGTGAGAAAAGGAGAGAGAAAAACCTTAAGACTACCAAATGCCTCTCCTCCCCCTCCCGCTATCCTACTACTGGAGCCTTGACCTCGCTGAAGTCAACAGGACTTTGTCACTGCCTTCCACTAAACTAAGATTTGATCCATAGGGAAGCATTTGCGATGGCTTCACACAGCTTAGTGGAATGAAGAAATATCTAGGGAAGAAAAAACCAAAACAAAACCACTCCATGTTTTCAAACTGCTCCAAGGCATTTAGCCACAGATTTCTGTTGCCTTTAACAGGATTTCAGTGGCTAAATATACAAGATGGGGGAAACATCCAGAGCTGAGGGCGCTTGCCAGTGCCACCCCATTCTAGCAAAGTTCGGGGGCTGGAATTTCAAGAATGTTTTGAAGGAGGGGGATGAAAAACAAAGGGGACTTGAAGCCACCTGTTCTTTAAAGATGATTTGAGCAAATAAACCCTGGCCTCTTTGTCAACATTAGCTGCCAAAACATAGTCCTGCCAGAAAAGCCTTTACACATAGGCACTTTTGAAACTACGTCTTTTGCCAGATCTACAAGGTCCAAAAATATATTGGAACAACAATTTTAGTGCCTAATACAGTCAAAGATTTCTCCTAGTGCAGAAAACAAATACCAGATCAGAGTGTTGGCAAACATGCACACAACAAATGGGAAAGCCCTATCACCCAAAGTTAATTTAAAAGGCTTTGCAGACATTTCAGTGCAATGGAACGCAAGAAACTTTTGGCCTCAGTAAAAGATCTGAGTTAAGATTCAAAGCATTTACATTTATTCTGGGATTTACTAAGTATACCACCATAGACCACAATATTCCACGACGTCATTTGTTTCAAAACTATAATATCCACCATGGTCCGTGAGTTTCTATTTTAAATTTACAGAATTGTTTAGGTGTGAGGAGACAAGTGATGCTTTCTGATTTTCTGTCAATCTAGTCATAGCTACAAGCAGTCAGCAAAATTCAATGTCTAAATGGGTCTCATGTTGTCATGCATGAATAATAAATAATAAAAGTCCCTCTAGACGAGGAATTCCAAAGTGATTACTGCACTTTTTGGAGCTCAAAATCTTTTAATCTTATAAACTAGGATGAGGCCAAGGTCATTTGTGACTCCAAATGAAAATCTCTTTCTCCCATCCTAGCTACCTACTGCTTGCAATCCACGTCAGTTTGCATGAAAACAGACACAGCTATTAATGATGAGATGTATTGGAAGGGTAAAGGAGTCCACAGACTCTCATATACTGTGGGTCTGAGAAGTCTACAAGAAAGGTGGATTGTCAGAGCATGGGTTCTGCTGACAGAAGAGTCTCAAGAAACACAGAGCAAGTGGCTATTGCTTCTGACTAGGCCGCAGTGCAAACTAATGTTTTTATCTTGACCTAGAGCAGGGGTCTGCAACCTGTGGCTCTGGAGCCGCATGCGGCTCTTTGGCTGCCCCCTTGCGGCTCTGGGCTCCCCCAACCACCGGGGTACCCTGCAGGAGGCCCATGCCTGGCTCTGGGCTTCCCCCAGCCACCAGGGACCCCACGGGCAGCCCATGCCAAGCTCCAGGCTTCCCCCTCCTGCATAAGGGGACCCTGCAGCAGAAATCCTGGCTCACCTCCCATCAGGAGGCTACACCCATTGTGGCTCTCAAAACACTTCGTTATTGAAGGAATTTTCAAAAATGGCTCTTCTTATCTTTTGGGTTGCAGACCCCTGACCTAGAGGTACAGCACCTCCTCTAGCACGTGAAAGAATACTGTCATCTCCAGACCCATTTACGGCTTTCTGCTTAGATGGTGAACAAAAAACCCAATTCGTGTCAGTTGTAGTGGGTGTTTGTGATGTGAAATCTGTTCTCTAGAACAGAACTGAGGCTGTTCCACTTATCTTGCATAGATCTGATACAATATATTTTCCAAAGCATCTCCTGTAGCAGGATTCTGATACTCTCTAAAAGTGAGCTGTTGGATAACAAGAAATATTCTTCGCAGACCATTTAATACTAGAAGGAATTTAAAAAGAGGATTCAGTTGTATGCTTGGAGAGGAAGAGTAATAAGGATCTGCCATGGAATCTCATTGCCATTTTGACAGGGATGACGACTGAGCACAATGATGGATGAACAAACCTGAAAAACAGTGGAACTCATCACCACAATTGATCTTCTCATGGTACCATATTTGCATTAAGAGCGAGATTCTGTTTAAGGTTATATAGTGGGTACATAGGAATTTTTGCCTTTGATACTTTTCAGAGTTAAATTATAGCTCTCAATTTTCCCTTTAAGTTGTACTATGGGCAGTTCAGATTCACCGCCTTGATCTGGTCCCAGAAGACAAATGTCTTCAGAAAAAGATGTTTCCCTGGGTAACTATTTCTCTCCACTCACTGTTGTACTCATGTATCTTTCAAATTAAGAAGAACAAATTTACTTTCTCTGTGGTCATTTTAAAGACGACTGTGAAGTAAAGGCAGATAAAAACACTCCTTTACTGATTCACTGACATCAGTTGCAGGTTATTCTTGCATACTACACAACAGATATTTAATTTTGGAACTGCACATATCCACTTATTTAAGCTGGGCAGGGATTTTTCAGCTCAGTGACAAAGGAGTCATAGACTCAGGACTGGAGTAGAAGTGAGGTTTTGATAAATGATAAGAATTTTTAAAAAGGTTTTCAAAACCAGGGTTTACCTAAAGGGAAAACTCCAGATGCAAAGAATCAAGAGGCATTTTCCCAAATGAATCTATACTAACATCCGTCAGCATGAGAAAACAAAAAGATACTTCTGCAGCCTGAGAGTTTCTACCTATCATGCTCCGCCAGCTTTTTGTTCACATAGTTCAATTACCCTTTTGCTTTCCCTGTCACACCCTCCCTCCGCCTTTCAGCTACTCCTCCTTCTGAGAATTTTATTCCCACACCTCAGCCATTGCTGACCAGTCCCATTCTCTGTGGACACTAATGATATGAACTCACTTTTTCTCTTCTTTGGGGGGGGGGGGGGGGAATTTCTCTCACACACTCAGATGTGTGTCCCCGTCTGGTGGTAGAAAGTTGTTAATTTTTTCCAAGTTTTCTTGCAGCCCACAAAAATCTTTAATGTTGAAAAGGTAAAATAAATGTGCAGGCTATGAAAACAGACATCCTCCTTCCTGCCATGTCTCTAAAATCAATTGTTAGTTTTCAGAAAGAGCAATTTTCAAAATCACAAATTATATTTTGTAAATAAATTAAGCTTTCTAGACAGTGTGCCAGGAGCTTTTGATCCCAATAAATTAATAGGGATATAAGCTTTGCATGCCCTGCAAACACAGCTGAAAAGCCTCATTCTCATGTTTAGTTGCAGGCAGGAGACATCTGAAACGAGGAATGGATGATAGCCAGACAGAAGTTGCAGAAAAACGATACTTGTTGGTTTCAGCATAAATGTAGCTTCCATTTTATCAGCACAACAACATGTTAACATTTCCACATCAAATGCTTTAAAAGAACCAACATTATTAAAGTAATAATTATACACAGAAACATCTAAAATAAACAACAGATTTGACCTTCCATTATAGGACACACAAGAGTTTGATATACAACTGTTTAGTGTTTAAAACACTGCAAATAGCACACTGGTGAAAAATGATTCCTCAGAGTGTTATTTATCTGATCTTCAGCTGTTCTTCATGTTTTTTTAAAAAAATAATGAGTATCTATTAGGAACTTGGGCAAAACATTAAAAAGGTTGTAGAGCAGTTTTTAAACTAGAGGATGGGGGAAAGCCGACTGCTGCAGAGGAGCAGGTGGATCGGACACAGACTTCTCTTAAGGGAGAGTCTGATGAGAGGGAATCTCCAGGTTATAGTTATAGTCAGGAACAGAGGACAGAAAAGGATGGTGAGGGGGCCGGATCCGATGATAAACAGCCACATGACCAAGAATCTGGCATATTAAAAAAGGGCAGACAAATAAACAGGGACAAGTTTTTAAAGTGCTTATACACAAATGCTAGAAGTCTACATAATAAAATGGGTGAACTAGAGTGCCTAGTGGTAAAGGAGAATATTGATATAATAGGCATCACAGAAACCTGGTGGACAGAGAGCAATCAGTGGGACACAATCATTCCGGGGTACAAAATATATCGGAAGGACAGAACAGGTCGTACGGGAGGAGGAGTGGCACTATACGTGAAAGAAAATGTAGATTCAAATGAAGTAAAAATCATAAGCGAATCCACTTGTTCCATAGAATCGCTATGGATAGAAATCTCATGCTTCCATGACAATATAACATTAGGGATCTACTATCGGCCACCTGACCAGGATAGTAAGAGCGATGATGAAATGCTAAGGGAAATTAGGGAGGTTATCAAATTTAAAAACCCAATAATAGTGGGGGATTTCAACTATCCCCATATTGACTGGGAACATTTCACTTCAGGACATATTGCAGAGATAAACTTTCTCGATACTTTGAATGACTGCTTCATGGAGCAGCTGGTATGGGAACCCACAAGGGGAGAGGCAACTCTAGATTTAATCCTGAGTGGAGCGCAGGAGCTGGTCCGAGAGGTAACTGTAGCAGGACCGCTTGGAACTAGTGACCATAATACAATAGCATTCACCATCCCTGTGGGGGGAAGAACACCTCAACAGCCCAACACTGTGGCATTTAATTTCAAAAGGGGGAACTATACAAAAATGAGGGGGATAGTTAAACAAAAGCTAAAAGGTAGAGTGACTAAAGTGAAATCTCTGAAAACTGCATGGGCGCTTTTTAAAGACACCATAATAGAGGCCCAACTTCACTGTATACCCCAAATTAAGAAACACTGTAAAAAAAACCAAAAAAGAGCCACCATGGCTCACCAACCATGTAAAAGAAGCACTGAGAGGTAAAAAGACTTCCTTTAAAAAGTGGAAGTCAAATCCTAGTGAGGCAAACAGAAAGGTGCACAAACAGTGCCAGCTTAAGTGCAAGAGTGTAATAAGAAGAGCCAAAGAGGAGTTTGAAGAACGGCTAGCCAAAAACTCCAAAGGTAATAACAAATTGTTTTTTAAGTATATCAGAAGCAGGAAGCCTGCCAAACAACCAGTCGGGCCCCTTGATGATGATAATACAAAAGGAGCGCTTAAAGATGATAGAGTCATTGCAGAGAAACTAAATGGATTCTTTGCTTCGGTTTTTACGGCTGAAGAGGTTAGTGAGATTCCCAAACCTGAGCCGGCTTTTGTAGGTGACAGATCTGAGGAACTGTCACAGATTGAAGTGTCACTAGAGGAAGTTTTGGAATTAATTGATAAACTCAACATTAACAAGTCACCGGGACCAGATGGCATTCACCCAAGAGTTCTGAAAGAACTCAAATGTGAAGTCGCGGAACTGTTAACTAAGATTTGTAACCTGTCCCTTAAAATGGCTTCAGTACCCAAAGACTGGAAGTCGGCTAATGTAACGCCAATATTTAAAAAGGGCCCTAGAGGGGATCCCAGCAATCACAGACCGGTAAGTCTAACGTCGGTACCGGGCAAATTAGTTGAAACAATAGTTAAGAATAAAATTGTCAGTCACATAGAAAAACATAAACTGTTGAGCAATAGCCAACATGGTTTCTGTAAGGGGAAATCGTGTCTTACTAATCTATTAGAGTTCTTTGAAGGGGTTAACAAACATGTGGACAGGGGGGATCCAGTGGACATAGTGTACTTAGATTTCCAGAAAGCATTTGACAAGGTCCCTCACCAAAGGCTGTTACGTAAGTTAAGTTGTCATGGGATAAAAGGGAAGGTCCTTTCATGGATTGAGAACTGGTTAAAAGACAGGGAACAAAGGGTAGGAGTAAATGGTAAATTCTCAGATTGGAAAAGGGTAGCTAGTGGTGTTCCCCAAGGGTCGGTCCTAGGACCAGTCCTATTCAATTTATTCATAAATGATCTGGAGAAAGGGGTAAATAGTGAGGTAGCTAAGTTTGCAGACGATACTAAACTACTCAAGATAGTCAAGACCAAAGCAGATTGTGAAGAACTTCAAAAAGATCTCACAAAACTAAGTGATTGGGCATCCAAATGGCAAATGAAATTTAATGTGGATAAGTGTAAAGTAATGCACATTGGAAAAAATAACCCCAACTATACCTATAATATGACGGGGGCTAATTTGGCTACAACGAGTCAAGAAAAAGATCTTGGAGTCATTGTGGATAGTTCTCTGAAGATGTCCGTACAGTGTGCGGAGGCGGTCAAAAAAGCAAACAGTATGTTAGGGATCATTAAAAAGGGGATAGAAAATAAGACTGCAAATGTATTATTGCCCTTATATAAATCCATGGTACGCCCACATCTCGAATACTGTGTACAGATGTGGTCTCCTCATCTCAAAAAAGATATTCTAGCACTAGAAAAGGTTCAGAAAAGGGCAACTAAAATGATTAGGGGTTTGGAGAGTGCCTCGTATGAGGAACGATTGAAAAGGCTGGGCCTCTTCAGCTTGGAAAAGAGGAGACTGAGGGGGGACATGATAGAAGTATATAAAATTATGACGGATGTGGAAAAAGTGGACAAGGAAAAGTTGTTTAAATACTCCCATAATACAAGAACCAGGGGTCACCAAATGAAACTGATAGGTAGCAGGTTCAAAACAAATAAAAGGAAGTTCTTCTTCACACAACGCACAGTCAACTTGTGGAACTCCTTACCTGAGGAGGTTGTGAAGGCTGGGACTATAACAATATTTAAAAGGGAACTGGATAAGTTCATGGGGGCTAAGTCCATAAATGGCTATTAGCCAGAAAGGGGTTAAGAATAGTGTCCCTAGCCTCTGCTTATCAGAGGATGGAGACGGATGGCAGGAGAGTGATCACTTGATCATTGCCTGTTGGGTTCACTCCCTCGGGCACCTGGCACTGGCCACTGTCGGTAGACAGATACTGGGCTAGATGGACCTCTGGTCTGACCCAGTACGGCCTTTCTTATGTTCTTATGTTCTTAAAATATGAAATTAATGAACCAAGACATTCAAGTAAGCACGGTTTTATGATCAAGGCAGAGGACAGGGATCTGGAAGATTTAGATTCTATCCTCAATAGTGCCACAGACTTTCTTTGTGACCAGTGACAAGTCACTGAATTTCCTTTGAATGGCTGTTTCATCTGTAAAACAAAAATAATTCTTATGACATAAAAGGGGTGCTTTGAAACTTAATTCAGTAAATGTTTATAAAAAATAAATACTTTAAAAATTTCAGACGGAAGATAAATGGGCATTAGTTTTTACCAATACACATGATTTCTGCATGTAAGGTCCATGGGATGTGAGGGCTAATTAAATGTTTATTTAAGATCCCTGAATGGAACATGCTGCAGATGTATTATAAGTAACTGAGTTACTTGAGTAACTGTTTTTGACCTTACACTGTAATTTTTATGAAACTGAACAGGTATCTCATCTTACTTAAAACTGAGATTGTATGTTGCGTCTTAATATCACATATATTATGTGAGCAGATCTTAAGGCTCATTCTGTTGTTATTACTGATGTTTTAGATGGCGGGGCATGGGAAATTATTTTAAAGTTAGTGATCTCATTAAAAGTAATTGAGAGTAAATACATTCATTGTCAACAAATGTAAAAAAAAGTTTCAAAGATAGCAGTTTTCCTAAAAATTAGGATGTTGATTTAAACAACTTTTGCCTACAACATAAATGGGGCAATGGGAATTAATCTGATTGTAGGTGCTGAGCCTTTTTTTAAAACAAAGGCTGAAAAACTCTTCTAGTTGCTGCCATTATTGTCTATGTAAAAGAAAAACCGTGAGAATTTGGGTTTAGGAAGTGACAGCAGGTACATATCTCTCAATTACTGCTTTTGCAGATAGCATTATACAATTAATTATTTGATGCAATGTCTTCCACACAAATTATACTCACCAACAAACAACACCCCCAAAACCAACCATAAATCACCTACCAAATACCCAGTAAAAAACCCATTAATAAGACTTTAGATCAAATAAATTATTTTTAATTCCCCAGCATCAATGAAGTGCCAAGACCACTGCGTTCCTCTGGAATCATGCAGATCAAAAAGCTCTCAGTGAGGCATTCGTGGGTCCATGCTCAGCATGACTAAGCTGTGCCTCACAGCTGCTATCTGCTCTACTGTGGCTACCTTGTTATTGATACCCATGCAAGCTCCATGAGCGTCAGCATAGGTATGCACCAGCAGGAAAATCACACCCCAGTTCATTGTATGGATGTAGCCTGTGCCAGTGTTTGGTAGGAGCGTAAGGGGAATGAGTATCTAAGAAGAGTTCCCTCTCTCCTTACAAAATAGTTGGAGATACCATACATCTCTTTCAGTGCATGCTCTACAGTTGCAGATGGCGTGAAGTACTCTTATACTTTTCTAATTTGTTTACCTCTAGAAAGCTAAACCCTTCCTAGGCTGATAGATCAACTGTCATTTATCTAATCTGACATAAAACATTTGTAAATTCATAAGAGACTTGCTGATTTTATGGCATGAATTTTTCTCCTTTAACCCAATATTTCACAGAAACCAAGATTCTTCTCCTTAAAATGTTCCAGTTTAAAAATACTAAGTAGGCTTTAGAGAGAAAGAATTTTTTATTAATCTGATGAAGCTAGTTGGATAAAATAGCATAATTTCATTGGTTTACAACAGTTGAAGATCTGGTTCTTTGAGTCTGATGGATAAAAAACTGTCAGTAGGAAAATAATAAACATCACGAATGGTTTGTTAGCATCTCTAGAGTCAGGTTATTATAGCAAATCATTGATGCTGGAAATGAAGACCTATCTGATTATCCAGCCATTGCAGGAATGCATCTCATAATACATCTGCTAATGTTCTGTCCAAGCTGGTTATAAAAGTCACTAGCTATGAAGCCAACATCACTACTCTTGGGAGACCATTCTGCAGCTTAATACATCTCACTGTCAGGAAGTTTTCCCACATTTAAAAAGCAGATCACCTTGTTTTGCCAACATTTAACTCTTCACCATTATAAATGCTGTACTTGTATGTTGTACCTCTTGCCTTTAACTCATCTCTTAATTGTGTACTTCTCGACCATAGTTCGTACCTTCCTTTTTTTCCTGCAAAGCCTCTAGCATGCTGAGTATTGCCAACAATAACCATCATAACGTGAAGACTGGCAACCCTCACTCGCCCATTACTTCTTCTTTTTTTTTTTTTTTTTTAAAACCACCAAGTCATAAATATAAATAAGTCATAAAGGATCTGGGAGTACTGGTTGATTACAGGATGACTATGAGCCGCCAATGTGACGTGGCCGTGAAAAAAGCTAATGTGGATCTAGGATGTACCAGGAAAGGTATTTCAAGTAGAGACAGGAAGGTGTTAGTGCCGCTGTACAAGGCACTGGTGAGGCCCCATCTGGAATATTGTGTGCAGTTCCCCCATGTTTAAAAAGGATGAATTCAAATTGGAACAGGTGCAGAGAAGGGCTACAAGGATGGTCTGTGGAGTGGAAAACCTGCCCTATGAGTGGAGACTCAAGAAGCTTGGCTTGTTTAGCCTAACCAAAAGAAGGCTGAGGAGGGATATGATTGCTCTCTATAAATACATCAGAGGGATTAACATCAGGGAGGGAGAGGAATTATTTGAGTACAGCAGCAATGTGGACACCAGAACAAATGGTTATAAACTGTCCATCAAAAAATTTAGGCTTGAAATTAGATGCAGGTTTCTAACCATTAGAGGAGTAAAATTCTGGAATAGTCTTCCAAGGGGAGTTGTGGGGGCAAAAACCATAACTGCTTTCAAAACTGAGCTTGATAAATTTATGGAGGGGATGGTATGATAACCCTATTTTGGAAATTGACTGATATTTGGCTACGTGTGGTGGATTTACAAGTGGCCTAAGAGTAGAGAGTACATGGGGTGAGTTCTGAGTTATTACAGAGAATTGTTTCTTGGGTAAACTGGCTGTTGAGACTGGCCCATGAGCTCAGGGTTTAACTGATCGCCATATTTGGGGTCGGGAAGGAATTTTCCCCCAGGGCTGATTGGCCTGGGCTCTGGGGGTTTTTCGCCTTCCTCTGTAGCACAGGGCATGGCTCACCTACTGGTGAATTCTCTGTATCTTAAAGTCCTTAAATCATGATTTAAGGAGGTAAATAACTCAGTCATAGGTTGGTGGCCTATTGCTGGAGTGGGTGGGTGAGATCTTGAGGCCTGCATTTTGCAGGAGGTCAGACTAGATGATGGTACTGGTCCCTTCTGACCTTAGAGTCTATGAGTCTATATAATCTTGGACAATTATTTTACTATGTTACTCTATTTTTTCCTCAGCCCTCTAGTGTGTGTCTACAATTCCTCAAGAAGGAACTTTATAGTGTGAAGGTTGCTACAGCACTCCCAAATGTGGTCAAGCACTGCCTCAATTTCCCCTCACCCAGACAGGATCTGCAGGACTCTATGAATAAATATGTCAGAGGGCTAAATACTGGGGAGGGAGAAGAATTATTCAAGTTCACTGCCAATGTGGATACAAGAATAAATGGTTACAAATTGGCAATCAGGAAGTTTAGATTTGAAATTAGATGCAGGTTTCTATCCATCAGAGGAGTGAAGTTCTGGAAGAGCCTTTCAAGGGGAGCTGTGAGGGGGGGAAAAAAAAAACTAGCTGGTTTCAAAACTGAGCTTGATAAACTCATGGAGGGGGATGATATAATAGCCCAGCCTAGTTTGGCAACTAACTGATCATTGGGTCCTGGTGGTAGATATGCTGATGGGACGATTGATGGACTAGATTGAGTTATTTCAGAGAATTCTTTCTTGGGTGTCTGTCTGATGAGTCTTGCCCACATGCTCCAAGTTTTCCTGCGGGGCAGATGGGCAAAGGCTCGGGGGGCGGGAGGGTGTTGCTTTCCTCTATAGCATGGAGCATGACTCAATTGCTTGTGGATTCTCTGTACCTTAAGGTATTTAAATCGCAATTTGAGGATTTTAATAACTTAGCCCTAAAAGTTAGATGTTTACTGCAGGCGAGGGAGGCTTGCAGCACAGGGTTCTGTGGCCTGCATTGTGCAGGAGATTAGACTAGATGATCATATTGGTCCCCTCTAACCTTGGAGTCCATAAAAATCTGCTCACCAGTGGATCTGGGTGGGCTCATTCTTCACAATGTAGCCTGGCCCACATTCCCATTACCATAGTATCTGAGCATGTCACAGTCTTCAAGTTATTTATCCAATTACACCTTGGCAAGACAGGGGAGCTATTATCCTCATCTTACAGATGGAACTAAGGGACAGAGAGATTCAGGGTATGTTTACCCTGCGGGCGCAGGTGTCACTTGTAGCTCACATGGACACACCTATGCCATCTTTAATCTAGCATGTTCACTAAAAGCAGAAATGAGAATGCAACAGCATTGGCTTCAGTGTAGGCTGTAGGAGCCCACTTGACCTTTCCCCTTTACCTGTATGTACTTGCTTGTGCAGCTCTTATTCACAAAAGACCAGGCACTTTGATATCTCCTAGAGATAAATTCCTGATTATTAATGAAAATAGCTAGAGGAGAGGCAAATAGCTATATTTGGTCTCTAGTCTTTTGGAGTTTGGATGGTCTACTGCAATGGTTCCCAACTTGTGGTCCATGGACAGTGTGGTTTAGGGTCTGTGAGGGTACTGCAGGTGGTCAATGGGGCAGGAGGCAAATAATGTAATAATATTATAATCCCATGTACCTCTTATGTATCATATTCAATGGTACATTATTATTCACAAGGTAATTTGCTTCACAAACATCCTTGTGTAATAGCTGTATTTTTCATACCCCGTGATATACAAGCTTGACTCCCATCGGCCCTAGGTTATGTTAAAAATGTTTAAACCGGTTTGCTTACGTGATGGTCCTCAAAAGCTTTTGATGACGGTGTAGTGGTCCACATAATGTTGGGAAATGTTGGGAACCGCTGGTCTATTGTTAATCCAAAGGATCACATCTTTGAAATGGTAATACATAATTAACCGTATTAAAAAAAGACTATTCCACTCCCACTTGGTAGGCTTATACAGAACTTTAGAATTCACCGTCTCTCATGTTTACACATGAATTTTAATAGCGCATCCCATCCCTTGCCATGTTTTAATGTAATGTCAGAGATACCAACAGGGATTTACTGAAACAAAAACTACTTTAGAAGTACATTCATCTTTAACAAGGCTATAATACCAAGCCAAGAACTTTGTTACTTTATGCCATGTTGAAGGGAAATTTGCATTAAAAAAAGATTTGTTTCTCCAAAATATTTATTCCTAAATTTCCTCTACCTTTAAATGTATATAGCTGACAGTTTCTTTGGACCCTTTTGGAAATACTAATTTCTAAAATTTCAGATTTATAATTTATTTTGAAGCCTTTTAACTGGTTCTAGTCCAAAATTTAATTCTCATGTTTTTTATGAAGTTTATGGCACCCGTAAACATAAGACATCTTCAGCAAACCAAGCTCTTCTGTATTCAAGTCCAGAAAATGTTTTGATGCCTTTTGGCCATTGCCAGAACAAGCATCAGAGACAACATACAACCCTGCCTTGTACCCCAGACAAGTTAAAAGGAGGGGATTAAGGACTATTAACCAAAGCAGGTGCTTCAGGATGAGTGTATACAGCCAATATGCTCCTCTAAAACAGATTTCCAAAACCAAACCTTACCAAAATCTGTCTGCAGTACCTCCACTCCAGCTTAGCTGGTTGTAGGTGCTCACATCATCCAAAGACCTAGATACCTTTTAGCTCTCACCAGTTGCATCCACACAGGGCAGTTTGATCACACCACTTTGGTGGGGTGTACAATCCACACTCCTGTAGTCTGCACTGCAGTACAGTAAAGACAACTCTCAAGTTACACTCTAGCACCTTAACCACAGAACAATCTTTCCTTTCTTCTTGGTAGTACAACGAGATCAAGTGTTAATTTGACTGGAGTCTGAATTACACTGTAGAAAGGAAAGATGGTCTCACAATAACAAGGTTGAAGGATTTGGGATGGAAGTGCTCACACTATACCAGTTCTAGGGATAAATAGAGGACTTCAGTCTCTGCGACTACACCTTTAAATTGGAAAATTCATTTAATTTCCCCCCCCCCCCCCCCAAATCTTTGTGTCAAATGATTTGAGACTGAAAAACTTAAATCAAAAAAAATTTTTTTATGCTAGACAGATTTAGTTCACCGTGATTCTCTACACATTGTGAACCAACTATTTTAAACATCTGGCATACCAAATGATTCTCACTGGTGATAAAAGCCAACAGAACATGTTTGAACTTTAATAATAAAAACAAATGAAATGGGTTGTGTTCAAATGGTTTTAAACTGCCTTAATATACGTGCAAAATAAGGCAGTTTAAAAAGCTGGTACACAGTGTACCTTTAGGGCTAAGTTAAATATGATGAAAGCTCAAAATAATGAATGGAAAAAATAAAAATTCAGAACAAAAATGTAGCAAAATCCAAGTTATTGTTTTGCACCCACTTTAAACGTAGGCATTTTGTTTTTGAAAGCCCTTTCAAGTCCCCCCACGCTATTTTTTTAAAAAAAGAAAATGTCAAGAAGATACTACCTCAATGGAGATATCTATTTTGTTATAGATTTTTGTTCATGTTTCAAAAGATAAATTGAATGATTAAAATAGGGACATCTAAAATCTATACTAATATAGTGTCAACCTTTCTCTGCTATAAGGTCCTGTCTCTGGACTGTTACCATGAAGTGGCTTGTCTGTGCCAATGACCCTCAGAACTATATTGTCTGGAATCTTGTAGGACCACTCTTGGTGAACTGGTCTGAGGTGAGATTCCAGAAGAAGTGCAGTCCAGACTTCAAGACAAGTCAGGCTGTGCTTGAATAGATGGTACTACCTGCAACGATGGACCATAGAGGACAGCTACACCTGATCCCTCTGGAAAATCTTCTCTGGTGCACCGGGCGGTCAAGCAGATATGCTCATCTCCCCAGTTGTAAAGGTGAATGAATGGTAAGAGTTGGGTGGACACCCTAGAGCAGGGGTTCTCAAACTGGGAGTCAGGACCCCTGAAGGGATTGTGAGGTTAGTACGGGGTGGGGGAGGGGGAGATTAGGCGCTGTCAGCTCCTGTGCATACCAGAGCTGTACATGGTTGACAGCTGGAGCCTTCAAAGCTGGGTGGCTGGAGAGCAGCAGCTGCTGGCCAGGTGCTCAGCTCTGAAGGCAGCGCCACTCCCAGCAGCAGTGCTAGAGCAAGGGTAGCATGTCAGGGGGGATGGACTTATTTAGTCACCTGACATGCTAGAGCTTCCATTTCATAGAATCTTAGGGCTGGAAGGGACCACATAAGGTCATCTAGTCCAACCCCCTGCTGAAAACAGGAACACTCCCACTAAATCATCCATCACGCACCTGCTGATTACACTCACGAAAGCTCATGAGATAAATAAATTTGCTAGTCTTTAAAAGTGCCTCAGGCCTCCTTGTTTGTTTTGCTGAACTAGACTAACACAGCTACTGCCCTGGAAATTGTCACCTATAAAAAGTTTGTTAAGATAACTAATGTCCAGATGACCTCTTCCTTTCCTGATCTCATTAAGCAAGTGACATGTCAGTCATGCATTTGGAGGAAGAAGTGCTAGTTTCCTCCCCTCCATTAGTCTGGATGTTGCATAAGGAAACAAAACAAACCCAAACATGCAGCATGTTCTCTCAAATGGTGTTCTGAGCAATAGACTCACTACAGGGTACAACCTTTTTTTTTTAAGCTACTCAGGGCAGTTTAGACTAATGTTTTGAACATAGGACATAGTCAGGCACTGTGTTCTAATACTTGTATTGTCACTGGCTCACAAAAGGTGCCAAATGGACAACACTGACTATTGATGTTTTTTGACTAAACAGCTCCCAGGTACAGCAGAGGAAGTAACACTGCATGCAGCCTTTTCCATAAAACCTTGCCAACGTGCTTCAGGCCAGGAGTGGGGTAGGGACCCGAGCCTGCCTGCTTCCCCAGGTCCCAGCCCAGAGGCCCTACAAATAGCAGCTGTTTGCTGAAGTTGCTGTGTCCACAGCAGCACTAATTCCCCCCTGGGCTAGTTCACCTCCCCCCGCCCGGTCTTTTCAGCTTCTGGTATCCCTTTTTTCCAGTGCCTGGGAAGTATCCGAGTACTGCTTTGCAAGTCTGCTACCTTCCCCTCCAGTCTCCTCTCTGCTTCTTTCTCAAACCGCACTGCTCCTCAGCATGACACAGCATTCCCCTTCCAGCTTGTGCCCTGTCTGTTTGGAGCAGAGAGGCTTTTATCAGGCACCTGGCTAGGTCTTTCATTGATCTCGGGTGCCCCTAATTGCCCTGTAGTAATCCTGTTAGTCACTAGGGAACAAGGCTCTCAGCATGAGGCTTACATACCTTCCTTCTTTTACTCTAAAACTGCCTGCTGCCCTTGATATCTCACAGTCTGTCCAGTGAATTTAATGATGGTAACAGATACCAGATTTACTGTCCTTTGTTACATCAACGGTTCCATCTCCATAATATCTAAGCAACTCAACACGCAATGAGTTTATTCTCAGAGCACTCCTGTGAGATGGTAAATTATTCTCCCCTACTTCACTGATAAGCAGCTGAGGCACAGGGATTCAATGGTTTACCAAAGTCACGGAGGAAGTTGTGTGGCAGGACCAGGGATGTTTCTCTCTCAACTCCAAGACCAGAGCCCTAAGTACAAAACCACCCATCCTTTCTAGACATTTAGCTTTGGTGATTCCCATAAGACAAGCACAGCCTGGTCAGTGACTGCACAAGCGTCCCGCTCACCTTACTAATAATCTCAACCCCCTTCAGGTAGCTCAAGTCAGAGCAGCCAATCAGTCTTTGCTCTTTTTGCTGAGACTAGGAACGTCAGTGTCAATTGTTATGTGGAGACTCTAGAAACCAGCTTGAACGGACCGGCAGGCCAGGGAGCAGCCATCAAACACATTAACAAAAATACATTAAAAAATTACTTACCTTGGGGCTGCACTAAATCACACAAAGGGACTATCTGGCAGCTGAGTATAGATGGAATTCAGTTCATTTGAGTCCTTCTAGAAACCTCCCCTATGCACAATGGTGGATTAATGGCCTTGGGACCCATTGGCCCACTCCCACTTGAAGGCTCCCCTCCTGCCTGGGGCTGTGCCCCCCTGCGAACGGACTGGCACTCGGGGAGGGGCCCCTGGGATCAGAGGTCGGCCCTTGGGGAGTGGGGCAGGAGATCGGCCTGTGGCCTAGGGCGGCTCTGCCATCCCACCCCCAATGTCAGCATGGCAGGGTGGAGGGCCCCCAGGATGTTGGGGTCCCTGGACACAGGCCCATAGGCAGTAATCCACCCCTGCCTATGCAAGAAAGGCATGGTCACTCGCAGGAATGCCAGCTGGGGAGACAGAGTAATTTCCACTCCCTACGCACCACAGAGCCTTGTCTTGATTCACATCAAGCAAGAGTAAGGAGAACGTTGTTTTTCCTATAAGTTGATCTAAAAAAAGTGGTTAAAAAAAAAATCTCCATTTTCCATGGTCTGTCACTAACAAGAAATGCTTGAGTTCCTTTAGCCTACCTCATAAGACATCAACATAACGAAGAGGAGATAGGGCCAATGTTTTTCTGAAGACAAGCTGCCTGAAAAATTAGTCTGGCATTTCATGATCTGTAATTGACTGCATGACAGGATTTTACTGAGCCAGTCAGAATATGGATGTGGTATCTATTATAAATCCATGAAGTTACTCCACAGAAGCAGAAAAGATGAATGTGGTAATCTTGTTCTGTGATTAATTCTCTTTTCTCTACTTAACAGTGGACTGGGAGCTAGGTCTCCTTGGTTCTGTTCCCTATCTGCCAGGGACACAATCTTGGACAAGCCATGCCTGTGCTCAGTTTAATAGTCTGCTTATTTACACACCTCACAATACCACTGTAAGACTTGATTAATCTTCACAAGCCATTTTGAGGTCCTCATATGAAAAAAAAAAAAATCGATAGGAGTGCATATTATTATTCTATTTATGCTTCTTGAGGGAATACAAGAGAATGTATTGAAATTAGCTGTTGACATTTTCTATGTAGTACTGCTTCTTGTTGATGGACTCTATTGTTGCGCACAATAGCTTGTTCTTGCTTCAAGTGGGAAGGTAGCAGCAAATCAAGTGAAATTTTAGCTTCTCTTTCTTCTCTATTCTTTCTTCAGTTTGCATATGATCTGTCTTTGTGTACAAATTTCTTATTTCTACAGCTCAGAAAACCAATAGCAGCTCTGACTTTCTTCAGGATCTCAAATGCTACGGAGTATTAAAAAAAATAAATAAAAAAAATGAAAAAGAGTACAGTATAATATCTAATGACTTTTTTCTACCACAAAGTTACACTCCATAAGAGATATAGGATAAATCCTTGCTAGTTTGCCACTTTACATGGGACAAAATTCCACAGTTTACATGAAAAATGCCATTGTCAATCTGGAGCAGGGCCGGCCTAACCATATAGGTGAACTAGGCGGTTGCCTAGGGCGCCAGATTTTAAGAGGCGCCATATTACAGGAGTGATTTTTTTCCCTCTTTTTAAAAAAATATATTAATATCTTATCTCTTATAACATGGGGGTGGGGCACCAAAGTCATAGTTCACCTAAGGCACCAGACACCATTGGGCCGGCACTGATCTGGAGAGACAAGGTGGCTGAAGTAGATCTTTTATTGGACTGCCTTTTGTTGTTGGAAGAGACATACTTTCATGCTCCACGGAGCTGCTCTTCAAGTACTTATATGGTGTGTGTCACTGCAGTATCTAATTGCCACCCGGCTTGCTTGCCAGATCACTCAGCAACTCCTTAAAAATAGGTAGTTGGCCAGCTTATAGCTCTCAAGCGCAGTATCCAGGTTTTATATTAAATACTTTTGCTAGAAATTTTATATCTGCCTTTGACGAAGTGGGTTGCAGCCCACAAAAGCTTGTCCTTGAAGAAATATGTTAGTCTTTAAGGTGCCACAGTACTCATTGTTTTTGCTGTATACAGGCTAACATGGTTACCCCTCTGGATTTTTTTATCTTTGTTTCTTAAAGTATTTTGGATACATGCCATCCGGTCCTGGAGATTTATTCCCATTTAGCTTGAAGCATTCCATCTATTTGCTGTTTGTTTTTTGTTTTATAGTCCCATCTGTAAGAATGCTCATCTTCATTACTTTTAAGGAGAAATTTAGATAAATACAGTGTTTTCCTATCATCATCAGTGACAAAGGACAACACAAATCATTTAGCTTCGCTGCAAGCTCGTACCCTTTGATCACCGGTTACAGTGCACAGTCACCACCAGCGTGGTCCTCTTTGCATCAAGGCACAATGATGTAGGGGGTCTTCATTGCCAGCACTCTTCCTCTGCATAATTCAGCTCTCTACCTGAGAAACATCTAGTTCAGATCCTTTTTGGGGTAACAAAAACTCAAACGTATGTTCCTCAACAAATCAACCCTTCCCTTGGGCTCTGTCTTCAATCTCCTTTCTCAATTATTCTCTCCCGAGCTGCAGTACTGAGCACTGGACTCTCAGACCACCTTTCTGAGGTGTTTTGTTCTCTTGCAGACCCTTGTTCAATCACTTGTTCTGTGGTTTCTCCCTTCTGACTGAACTCTCCCCCTTTTATGAGGCCCGCATACACATCAAGTTATCACCCTATACCTCTCAGTTGCTTCTTAGCCAGAGGGGCTGGGCTAACTAGCATAATGCAGACGGTGATAGGGAGCGATGGACTGTGTCACTCCAGCCCTCTAACCTGCAGTGGCTTGCAATTGCTCTTGTAGCCTCCAATCTGGACTGTTCACAACCAGCCACCAGCATGCAGGCCACTCCCAGATGTGTTTGTGTAACTGCAGCTGGCCAGTCACATTCTAGCTTTCACCAGCCTAGTTTATACTTCAGGGCAATCAACATACCCCTAGTCCTGGACTTTCCCCCAGAAATGTATGCCCTCCTCCCCTGGCCAGCTCTCTCCCAGACAGACCAGAAATACTAAGTTTGTTATTCCTTTAAGGGAATACTATACACCATCTTATCACGATAGATGAAGTTACCCAGGCACTAAATTTAAACATGCTGGATTAGTTGAAACAATAAAACAAGTTTATTAACTATGAAGAGATAGATTTTAAGTAAGTACAAATAATAAAGCACAGAAGTCTGAAATGGTTTCAAGAAAAATAAGGATAAAACCTTTTCTAGTGTCTAATTTAAATGATATGAGAGTTGAGCAAACTTTCTTACCACATGCTTCCAGAAAGATTATTGACTGAACTCTTCGGTTCAGGATCCCCCACAAGTGTAAGTGCCGTTTTCTTTTTCCCTTACGTGCAGAGAATGTGATAGGTGGTGGAGAAGGGCGTGATAGGGGGATTCTTTGGAGTGTGTGGCCTCTCTTTTTTTATCATTTCATTCCCCTCTTGAAAAAGATTTACAGCTGAGAACCAGGAAACAAAAGAATGTAAATGGAAGGATGCTCCCCGATGGTGTTTTTCTGACCTGTTTGAGCTTCCTTCATTTTCCCTTCCTGCTTGATGATTCTGTTTACTTCTTAAATGCAAATTAAGGCATGCCCACATTCCTTTCTTTAGGACAGACCTGTCTTGTCAACATCTGCCTGGACAGGGCTGTGGGGTTTGTAACATGTGCCAATACATCATGCAGGGGAGTCTTATTACTTCACACATGATGTTGCCATACATTTTATAAGAGTATTAATGAGCAGCAAGTTACAAGTTTTGAAATGATACCTCACAAGGCATATCTTGTACAAAGATTACAATAGCGTATAGGGTATGATTACACTGATATATTCCATCAAAACCCTTTCCAGCCTGTGATGGGGTTTCAACACACCACATCACTCCCATTTCATTTGCTGGTCTTTGTGGAATTACAGATCAGCTTTAAGTTAATTACTCTCTCCCACCTATCTGTGAGTCAGGGGTAGCACTTATCTACCCACCTACCTCACAGAAGTGTTGCAAGGATGAGCCATGTACTGGCCCTCAGCAACACTGCAGTTTTCCCTGGATTCAGCTTCAGGCAGCTGCTCTTCACCCACTGGCTAATCTAAACAATCCCTGAGGTAGTTGGGAGATGATACTGTTCACATCAAATGTGAAGGTGATGGGATGTTAACTGCATGTTGCTAGCATTTTAATCCACCCAGCTGCATAATTTCCCCTGCTGGTTTAGAGATGCTCAGTAGAGCGGGGAGATGGATGGATGCTGATGGAACTCTAATGGTAAGAGTTCTGGAAACAGAGCAGCAGGTGTCCCCACACACTTCTCTGCTGGGTCTGAGGGAAACGACTGAAGCCATCTCACCATGCGATCTTGCCATGCCTCTGAGACAGGACAGCAGGATTTCACATCAAATGTCACCAGCACTCTTTCCCTGCTCCACATCCTGAACTGAAACCTAATTGTCAAATTCCAAAAGGGGTAGCCGTGTTAGTCTATTGTAGAAAGACAACAGAGTCCTGTGGCACTTTTAAAGACTAAACAGATTTATTTATCGCATGAGCTTTCGTGGGAGAAAATCCCACTTC
>ML685768.1:19231960-19376800 GCA_007922175.1 Pelusios castaneus
CGTCAGACGCTTTGAAGTGGGATTTTCTCCCACGAAAGCTCATGCGATAAATAAATCTGTTAGTCTTTAGAAGTGCCACAGGACTCTGTTGTCTGAAACCTAATTGGAAAGACTCTATGATAATGAGGGCATGGATGTGACCTTTCTCAAATTGCTTGCTCAGTAAGGGGAAATAAGAAGCTGGATCGCAGTTGGCAAGGTTCACTGAATCAAGCAATAGTTTAAATATGGCTGCATTACGGCATGCTTTGGAGGGGAGAGGTGATTTCCCTCCTCTAAGGAGACACTGACTGTTTCCATGGGCAAGGGTTCTAGATGCTCTTGGCTCTCTTTTATTAGCTGTGAAAGGCATGGATCAATGTAACAGACGATGACTTGGTTTTCCTGCTGAGTTCAAGGACTGCCTGTTGCGCAAATGGGCTGGACTCAGAAGGAAAAATACTGAGAATATTCAGGCCCATGAACAATATATTATTCCTGGGGTCCTGAAAGGTTTATAAGTGATTTCCCTTTAGCAGTGGGGTGACAGCCCTTTACAGCAGGAAGTGCTGGACTCTGGAGTTGTGCAGAGGCCTCTCTGGTTAGAAAAAGGTTTCACACTAGGAACAGATGAGGCCACTGCCGATAATGCTAATTTGCCTGCTGATTTATCTGTATGCATCACAGGCTGCTTTAAAAGCAGTTCAACTTTGAGCAATTTAACTTTTTCCAATCCTCTGGGACCTCCCCCATTCACCACGAGTTTTCAAAAGAATGGCCAGCAGCTCTGCAATCAGATTGGCCAATTCCCTCAGCACCCTCGGATGCAGTTCATCCAGCCCTATAGACCTGTGCACATCCAACTTCTTTAATAGTCCCTAACCTGACCTTCCGTCACCGAGGGCCGCTCTCCTTCTCTCCATTCTGCGTTACCCAGTGTAGTAGCCTGGGAGCTGACCCTCCCTGTGAAGACTGAAGTAAAGAAAGCATTGAGTACTTCAGCCTTTTCTGCATCATCCGCAACAATGCCCCATTCAGTAAGGGACCTACACCATCCCTGATCCTCTTCTTGTTACTGATATACTTGTAGAACCCCTTCCTGTGATCCTTCACATCCCTTGCCAGCTGCAACTTCAATTGCCTTTTGGCCTTTCTGATTTTATCCCTGCAGTCCTGAGCAATATCTTTATATGTCTCCGTAGTCATCTGTCCAAGCTTCCACTTCTTGTAAGCTTCCCTTTTATGTTTCAGTTCACCACAGAGTTCTCTGCTAAGCCACATTGGGTGCCTTCCACATTTGGTGTTCTTTCTGCACGTTGGAAGGTTATCTTCCTGTGCCCTTAGTAGGGTTTCTTTAAAATACAGCCAGCTCTCTTGGACACCTTTCCCCTTCAGATTAGCCTCCCAAGCGATCCTGCCCATCAGTTCCCTGAGGGAGCCAAAATCTGCTTTTCTGAAGTCCAGGGTGTGTGTTCTGCTTCTTTTCTTTATTCCTTTGATCAGAATCCTAAATTCTGCCATCTCATGGTCACTGCTGACCAGGCTGCCATTCACTTCTACTTCCCTGTTATAACAAGAAGTTTATTTTGTATGTTTTATCGAAGAGGCCTTGAATTAAATCCCCATCTCAAATTAGAGACTCCAGTTCTACTAAACCCTTAACATGATGAACTGTAAAGCAAAAGTTTAAGTGCTTTGCGGAAGACCACTGGTGTGTTTAAACAAAGCATTTAGCACATTAACTTTAAATCGATCGTAGGAGGATTGTGTGTCTGTTTGTATTTTTCTGTAATCTATTATAGTTATGAAGTGCCAATTGCTATAGTATCAAGGATATGATTAATGTAGTCAGCTCCCATTATAATGGGATGGCCTTACCGCACCCAAAAGAATTAAATATCAGCAAAGCATGGTGCTACACAGTAAATTTCTCTTATAAAGGTACACAATTCCATCTTAGTAGAATAAAAGTTGCACCTCTCTGTCTAACTGCAAACTTTTCCCCTAAAATTTCTTGCCCCAAATACTCTCCTCATTTATTATAGCCTCACACAGCGATGTCTGTCTGTTTATGGCTGCCAACATGTCTATCCTAAAGGTTTCTACAGAGCTAAGTCATTCTAAGGTGAAATCTGGCAAACAAAAGCCTCAGCCCACAGACACAATGTTTCTTGAGAGAAAACAAATGTGGTATGTACATTTATGTTATAATTAAGCAATTTTCTTATACGACTAAGAAATACTGCAGGTTCCTGGTTTATTTCAGTTAAATGTGGCTGCGTTATTTACACGAAGCTTTGCATACAATTTATCTTTGCAGTAGACTGAAATTTAATGAAATGGCTGGAGTGCCAAGAGCTGAAAGGTATCTCAAACAAATATGCATTCATTTTACATTTTGGCTGCAGCTTTTTCAGCTCTGATAGGTCCATTCTGTGCAACTGCATAATGTTAATAAACAGCTGCCAGTCTAGTGCAGGGTATCTAGTGAAATGCCTTTTAAGAGTGACTATACCAAACACTACAAAACACATTCTGTACTACATGTCCATAACAGGGAAAGGGAAAGAGTACTGCTTTTAATGTACATTCACAGCATACACTGGTATGGCTTTGTCTGGAAAAACTGAGTTGTATGTTGTGAATCCAGACCAGTAAACAAATATCAGAAACATACAATGCCCATTAACATGTCCTAAGAACACAAAGTTAGTACAGTAAATTACAACTTTCTTTACTTATGATGGGGGAAAAAGAATCAAAATAACCCCACAAAAATGATCAATGCTCTGAAGTCTGTCATTAAGCTCTTAAGGATATGAAAGCTTAGTTGTGGATTTTAAATTTTTCCATAGGTCCAATTGTAGGGTCACCTATGTGACCAGTGGCTGGCTGATTTCCATGCATTATATAGGTGGGATTTTCCAACGCGCTCAGCAATGCTTTCAACGCAGGCAGTGCAGTTAGACCAGAGCAGAGCACTTTGGAAAATCCCACCCTCTGTGGTCTAATCCTGCAGATCTCCTAAAACACAAAGCAGAGCCATGTATTTTATTTTAATTCAAACAAATAGGCCACAATGAAAATCCTGGATCAAAAGGACCCCAGAGACTGGGGTGGGGGAAGAGATTTGAGAGCAGTACATGGACATGTTCAAATATGTTTTTGTTTTGCTTTTATTAAATCACAAATGCCTTTTTACACACAAACAGAACAGCAAATTAACATCACAAGGCAGCATGGTTAGAATTATTACTGGATCAAAGTTTATTCCAGAATTTAAACAAAACAGGATGTGCCTGCCTCGCCTCTTTTCCACTGGGAAAAGATTGGTTTTGGAACCGCTTGAGTTGATGTGTTATTGCACTAACTGGGACTGGTTCCCAATCCTCTCTTTCTTTCCCTTTTCTGAGGCATTCTGGCTTGTTCAACAGCCTGTTGTAGTTCAGCAGAAGTGAGCAGACAAAAATCATTCTTGCCTTGCAAGCAGTTTGCAACCTGTAATGGCCACAGTTTTAAATTACAGTTCATTTTTTGGTAAATGGTTTTTGATGTTGCCAAGTACCTTAAAACATTTTGTTTTAATTACATGTTTAATACAAAGAAGCTTTTAATTTATCTTTCTAAAATACAAACCAAAGGGTATGTACATTTACTCCTATGTGCCTTAGTTATGAAAATGGGACCTAGGCACATTTATACGTTTTACCACTGGTGCCTCCATGCTTGTTAGCAACTGAAGCAGTTGGACAGTAAGGCTATGACCCTTCACTCCTTCATCCATCCATGTTCTATATGCCCAATTACATTGTGTTTTTAGGATATCTGTTTTACAGGGCAGGCTCTTGTATTTAATGTTTTCACAGCAATTTCCACTTTATGTATATTTGCATAAGAAGGATTTTAATTTGGGACACCCAAAATCATTCTCACTGGTGATTTTGCAATTTGAATTCAGGTATCCATGTGCCACTGATGGAGTAAACATGTGAGAAAGTTTAACAGTCGCAAAGGAAGTTTGCAAGCCAGGCGGCTAACACTGAAAGAGGAGGGGGGACTAAACTGCAAAGAGGCTCTGATCCAACAGCCATTATAGTCAAGAGACAGGCTTCAACGGAAGGTAGACCAAGCCTAGACAATGAGAGACCATGGTCCAAGATCTGATCATGAACACCTTGCAGTTTCTCACTCATCTGCTTGCTTTATGCTATCCCCAGCCAGGCCTGCCAGCGGGAAATGTGCTGGATTTCACCACAGGCAAGGGTGGAATTGACCCCTATGGAGAGAATCATCCTGGTGTCAAAGCACCTCTAAAATGCCACCTAGGCCCTATTTTTAGGCCTTAGTGGTGCGTGTGGTTTTGACTAGTCCCTGGGCACAAGGGTCAACTTCACACAGTCAGCAAGACTTTTGTATCAGATTACTACTGATTCTGACAGTGTTACCATTTCTTAAAGCAGTGGCTGTGGTCCTGAGGATTGAATTCTCCACGACAATGCATCAGCTATGGTGTAGGTACTTGCCATGGCAAATTTAAATGACGCTTGGGCCTTACACAGGCTTCTCAGAGTAGGTCTACACAAGTACTCTTCACTGACATTCACCGTTTGTAGTGGGAGGAGGCATTGTACAGTCCTTGAAAAGGTCCATATGTGCAAACATGCTCTGAATACTGATGACAATCAGGCCTCTTTCAATAACTCAGTCTAAATCACAGAAGAATAGTACAGCTGTGTTCTCACACCTCAATACTCCAACACTCTTATCTCAACACTAGTTGCTTTTCTGCAGCTGGCTTTCCTGGCCAGCTTGTTGCTTCTTGATCTAATAATAGTGGCGTCACATTCCAGAACACAGTTTAATTATCATAATTTCATACCAGGAACTTCAAAGTAAATTTTCCTGGAGGAATGATTCTGTAATACGGAATAAGACTAGATAGGTGTTTAGTATTCTGAATTAATTGTAAGCTCCCTCACATGTCTTAATGGCCTACCATGGTTCTGCTTCCCTTATCCTTCTCTAGATTGTAAACTCCTCAGCACAGGAATTGTCCTCCGCGAGTGCCTGGAATGTGCCTAGCAAGACAAAACCGTGGCTGGGGTGAATTAGTGGGAGTGGTCCTGCTTTTTAGCAGAGGGTTGGACTAGATGACCTCGTGAGGTCCCTTCCAGCCCTATTATTTTATGATTCTAAGTAGCAGGCACTACTCTATATCAGTAATTAACTACTATTGTCTGTAGGACTCAGTCTGCCTGTAGAAACACTCTTAGTTCACATGTGGCACCAATCCTGCGAGGTACTGTGTGCCCTCGACTCCTACAGACTTTAACAGGAGACAATGGTACTTGTTATCATATACCCCTCTTCCAGGACTGGAGCGGGTGAAAGGTCCAACCCTGAGTAATTCCAGGACCCAGGGACGCTACTGCTTTCTGGTGTGGAGGTGCCCTCTTGGACTTGTGCTTTGAGAGTCCACCAAAAATATCCCACAGTCCCACAAGCCAACTTTCTTTGTCCTCTGTCAAGTTTGGGAAGACTCTAGGAAGCTTGGCTACGGATGGCTGGACTTGGGCCTGCATATTGGAGTGTAGACATTGGAGCCCCAGGGTTCAACCATTCCCAAGCCCCGGTTACATGACTGTAGCAGCTGATCAAGCCTTGGGTTAACAAACCCAGGGTCTGCTAACTCAATTTCTACTAATCCTGGACTTACATTGCAAATCCCTCGCTGCCTGTGTGTGGAGACCCACTGATTTTAATGGGACTGCATGGGGATGGGCATAATGGTGCACCCCTATGGGGTAGACTGCAGGATCAGAGGTAAAATGAGTGCAATTCATTCTACATAGCCTCTTGTTATCTAAATAACTGTTTGTGGGTTTTAACAATCTCACTCACAGTAAGGCACCCACCCATTCACATTCACATACGCTTCTTTGTTTTGCAGTTCATGTTCCTCAGCACTTTTGTATTTTGATAGCTTTATATTCTGCATACATTGTTACACGATGTCATCATTTTGCAATGAATGACAACAGTTTTCAGACATTATGCTTTACAAGCACTTTTTGGTTGACAGCTACACATCACAAACAGCAGAAGAGCAAAATATAGTACCCGCCCTGAGGGTTAGAACCCTTCTGTTTTGCTTGTTCTGCTCATATTCGCTGCAATTCAGGAGTGCTAGCACTTAATATGTGAATATATCCCTGGGAAGAAAGACTCCCCCAGATTTATGCATCACTCAAGCCTTCCAAATATGACAAACTCTACTTATGTTGTGCATAGTTAACGACTTTGAGCAAAGAGACTACCATTTCTACAGAAAGAGATGCATATTGTTCAAGTGCTTTATTTCACCAGGCACGTTGATGGGAGAACCTATCTAAAATGTGGTTGTGTACTTCTGGTTGAAAATGCAACACAGTTTTGCAAAAAAACTCTCAATGCAGCTAGCCCACTTTGACTGCCAGAAGTGCATAGAACCCGTTTATACCTACAAACCAAGACAGAGGGCGTGTCCATACAGGGAGTGGTTTGTAATTGGATTTTAGGCTGTCGAATTACAGAAGGCAAAAGCTCAGGGCTTGCCTACACGAGCACCCTAATCCGCATTAAAAATCATTACCGCGCGTTAATAAGCGAACTGTACAGACGTGAAATGGTTTTCCTGCGCACTAAGCGCTTTCTTGCTCCGCATTCCAACCACCACTCCGCCGAGAGTGGTAACAGCTGTTCCGGATCATCTGCTGCGCGTTTCTGCTCGTCAGTACTGTCTCTGCGCATTGTTTGGAGTCCGGAAATGTCCCAGCATTCCCAAGTCGTCCTGTCTGTACTTCCCTTCACCATCTCTATGACAGTGACGAAACAGTCCCCACCTACAGGTGATTCCCGGGATTTACAAACATTTAGTTACTTTCACTTCCTGGTGTTTTCCTCGTGGAGTGCATTGTAGTGCAGCAGTGTTCTCAGTTGCAATGGCGTCCCGTCGCGGAAGACGCGCACCCCTTTGGTCCCCGGCAGAGGTGCTTGACCTGATCAGCATCTGGGGGGAGTCCGCTGTGCAGGCGCAGCTTCGCGGCAGCAGACGTAATTACGACACATTTGGTATGATTTCTCGGGCAATGATGGAGAAAGGTTATGATAGAGACACATTGCAGTGCAGAACAAAGGTGAAGGAGCTAAGAATCAGCTATCAGAGAGCGAGGGAGGGAAACCGGCGATCAGGATCAGCGCCTGCTACATGCAGGTACTATGAGGAGATCGGAGCTATCCTCAGTGGTGACCCCACAACAACTCCAAACACCACAGTGGACACATCTGTAACCACAGATGTAGTCACTGCCACCACGGATTTGGATGAGGACCTTGAGGAGGCGGTGGGGAGACGGAGGAAAACACGGGGCAAAGCGAGGCAGCGTGTAGCCAGGAGCTGTTCTGCACCCCCGCTGATACGTCCTCTATGGAAGACATGAATTCCAGCATGTCCCTTGATTCTGCTGAGGGGAGCTCTGGTAAGTTTCTGCTTTGTAATGCTGAAAGTCTATCTCACGTTAAAACAACACTGTACGTTGCAGGGGTGCTTGCTGTGTCTCCCAGCTGTGCAGGCTCCTTACTCCCCATCCACGAGGAGGGCATCAACACAAGCAGTGATTGTGAAGTAATCATCTGCCTTTAGGTCAGTAAATGATTCTTTGATGTACCTCCAGAGCCTAGTACTCAGGTTGGATGGGATGGCGTTGGTGCAAACGCTCCCAAACAGGGACACTTTGCCCCGCCAGCTGCAAAGCACAGCTCTGGGAACCATGCCATGGCTGCAAACAGTGCTGCTGCATACGGTCCAGGCTGACTGGCGGCAGCATGTAGGAGATGTATTCTAGCGGCCAGGGGCACCCTGAGGAGAGCGATATCGGGTTCCATCTCTGTGGCCAACGCAGATTACTAGCCCCCAGTAAAGCTGTCTAGTTCGACGTACCTTTTACGCTTCAGCAACAAATGGGCTGTGGACCGCACTGCACCTTCCAGAGTAATGTGAGACTGTAAGTGTTATTTTCTTATCCTGGCTATGTGTAAACTGCAGCTTGACAATTACTTCTTTCTTTAGATCAGACCTTGAGAAGGCCACTGTCTACCACCGCAGCACGTATGAGAAACATTCGGTCTCGTGTGAGAAAGAACAGAGATGAAATGTTTCATGAGGTGTTGAAATCAACACAGGAGTCCTTGAAAACAGCACAGGAATCCTCCTCTGCGACAAGAGCATTCAGAGCTGAATACCAGCAGATGTGGAAAACACAGACCGAGGAACTGATAAGCGTGATGAAAGAGCAAACTGAATTGTTCAAGAGCATGCTTTCTTTGCAGTCCCATGTTTTTAATGCTAGGGCTCCATTGCAGACACTGCAGCCGCGTCTGCCTCCCTCCCCCCGTAGTCCCTATAAGAATTTTTATGAAGAGCACCCGTCCCACCATAGCATTCCAAAAAGTAGTTCTACACCTCCCTACTTTCTTGAGCCCCGCAGCTACACACACCTGTAACCACAACCTTCATAGGATGAATAAAAACAGTATAAAATCATTTCATTAAGGCTTTATTTTCACACATGGGTACTTTCATAAGGTGCTGCAGATGCGTCCTATAAGAGAACTAGGGGAGGGCATGACTGAAATGCTCCCTGAGTGCCTCCCTTATGCGAGAAGCTTCCCCTTTATCCCCCCTAATATTTCTAGTGGCTGGCTGTTCGTATGCCTCCTCGAGGCGCTGTGCCTCGGTTGCCCACACTGGGCAAAACCTTTCTCCCCGAGTTTCACAAATATTATGTAGGACACAACAAGACGCAATCACAGCAGGGATGTTGTTCTCCAACAAGTCCAGCCGTCCATACAAACATCTCCAGCGGCCTTTTAAACGGCCGAAGGCACACTCCACAGTCATTCTGCAGCGGCTCAATCTGTAATTGAACCGCTCCTTGCTTTGATCGAGGTTGCCAGTGTATGGCTTCATGAGCCATGGCATCAGTGGGTAGGCTGGGTCTCCAAGGATAACTGTGGGCATCTCCACATCCCCCACTGTAATTTTTCTATCAGGGAAAAAGGTACCCCCTTGCAACTTTCGGTACAGACCGGAGTTCCTGAAAATGCGTGCATCATGCACCTTTCCCGACCACCCAGCATTGATGTCTGTAAAACGCCCTCTGTGATCCACGAGTGCTTGCAGCACCATGGAGAAGTAGCCCTTTCTGTTAATGTACTCGGTAGCGAGATGATCCGGTGCCAAAATAGGGATGTGTGTGCCATCTATGGCTCCCCCGCAGTTCGGGAATCCCATGGCATCGAAGCCATCCACAATCTCACTGACATTCCCTAACGTCACTGTCCTCCGTAGCAGCACGTGATTGATGGCTGTGCAGACTTGTGTTAGGGCTACTCCGACGGTGGACTTCCCGACTCCAAACTGGTTTGCAACGGACCGGTAGCAGTCAGGAGTCGCCATCTTCCAAAGAGCTATCGCTACACGCTTCTCCACAGTGAGGGCTGATCTCATGTTGGTGTCTTTACGTCGCAGGGCAGGTGCCAACTCTGAACACAGTTCCAGAAATGTTGCTTTCCGCATTCGAAAGTTCTGTACCCACTGCTCGTCATCCCACAGCTGCATGACAATGCGATCCCACCACTCGCTGCTCGTCTCCCGTGACCAGAAACGGCGTTGCACCCTGTGCAGATGATCAGTGAAGGAGCTGAGCAACGCGGTGCTGTTGATCTGCAGGGCATCGATCAGCCCCTGCTCCTCTGTGTCATCCTCTGGCAGGGAGCTCAAAACATAATGAGCAACCATCCGAGATGTATTCAGCATGTGGAGGGCGAGAGTGGAGACCAGAGCAGGATCCATTCTAACGCATATTTTGTTTCTATCCAATGGCGCGCTCTGTGCAAACAGTATTGAAAACAGGCGCGAGTTGCTATTGGCAACAAGGAAGATGCTAGGGAAACGCAATGCAGCATGGGAAACATCCGGTTTACCCATGGTGCTTTGTGCTCCTTTCCTTCATCACATGATTGCAAGCAAGTACACAGGGAAATTGGAATGCTGGGATACGTGCCCAGAATTCAGAGCGCTAGTGCGCATTGCAGAGAGGAATCCTGTGACGTCTCAAGGAGCGACGTGCGTACAAGGTAAAGCGCAATAAAATCCACGTGCTTCTTACAACGCAGTTCAGAAGCTGCGCTGTAATCTGATCGTGTAGGCATAGCCTCAGTGTCTCGGGTCAGATTATTTCCTGACATGCACAGCACTGTGTATAGTAGAGCAGGGGCTTATGAGGAGGGTGTCATTTACTCTGTGCAGGAGCCCAGCTGGAGGCCTAGGTACCACTTAAGCCCTCAAAACAGTATTTAAGAGAGCTGATTCTTTACACATTTAATTTAATTTTAAATATGATGATACAGGAAAGATAAACCAATGCTATCCCTCCAACTTCATTATTTAACTAACTTCCATTGTATCTCTATAGCAATTTGGAGCTTTAAATTACAAAAGTAGTAATAAAGTTTTATCAGCATATTCTATTTATCACCTTCATTCATTTGTGACATTAGAACTGCTGCTTCCATACCCATTGCTGGCTGTCCTCGGCAAGCCAAGTATAAAAACCACAAAAAGCAGCCATCCTTAAACGAACAAGCAATGAAGAACTCCAAACAAAATGAGAATCAACCAACCAGCCAAATGCCAAAGAAAAATGGAAGTTTTCTGAATAGCAGGAGTCAGAAATGTGCTCAGGAGAATTTTATAGTAGATCTACATGGCAATAGCGTAAATATATTATAATTGATTGCTACTGACCAGCTCAAATAAAACTAAGGAGTTACATGTGTTTTCCCATCCAACCCCCAATCCCCCCCCCCTTTGATTCTTCTCTTACTAAGTCAAAATCTTTAGAGAAAAGAAAGATCTGAAATCTGATTTCTTGACATTTTTTTGTCTTATTTTCCTGTTGCACTGAAAAGCTTCCTGTTCTGTTTTTTCTCCAATACGTGCAAGTCTATTTTACAACAGATCTGTAAATAGACACATTTAGGAATACCAACTAGGTAGCACCAGGAAGACTCAGAAGCAAATTAGTGAGAAAGGCAAAGATTAAACTAGCATTAGCCCTTTACTTGGCGCTGCAGAGGAATCATGGGGCACTCTGCCATAGTTCTTTGGCTTAGAACCAGATTCTAAAACCAGCCACAGAAAAGTTGTTTAACTACAGCCTGTAATTCTATATACATTTTAACTTGCATAATATCCACAGTAGATGGGTTTGGAACTCCTGAGTTAAAAGTAATGCAAGAAAAAAAAAATCAGGCAAAAAAATATGAATCTCAGAGTTGTGAAGCCTTCCCTTCTCATGAGGATTTGTTATTTCTAGAATGGATGCTCTTTCCACCCATCCTCCTCCAAAGTTACCTGTCACCCTGCCGTCTTAACTACTCTAAGACTTTATTTGTGGCTAGAAGGTCAGGGAGGCATCTCCTTAAGGAGCTGCTTGCATTCCAGCTGTTCTTTAGTTCGCACTCTCTCTTTCTGACGGATTTTTTTTTTTTTTGGACAGTTGTCAGTGTATGTTTTGAGCACTTTTCTATTTTTATTGATTTACATTTCACAGCTGTTGAACGTTACGGGTGTTGTCTGACAATGAGGGGAGGGAGGGATGGACAGTAATTATTGAATGACAGTAAACATTGAGATTTTAAAGTAAAAGCTTTAACCATTAATACAAAACTCAAATTGTCAGCAAAACATGTCAAAATATAGACAGGAGACACCCTTAAGTCTACGGAATTCTCACGCACATCTTACTTTACCTATTTGTATATTTCCTATTGTCGATGGAATTATTTTCTCATCAATGTGTGTTTTTGATTAAATAGATGTTTACTGACAAAATTCTAAATCCTGTCAAGCCTCATTATGGAATGCAATGGCACCTGCTACTCTTAAGTGAGCAAATTATTAGCCATCCTAGGCAACAGTCCACTAATCTCTTCAAAGGCCCCAACAAGACAGAACAGACTGGGTAAAGCACGAATCCAGAGACACAAAACAACTGCATAGGTCTGATGCAAAACAAAACGTAGCCCATGGAAGTCAATGGGAATTTTTCATTCTGAAGGGAATATGAAATAAGGTCCCAAGGGCTTAATCTATAGGATTCTCAAAATGTCTGTGGAAGGCATAAAAGCAATGGGTTGTGTAGGGGAGAAGCAGCAAGGAAAATTTTCTCCCTTAGTGTGCCAACAGAGAAAATCTGTCATAATTTACCACAGATCCATACGTGAATAGGCAGCAGGATGGGGAGACGAGGATTGTGGGAGGCCAGAGGTGCAGTCAGTGGATCTGTGAACTGCTGAGTTCCACTGGACCTTACATCCCACATAAATAGAGAGGATCATACCCAGTATTCCTCCTCATTATCTACATTATGGTCTGCAGCCTGACGTGGCCAGTTGATGTTAACAATTCCAGCAGTCCTGCGTCCTCTTTCAGACCCTTTTATACTGATTTTACTCCACTCTCAGGAATTACCCCCACAGGAATTTCTTGTACTGCTTACTCCTATGGAGCTGGCTTTCTACTTGATGGCTAGAAGGAAGGAGGAAGCACTTCCATGGTGCAGCGCTCAAGAAATTAAAAAGAGCTCTTTTCTTGAAAAACATGCAATTCTTTTATAACCTCTGTACTAGACAAGTGACATCAGCAGAGAGTGGGATTTAAAAAAATGAGGTGAGATTTCTATACAGGTTATTAAATCAGCAACCGAACACGTCCTCAGAAAGCTTCAGCTTTAGCTTCCCATTCTGAGTTGCAAGTAGCACAATTTGCTTTAGCCTGACTTGGAATCTTCTCTACGGATATGTAGCTATCAAACAGCAACACTGATCCCATCTCCATCTCATGCAGTGCAATATACTCTTGGTTGTATAGTAAATTCATCACTCCCTTTATGCTACGACACTTTCTCTGAAATTCATTTACGACTCCAGCAACCGAGGTAGCAGCTACGTTTTCTTTTTCAGATCTTCAGTGTACGCACTGTTCAGCAACCAAAGGACTCGGACATCACCAACAATGGCCAAAAGATATTTAAACTCACCCTCACTTGTAGAAAAAGAATCATTTGCCCAAACCAGCATCAAAGTAAGCAACAGCTGTCGAAGATCCATACCTCTGGATTCTGCAATCATAAAAGAGACAGTAAAGTCAGATTCTTTATCAACTCATGTCACTACATTTAAATGCAGTTTAATGTATCATCTAGTGTATTAATTTCTGGAGTTAAAGCAAAAATTTAATGAAAGAAGCATGTTACATTTTATTCCTCCTTGTAGTCTTATACTATATTATATTATATTACGCTCTATGACAGACAATAAATACTGCTCCCAGACGACTACTAGTTTAATAAATACTGAAGACAATGAGACATTTTTTGTCCCTGGCCCATATTCTGGGAATCCTTCTTGACCACATTTTGCCCACATAGCCTTTTGAGAACGGAATGAAAGGATTTTCAGAGTGAATTCAAGATAATAAGAGACGTTAGTAATGCACTTTTAAAGGGGAAAAGATTTTGTTCCATTTGTAGTAGTTCACATTTCTCAAAAAGTTCTGTTTGTTTCTCTATTCTACCTTAGGAGACTTCCAGAGCTATGATGTCTACCACATTGTTAGCACCACTTGAAAAAACAGTAATGATAAACTGAAGAGGGTTAAAAGAAGAGCCAGGGGATGATTAAGAGATTGTAAAATATACTTTCTTAGTTATAGACACAAGAAGCTCATTCTAATAAGATTAAGAAAGTTCAGGGATGACTTGATTACAATCTGTAAGCACCTATATAGAGAACAAATATTTGAAAATGGTTTCTTCAATCAATCAGAGAAAGTTGTAAAATGATTCAATGGCAGCAAGTTGAAACTATACAAATTCATACTGGAAAAAACAGTGTAAATTTTTTTTTTTTTTTTTTTTTTTTAAAAAACAGTGAGAGCACTTAACCCCACTGAAACAGTTTACCAAGGGCCATTGTGGATCTCCATCGGCAGCGATTTTAAAATAAATAGTGGATGTTTTTCTAAAAAAATAAGCTCTAAGAATTATTTGGGGAAAGACCTATGGTTTGTGTTATACGGGAGGTCAAGCTAGATGATCATAATGGTCAACCTAGGGCTATGTACACACTACCATTTTTAACGCGCAATAATCCTCTTCCGCATTAATTCTCCCGTGGCTGTTGTTGCGCGAGATCGCGTACACACTATGCTTGCTCTAACGGAACAAAGCCCCCCCCCTTCTGAGCGCAGTCCTCCAGGAAAGCGAAGGGGATTGTGGGTACGTATCCCAGAGTCCCCAGTATCATCTCCCGTGGTGCATTCCGCTACTGACGCTACCCAGCGGTTGCCAATAGCAACGAGCGCGAATTTCAAATTGAAGCAACCTTCTTCTCGGCACTGCCTTTTCAGAATCGACATGGATTCAGCTGTGATCTTGAATGCTGCCTTCAGCATTGTGAACACAGCCCAGATTCTGTTGCGGTTTGCCTTTGGCTATGATTCGGAGCATGACACGGATGACTCGGTCTCGGATGATGACAGCATTGAAAACCAAACGGACATTCTGATCAGTTTCGCGGACCAGCAACACAGCCTGAACCGCCGTGTTTGGTCCCGGCAGACGAGCACAGACTGGTGGGAACGAATCGTCCTTCAGCTGTGGGATGATGATCAGTGGCAACAGAACTTTAGAATGCGGAAAGCCACATTTATGGAGCTATGCCAGGAGCTTGCCCCTGCCCTTCGATGCAAGGACACGAGGATGAGACCCGCCATGACCGTGGAGAAGCGTGTGGCTATCGCACTTTGGAAACTGGCGACTCCAGACTGCTACCGCTCGGTCGCAAACCAGTTTGGGGTTGGACGCTCGACCGTTGGAGTGGCACTGTCACAAGTATGCAGAGCCATCAACCGTATTCTGCTCAGGAGGATGGTGACCCCGGGAAACGTGAGGGAGATCATCGCAGGATTTAATGAGTTGGGCTTCCCGAACTGTGGGGGTGCAATAGATGGGACTCACATCCCTATTCTCGCTCCCGACCACCTTGCCTCTGAATACATCAACAGGAAAGGATACTTTTCGATGGTTCTACAGGCACTGGTGGACCACCGTGGTCGCTTTCTGGACATTAATGCTGGCTGGTCTGGAAAGGTGCACGATGCACGCATCTTTAGAAACTCTGGACTATTCAGAAGGCTACATGCTGGCACATTTTTTCCAGACGAGAAAATAATTGTGGGCGGTGTAGAGATGCCAGTGGTGATACTTGGGGACCCCGCCTACCCACTGATGCCATGGCTCATGAAGCCGTACACCGGGAAGTTGGATCCTGACAAGGAGCGTTTCAATTACCGGTTAAGTAGATGCAGAATGGTTGTGGAGTGTGCCTTTGGCCGTTTAAAAGCGCGCTGGAGAGCGCTGTATGGCAGGCTAGATCTCCACGAGGACAGGATCCCATTAGTTATTTCGGCTTGCTGTGTTCTTCACAATATATGTGAAAGCCGGGGGGAGAGATTCAGGAACTCTTGGACCACTGAGGCACAACGTCTGGAAAATGCCTACCAGCAACCAGACACGAGGGGTATCCGGGGGGGCGCAGCTAAGGGCAGTTCGCATAAGGGATGCGTTAAAAACCCATTTTAGTACTGTTGGTTAAAATTGTACCTTTGAATATAGTTACTAACCATTTCCTATATGTTTCAACTGTTAAAAATTAAGCTTTAGAAATTTTGTGTTTTTCCCCTGTAAACATTCATTGAATCAAAAACCGTTAATGTTAAATTAATGAAACAAATAAAGAAAGTCTGATTAAGTTTAACAAGGATTCAACTTTATTTAATTAACATTGATCAAAACTCGGGTTTGAGGGGAGTAGGGACTAAAGGTGGGTGTAGGTGCGGGACTCAACTACATATGTTGGGGGAGGGGTTCTGTTAGGGTTACACCATGGATGTCCATGGTGGTCTAAAAACTGTCTGGGGGGGGGAAATGTGGCGTGGATGCACTGAAAGGCATATGAGGCTGATGATGGGGGGTGCGAGCCTGTAGCAGACCGACCATGGTCTTGAGGAGGTTGGTCTGCTCCTGCATGATGCCTATCAGGGCATCCTTCTGCTGCTCTCTCCTCGCACTGCTCTGTCTCCTGTCCTGCCTGCACTGCCTCCTCCATTGCCTTGTCTCCCTCGCAGAAGCCTCATGGAACTGCATGAGCTCCTGGAAGACGTCTTCCTTGCTCCTGCGAGGCCTCCGCCTTATCCTCCTCAGACGCTCAGCTGCAGCTGTAGACTGTCCACCGAAGGTCATTCCTGTTCAGATATGAAAAATGTAGAATGCCGCTATTGTTCTCGCCACGGTCAGGAGCAAATGATGTTGTTCTCCCCACACATTCCTTCAATACACAAGAGGGGACCTATGGGGGGGCGGTAACAGATTTCCCAAAGCTTGGTACGGGTTGCAGAGCTAGTACAACGGAGAGTTGACTATTGCCACACCAAGTTCTGATCCCGTGCCCGAGATGGCTGAAATAGAGGCAGATCTCACACTGCTTAGAGTGCCTCTGCAAGCGAGAATGCATCTCCTTCATGTTGCCGACTTCAAGCCGGGACCTTACGCTGCAGGACTGTGCGCAGCAATGTTGCCCGCAGGAGTGCTTGCGAGTCTGAAAGGAAGAGTGTCCCTGAATGGTGGAGTGCAAAGGAATGCTCTACCATGTAATTTCAAGAGAAGACTCTGGAAATATTTGGATGACGCGTTCAGTGAGTTGAAAGGGAACGACTACTTGGAAATCGAGGCATACATCGATGACCTTTTTAAGTAATGCTAGTAACACCTTTACAGTTCTGTAAGGAACAGAACTGAGGACACCGAAAACAAAAACCCCTTGCAAAAAAACCATGTCTACGCTGAGCTGTAGCACCTAGAATAGAGGACATTGCGAACGGGACTTACCAGAGCTGCCTTCTGATGATTCCTGGGTAGGCGTGGAGAAGGAATCAGTGGAGCTTGTTTCTGGCTGGGTGGAAAATAACTCCTGGCTCCCCGGGTCAGTGGCTCCGTTCTCTCCGTCCTCGTAGTCTTCTTCTTCTGATTCCTCGTCCACAATTGCCTCGTCGCCTTCTGCTTCCTTCTCTGTTTGGGGTGCAGTCTCCGAGGTGTCTACCGTGCAGTTCGGGGTGGTTGTGGGATCGCCGCCCAGGATCGCCTCCAGCTCCTTATAGTACTTGCACGTTGCTGGCGCGGAGCCAGAGCGCCGGTTAGCCTCTCTGGCTCTGTGAAATGTTATCCGCAGCTCCTTCACCTTTGCCCGGCACTGCAGGGTGTCTCGCTCGTACCCCTTTTCGGTCATGGCTTTGGATATTTGACCGAAAATGTCAAAATTCCTCCGGCTGCCACGTAACTGTGACTGCACGGCGGACTCTCCCCAGATGCCGATCAAGTCCATCACCTCTGCTGCTGTCCAGGCTGGAGCTCGTTTGCTGCGGCGCGACGACATTGCGAGCGAAGCACACAGAGGCAGCAGCATCGAACAGCGAGGCAGAAGGGAGAGTGGTGAATTCAAAAATTCGCGGGACAGAAGAGGAGGTCGGGAAAAATGACGTCACGACGATAGAGTACAGGCGGAAGTGCAGAAGGGATGGAATTTGAATTGTGGGCCATTTCCGTTATATTCACATTGCGCGATAAGCGTACACACACTGGCAATCGCGCAACAACTATTCCGCGTTAGCAGCAACCACGCTCGTTTAGGTGGTTTACATTTTGCGCAAAAAGAAGGGACTTAACGCGGAATAACTGTAAGTTGTGTGTGTACGCTCTGTTTGTTATTGCGCATTAAAGGGCTTTATCGCGCAATAACTTTGTAGTGTGTACAAGGCCTAGCACTGGAATCTACACATAATACCTAATAAAATAGAGAAGCAGGTTCGTCCTCAGATATAGTGCCAGTATGGGACTTAGGAGATCTAATTTGCCGCTCTGTCACAGACTATCAAAAGGATTTCAAGCAAATCACTTGGCAACTGTGCTATAGCACTGCCCAATCTCAAAGGCGGGGTGAGAATAAAAGCATTAAGGGTTGTGAAGTGCTCAGATACGGTGATAGGGGCTATCTAACGGTGTAAGATGGAGACCCTGTGTTTTCAGGCATATTAATAAAGACTTTCTTAAATAAGTAGTACAACTCCCAAATAAAAGCCCAGGCTGATCTAATATTCCACGGCCAGCATCGTGTCCTGTGGTACAGGACTCCAGAGATCAAACTGTGCACCCTTGCTCAGTGGACAACTGGACACATTCCTTATAGAGGCTTAGGACTGTTTTGCGATTTGAATTTTGAAAGAGGACAGCAACACCTCTATTTCACACCTGAATGTCTGTTTTCAGTTAGGTAGCAGCACCTTGCAGGGGAGAGAAGAGGAGCCTGCAGGCTGATTTCCCACTCTCTCCTACTCCCCCCTTCCACTATGGGGGTAGTGGGAGTCAGGGAGAACAGGAAACGAGCCAGCAGACCCTCCCCCACCGCAGTGGAGACCTGCCGCTGCTTCCCACAGGGGACGCAAAAGTAAGTATAAAGGGATTGCCCGGCAGCAGAGGGTGGGGAGTGACAGGCTCTGCCCCAGAGCCCGGTCTTCGACAGCCTGGCCCCTGTGTGGCTGGGATCTCTGCAGCTCCCTCCTTGTGCCCAGCACAGGGGCGAAGGGGCTGGGAAGACAGGAGGCAGAGGGGCCAAATCATCACGGCTGCAGTACCAGGGATGTCAGCAGGGGGCAGCTCTTCCAAGGTGCGCCCGGCTGGTTGACCTAAAGAAGAGTTAGGTCAACCTAAGCAGGCTTAATGTAACCCATATGCCTGAAAAGGCTATCTCTGGGAGACCTGCTGAGGGTGGGTTACTATTGTTGGGCAGATTAGCTACCCACAACTAGAAACTTCCAGAAGCAGGGAGTGGTAGCATTTTGAGCATGCTCCACAGTGTACCCTGCTGATGTGATGTGAGGTTGTCAGTCAGATGACTGGAGAGCAGCAGCCTGAGCAGACAGCAGGCAGGAGCTGCCTTGAAAGGAGACCATGTGCTCAGTGTTCTGGAGAGGAGCTGAGCCAGGAGTGAACAAGATGTTTTCTCCATGTAAAGGAGTCATTTGCACCAGACCTTGCAGACATGCATATGGGACTGAGGGCTGGTTGCAGAGAAGAAGAGAGATCCTGCATGTAGTGCTACAGAGGATCCCAGCAAAGAAAGAAGAGGACAGCTATTTCTTGCCACTCAAGCTTCTACACTGGAACAGAGACTGTAGCTGAGAGTTGGGTGAACTCCACGCAGACTTTGGGACTCTTGGGTATCTTTCATGCAAGGGATTGTTCTTGGTTAATTGTAGTTTGTTTTCTTAGGTTAAGATTCATTTAGTTAGTAGTTAATAAAGTTCATTGTTATGTTTAATGTAGTAGTATTTTAATGTGTGAGTGTAGCTCTGAGCAAGCTTCGCCGTGAGTCCTGTACAGACTGGATCCTGGGTCTCCAGCTGCTTTTCCCCATAGGGGTTGGGATTGATTTCTGTGGGGCACTGGAGAAGGGCAACTAAATGAATTTAGCCCACCCATTGGTTACATTAAGTCGACCTAATACGCAGTTTTTATTAAGTTGACTTAAGCGTTCATTAAGTTGACTTAAGGGATTTCTTACATCGACAATGAAAGCCTAGTGTGGACGCAGCTTAATTTAAGTCAACATAAGCCTCCTTAAGTCTATTTAAATTGCCAGTGTAGACATAGCCCTATAGCCAAGAAAAGCAACAGCTGCAATGCACAATACCCTGGAATAATCTGTGTGGCAGGATGCACAAAGCCTGCCCTGCAATGAGCCTGGAGGGAGAGGGTTAAAACTAGCAAGAAGAGTTACAACAGATGACTGTCCTCCCTAGAGACTGCCAAGAAACCCCACCACAAGGGAATGTTGATATGGGTCAGCTGGGGCTAATTGCTCCAGCAGAGGAAGGGAGCCAGGAGCTATAAAAAGGGAAAGAATCTCTCTTTCTGGCCCATTCTATACTAGTGCTGGGATATGTTAGCCACAAGTAGATTTAAACTTCACTTCTGCTAGCAGAGTGCTAACGCTGTCAGCGTAGGCAGAGGTGAACCAGGCTAGAAGTAAGTATACCAAACCACAGAGCACACTTTTTAGCTTACAGAATGGTGTGTGACATTGTTCCCCACTGGCCAGATACACTGTCTCAACACCCAGTTAACAAAAACGTTATTCTAGAATCAGACTTCTGAAACTGGAGAGTCCTTGTGATCTCAAAGGAAAAGCACCACAGAAAGCTCTTTTGTCCTTAATACATTGACCCTTGGCTAAGCAAAGCTTTTTGCCTTTGGTCTCAGCCTAAACCCTCGAGCCTTAAAATATGAAGTCATTTCTACTGCAATCAGCTTCAGTGTAGTAAGCCTACTCTATTAACCTCTTGGTTCCTGAATATTTATACATTAGTTTATTTGCCATAAGCTGAGCAACAGGATTATTATTAAGAGAGTAGAAGTGATTTGGGAAGAAATGGTTAGTTTTCTCTGTGCTGCTTAATCTCTTAACAGAGCAAAAAAGGTAAAGAAAAGGGTACAGAAAGCATATAAGCAAAAATAAAGACACAAATACCTCCATTACCAATGACTGAGAATGCAGGGGAAAAATACATGCAATATCAGGGGTTTTAAAGCACAGATCTATGCTGCATTTAAGATATGTCACATTTATGGGAAGAGGAGATTTATTACTGAGTTTAACTCTATAGCCTTGCAATGTTTTCTGGGGAAAAGCTGTGTACCTCTTGCACAGCATTTATATATTCCCTCACTGCAAGACTTATGATAGCAAAGAAAATGATTTCTGTTCTTGCATAACAAAGTACAAATTCTCCCCAGTATACTTCGTTAAGGCATTTTGCCTGCTCATTCTTGCTCCACAGAATGCCAACAAAAAGGACCATTCTCAGCTAGACTGAGTTGCAGCCCTTCAAATATATCCAAATTAAAAGACCCAGGACCACTTGAAATGTCCTTCCAGCATGACTGTATATCACTATTTACTGTCTCAAAACAGTCTCCCAACCAGATATGCACCTACCTTATAGTAGCCTCTATATAAGTTGCCTTTCCTTAACTCATATATGAATAGGTCATGCAAGACAATATTAAAAACCTTACTGAAGTCAAGATATACTACATTTACTGCTTCCCCCCCCCCCCCCCCATCCTCAAAGCTCGCTACCCTATACAAAAAACTATTAGCTTGGTTTGATGTGATTTATTCTTGACAAAGCCATGCTGATTGTTACTTTACCTTCTAGATGTTTGCAAACTGATTGCTTAATTATTTGCTCCATTATCTTTCTGAATACAGAAGTTAAGATGACTGATCTGTAATTCCCCAGATTGTCCTTATTCTCCTTTTTAGCCCTCTGAAATCTGTCTGGTCTTCCATAACTTTTCAAAATGAATTACTAATGGCTCAGATATCTCCTTAATCAGCTCCTTGAATATTCTAGAACAGTGGTTTTCAAACCATGGGTCGCAGCCCAGTAATAGGTCACAAACTTTCAGGTACCGGGTTGCGGTACCCTCTGCTGCTGCCACCCAAAGACTGAAATGCATTGCTCAGAGATGTAACTGTTGGGTCACAGGCATAAATGATTTTTTTCAACTGGGTCCTGAGGGGAAAAAAGTTTGAAAACTATTGCTCTAGTATGTATTTCATCAGGCCGTGGCAACTTAAAGACATCTAGCTCGTCCAAGTAATTTTTAACTTGTCCTTTTCCTATTTTAGCCTCAGATTGTATCTCATTTTTACTGCTTTTCACTATGTCAGACATCCAATAGCTACTAAGTTTTTTTGTGAAAACTGAGATAGAAAAGGCATTTAGCACTTCTGCTATTTCCACATTTTCTGTTATTGTTCCCCCTTTCCTCTCCATTGAGTAATGGGCCTACCCTGTCCTTGATCATCTTCTGGCTTCTCATGCCTTTGTAGAATTTTTTATAGAATGCCTGGCTTTAAGAATGCCAGCAGTCACATTAACATGTTTAAAGTTAAGCACATGCCTAAATATTCCACTTGATTAAAACCAGAGTGCTCAGTCCCTTGTAGGATGAATCCCTCAGAACACAGCACAGAAATGGGAACACAAGCAAAATTACCTTATGGACACAAATGTAACAGTAATGAAAGCAGATTTAGGCCACCATCCAGCAAAGCACTTAAGTACATGCTTAAGTGTAAGTTGTGACTTAGGGGGCTACTCACATGTTTAAAGTTATGTATTTGTTTCAGTGCCCCATTAGATTGCCTCCTTAGGCCTTGTACACACGATCAGATTATCGCGCATTAAAGCTCATTACCGCGCGATAGCAACAACGGCGTACACACGTGCAACAGGGCTCTTGCGCGTTAAGTGCCTTGTTGTCGCGCAATCCAACAACCACTCCGACGAGAGTGGTAACAGCTGTTGCGGATCATATATTGCGCGTTTGAGCTCGTGTGTACGCTTACCGCGCATTGACTGGAGTCCGGAACTGTCCCAGCATTCCCAAGTCTTCCTCTCTGGTCTTCCCCCCACCCGCTCTGTGGCCGTGACGAAACTGTCCCCGCCCTGCCCCGAACTTATTCCCGGGATTTTCAAATTTCAAGTCTGTTTCACTTCCTGCTCTCTTCCTCGTGGAGTGTGTTTGTGCTCCGATCATCAGTAGCAATGGCGGCCCGCCGTGGAAGACGCGCACCCCTTTGGAGCACGGCAGAGGTACTGGACCTGATCAGCATCTGGGGAGAGTCCGCCATGCAGGCGCAGCTACGCGGCAGCAGGAGGAATTATGACACATTTGGCATAATTTCTCGGGCCATGTCAGAGAGAGGGCATGATAGAGACACAGTGCAGTGCAGATCAAAGGTGAAGGAGCTCAGAATTACCTATCACCGAGCGAAGGAGGGAAACCGCCGTTCCGGATCAGCGCCTGCAACATGCAGGTACTATAAGGAAATAGAAGCCATCCTCAGCGGGGACCCCACAACCACTGCCAAAAGTCCCGTGGACACTTCAGCCCCTCCTCGTCCGGTGATTGCCAGAGCCGAGCAGGATGAGGACGTTGTTGAGGAGGAGGAGGAGGAGATGGAGGATGACACGGAGGAAAGCGCAACCGCGTGTAGCCAGGAGCTCTTCAGCAGCCCCGCTGAGACGTCCACCCAAGGCTTGAACTGCAGCTTGTTCTCTGAGGCGGCAGAGGGGGGTTCAGGTAAGTTTCTCCTTCATTCAGCTCTGCTCCTGCTAAAATATCATTGTCTGGGGTGGGGGTGCTTGCGGGTCCCCGCTGTGCACGCTATTTACTCTGCATTCATTAGCAGGGCATCAATACAAGCAGTGATTGTAAAATAATCATCTGCATTTAGGTCAGAAAAGGTTTCCTCGATGTACCTCCAGAGCCTAATACTCAGGTTAGATGGGAGAGCGTTTGTGTCTGCGCTCCCAAAGACAGACACTCTGCCTCTCCAGCTGCAAAGCACAGCCCTGGGAACCATGGCAGCACACAGTGCAGCAGCATACGGTCCCGGCCTGCTACCGGCGGCATGTAGGAGATGTATTCTAGATGGAAGGGGCACTCTGAGGAGAGGGATATTGGGTTCCATCTGTGTGCCCTCTTCCGATTCTTAGCCCCCGGTAAGCCGTCTATTAGAATGTACCTTGTCTGCTTCAGCGCAGCGTAGTGTGTTGACCGCCCTGTACCTTCCAGTGGAATGTGCTACTGGAAGGTTACATTGGCTATCTATGCTATGTGTTAACAATGTCTATATTGTTATTTTTGTATTAGAATTGAGCTTCACAAGGCCGGTGTCTACCCCAGCTGACCGAATGAGAAACATTAGGCGGTGTTCTCGAAGAAACGGAGGATATGTTTAACGACCTGCTGAAAGCAACACAAGAATCCGCAAGGGAGAATAGAGCCTGGAGAGAGGAATCCCAGCAGAGGAGGCAGAAACACAGGGACGAACTGATAAGCGTCATGAAGGAGCAAACAGAACTGCTAAAGAACATGATAGCTTTGCAGTCCCAGGCGATAAATGTCCGGGCTCCACTCCAGACAGTTCAGCCGTGTATGCCTCCCACACACCGCAGTCCCTCAAAGCATTTCTTTGAAGGCCACCCTCCACCCCGGTACAGGACAACATCCAGCCCCCCCCCCCCCAAGCTACTTTTACGAGACCCGGAGCTACACCAACCTGTAACCCCACCCCCATCTTTCAGGTTTCAATAAAAACAGTAACAAATACTTTGAAGAATGCATTTATTTATACACATTATTGAAATGATCCTAAGGTGCACCTCATGCGTCATGGAACTTAACTAGGGAAGGGCATCATTGAAATGCTCCCTGAGTGCCTCCCTTATGCGAGCAGCTTCTCCTTGTGCCACCCTAATACTCCTAGTGGCTGGCTGCTCGAATGCTTCCTCGAGGCGCTGTGCCTCCGTAGCCCACGTAGGGGAAAACTTTTCTCCCCTACTTTCACAAATGTTATGGAGGACACAACATGACGCAATCACGGCAGGGATCTGGTCCTCCGCCAAGTCCAGCCTCCCATACAAACAGCGCCAGCGCCCTTTTAAACGGCCGAAGGCACACTCCACAGTCATTCTGCAGCGGCTCAATCGGTAATTGAACCGCTCCTTGCTGCGATCAAGGTTCCCGGTGTAGGGTTTCATGAGCCATGGCATCAGTGGGTATGCTGGGTCTCCGAGGATGACTATGGGCATCTCCACCTCCCCCACTGTTATTTTTTGATCAGGGAAAAAGGTGCCCCCTTGCAGCTTCCGGTACAGACCAGTGTTCCTGAAAATGCGGGCATCATGCACCTTTCCCGACCACCCAGCATTGATGTCCGTGAAACGACCCTTGTGATCCACGAGTGCTTGCAGCACCATGGAGAAGTAGCCCTTCCTGTTTATGTACTCCGTCGCGAGATGGTCTGGAGCCAAAATAGGGATGTGTGTGCCGTCTATGGCTCCCCCGCAGTTAGGGAATCCCATGGCAGCAAAGCCGTCCACAATCTCTCGAACATTGCCCAATGTCACTGTCCTCCGTAGCAGGATGCGATTGATGGCTTGGCACACTTGTGAGAGGGCTAATCCGACGGTGGTCCTCCCGACTCCAAACTGGTTTGCAACGGACCGATAGCAGTCGGGAGTCGCCATCTTCCATACAGCAATCGCAACACGCTTCTCCACAGTTAGGGCTGACCTCATGTTGGTGTCTTTCCGTCGCAGGGCAGGGGCCAACTCTGAGCACAGTTCCAGAAAGGTTGCTTTCCGCATTCGAAAGTTCTGTACCCACTGCTCGTCATCCCACAGCTGCATAACAATGCGATCCCACCACTCGGTGCTCGTCTCTCGCGACCAGAAACGGCATTGCACCGTGTGCAGATGATCGGTGAAGGAGCTGAGCAACGCGGTGCTGTTGCTCTGCATGGCATCGATCAGCCCCTGCTCCTCGGTGTCCTCGTCTGACTCGGAGCTCATTGCGTACTGAGCAACAAGCCGAGATGTATTCAGAATGTTGAAGGCGACAATGGAGATCATAGCAGGATCCATGCTGTCGCTGTTGCGATTGATTGCAAGTGGTGCGTTGCGTCACTGCAATGTTGAAAATAGGCGCGAGTTGCTATTGGCAACGAGGAAGACGCTAGGGGAACACAAAGCACCATGGGAAACTGACACTTTACCCATGGCGCTTTGCGTTCCTTTCCTTCATCCCATGATTCATAGCGCCAACTTAGGGGAAAATGGAACGATGGGATAGGTGCCCAGAAGTCATTGCGCTCAACCGCGATAATGCGTGTAATTTTGTTGCGTTGCAGGGAGCAACGTGTGTACGCGTTGTCCCGCAATAAAGGTCACGTGAGTTTTGTAGCGCGATTGCCTTGTTGCGCTTTAATCTGATCGTGTGTACATAGCCTTAAATAAATGAGATGGGAGTGGGAATGTGTCAATAGGTGGTTCATTTTAAACAGTTACATTTAATTTATTTCTGCTAGCACAAGCACCTTCCAGAGGCCACAAAATAAAAGTTCAGGAAGTTGATATTTATGAGGATTAATGGAACTGCTTAATAGTGAAGTAACATGGTACAAAGGTGTTATAAATACTAAACTCACGCTAAATTCTTTCATGATACTAATCAGATTAAAGTCTGTACAAGAAGAATTTACATGGTATTAAGCAAAAACTATTGACTTGCGTATTAGATAAAATATAGAATGGTAAGTGATAGAGCATTTTATTGGCAGGAGTTTGGGAGGACCACATTACTCGCAAGTGGAAAAGTGATCAGCAAATCATATTGGTCATTCAAAACAAGTACCAATAAAAACTCTTCATCCTACACCCCACTGTCCTATATTCTCTTTGGCCTGTACAACACACAAAGTTGCATAGGTTTAATAGAAGGTGTGGCATTAATTTGACATAGTTAAACCAATGCAACTATAAACAAGGAGTCTTATGGCACTTTTAAAGACTAACAAATTTATTTATCACATGAGCTTTCATGGTAGAATGCAATAAATAAATTTGTTAGCCTTTAAAAGTGCCACAAGACTCCTTGTGTGTTTTTCTAACCTAGACTGACATGGCTACCCCTTTGGAACAATGCAACTATGCGTCTCAACGTTTATTGATTTAATATGAACCTGTAATTTGCAAACCTGAGCAAACCTGGTTTAAACTGGATAGCATCCACACAGGAGTTTGCATTGATTCAATTAAATTGGTTTTTAAAGCAATTTAAAGTTAAACTGGTACAACTTGTGCAGGTAAACAAGCCCCATATAGCAGTGATTCTCAACCTTCTGCAGGTCGTGACACACTTGACCTCATATTGCAATCCTACCAGACACACTAGCCCACCCACCCCAGACTGAATCCAGCCAACTCCCTGGCTCTCTGGGACATGCTTACCACTGTGTGGTGACACAGTAAAGTGTCCAGACACAGTGATTGAGAGCCACTGTCATATAGAAGAAATATATTGGGCAAGTCTTAGGAGTATCATCATTAAACAGTTTATTGGCAATACCAAATGCTAAGGCAGGCCCCTTAGGCACTGAATCATGGGCAGATTCTCCATGGCTTTTCAGCTTCAAACCTTTGCAACTCTGAAGGTGGAAGTCACACAAGACTACCTAGCAGTAATTCTTGCATTCAAGACTTGTATTACTTAATACATAGCCATTCAGAAAAGATAATGGGCCAGATTCTTAGCTGATGTAAATTGGCATAAGACCACTGAACAGATTTTACAGATTAATTCCAATTAAGGATAAGGATCTGACTAGATATTATCTAAATTTGCATTAGAATTAAGTAGCAGCTTTTGAACCAAGAACTGAGATCTTCCAAAAAGCAATTTTTTTCCAATGCTTGAAAAAGTCAGTTAACTTTCCCCCACACAGACAGCTGTACTTCTTGGTTTGGCAAGGACTGGAAATGAAAATATCCACATACCAAGAGAACTGCCTCTTTGCAGCGTGTCTTTAACTAGGAACTCTCACAACAAAGCCATTTATTTCCCATCTAAAGTGATTTAAACAGGCATCAGAACATTTGGATACTGTAGCAGAGCACATGCTCCTGCCCCTTTTCTTCCTCTCCAACAGACCCTCTGATTTTAATCACCTGTGCTCCTTTATTTACATCCTTCTGCCCACCAATACATAAACTGGCCCAGCTCCAGCCATACATTCTGTGGGTTTGCTTGGGGTCCCACGGGTCTTCCCTTCCTCTGGCTCCTTCGAGCAAAGTTTCCAAAAGCCACACCTCCCCCTTCTCAGGCCCTTGCACCTGACTTTATCCAGCTCCCCACAGTACTCAGGTGTTTCTCCTTTATTACTGCTAAGCTTTGACTCAGGCAGCTCAGTGTGGCCAGCTGCGGCCTCGCTGCAGCCCAGCCCCTCGGTAAGGGGTAGACAGAGCAGAGGAAGGGAGTTTACCGCCATCCACTCTGCCACATATACAAATTCAGATTCAATTTCTGAACCGTTTTCCTCTGCATCCACCACTAATGATGCATGTGCTTAAGATACAGATACCAAAGTCACCTTTCAAATCACATGCAGGATATAGAATATTAAATTATTGCTCTAATAAAAGTTTGTTTGCAAGGGTTTGTCCATAAGACACACTGAAGTTCACCTTATCAGATATTTTTCAGTATTATTGAATTATTGGGTGCTATACAGCATCTCAAAGTAAATGTTTTCCATGGACTTCTAACAAGTTTCTTTCTTCATGCACATGACTCATGTATCTTCAAATGCTTTTTATGGTCTTCTCCAGAACCTTTAAAAAACTATTATTTTTTAATATATACAAGTACCACTGATTCTGAAACAAGCCCATTCTTCACATGGAAAGGAATGACGTGTTAGTAGTGGTGATAGTAGATTCCCCTAAGCTTTATTGAATTTGAAATCTAAACATGTTTACACCCGATACTGTGTGTATCATAAGAGACAGAGAGGAATAAGAACATTAATATTTATTTATTATTCATATACCTATAGTGAACAGAAGCCCCAATCAGATTGAAACCCTACTGTGCAAGAGGACACACAGCATGAGAGAATCAAAAACTACATAGAGGTTAGAAAGCATGAGAATAATGTATAGAGGACCTAAGGAGAGGTCACTGGAAACCTTGTTGACAGCCGTCATATTGAAGAGGGAAAAAGTTAGATGGGAGGGGAACCAGTACAGCCCTTTAGTAATTTCTTTTCTGAGAACAGTTACAGAAAACGCAATTATAATGAGTTTAAAGATAAAGGGGAGGGGAAAAAATGAGGTGGTAGTTAGAGAAACAGATCACAAGGGGGCTTCTGAGGATGTGCGAGATCAGAGCATTCTTTGAATTTTGAATTAACCAAAGAGGGATGCCTGATCCCAAGATTTAGTCAAACTCTTAATAGTTACTGGTTTCATCAACACGAAAAACATGCAGCTCATTTTTTTAAGGAGGCATCAGAAATTAACACAGACAACTCTAATTCATGCTGTATTATTTGGATAACAAATGCAAAGGGATGGGTGTGAGTGACTCTAATCTGAAGTGGTAGATTTTAGTTCAACTTGAATGCAAAATACTCCCATTAAAAGAAACCCACAACAAAGGACATTGACCTGATCTCTATGCATAGGAACCAAATATATATTTTTGTTTAAAGACTATAATCATTTTCAAAGATACTCTTTTATATAGTGTTTCTAATCACATCTCAAAACGCTTTAAGAAAGAGGTTAGTATCATTATCTCTGTTTAACACATGGGGAAATGGCTTGTCCAACCTCCCCCAGCAGGCCATCAGCCAAATTGGGAATACAGCAGCTCATGTCTTCCAAATCAAATTCAGTGCTCCACCCACCACCACGCTATTTGTCAATTAGGCAGTGGATTGAACAATCAAACATCTCAAGATGGAATAAAGTTGTAGCACAGTGAGTAAAGAAATGCCAGTTAGAAAGGAAATAATTACAAACACCTATAATCCAAAACTATTAACAATTTAGAATTTAGATATTGCTAAGCATTGGCTAGTCTATCTCCTTGCTTTTTTCAAATATTAAAACTGAGCTGTATATGTTTATTACTCTTCCTCAACCTGTAGAACTGAAGGCGCAATAACAGATATGAAATGGCACGTTGATCACTGCTAACACACCAAAGATCAATGCATTAGTAACTCTGTGTCACAATCTTTTTCCCCCCCGTCATGGAAGATAGCTGCAGAGCTCACTTCTTCTATCAAACTATGGCGTCAGCATTTTACTTCTTATGGTATAAATAGAAGGGTTTCTTGATGGGGAGACAGACACGCTGCCAGACTGATGCTGAACTAGAGGAATCAATATTATGAGCCCCTAACAGCAGGAAGTTCATAGCACTATATTCTAAACTAGAGCAGGGGTAAAACCTCTGGAGCAGATTCGTCTGCTTTGAGTATAATTAGAAAACCACACCTGTATTGTCTTCCTATCATTTCTGTTTATTATTTATACAGCACCACAGGAGTGTCTGGTGCTTTCCAGACAAAGTTACAAGACTTTTGTTCTGAGGAATTTACAATCTAACAGCCTGAACCTCTACACACTTAACTTCAAGGGTTATCACTTACTACTGCACGTAATCCCATTGACATCATACGCCTGATTTATGACCAGGCTGTGGAGGCTGGGTGGCTTAGAACAGTCATTTTTCAAACTTTCTTGGGACCCAGTTGAAAAAAACAGTTATGTCTGAGACCCAACCTATTATCACTAATGTTGATACTGTGGAGCTCAGCTAAACACACTCAAGGAATCTAATCTTCTGTTGCTTTTACAAGGTCTGAAAAAAACAGTGCAAGGCTAAACAACAACTGAGCTTCTGACCAATCACATTCTTACTGGACTCTAAACAAGAACAGGAACACTCATGCAAGGAAGTTGGCCCACATTATTAACACAAAAGATAAAATGAAAGTTTACGGCAGGGATTTCATGGGTTCATATACAAACCCAGATGTCAGTTGTTGAGAGAGTAGTTTACTTTGGGGTCTAGTAAAGTTAGTTATTTGGATGAGAAGGGCCTATTTTTAGCTGGCTTGGAATACAGTTTCCATTTCCCCAGAAGTGTGTACTCTACACCTCCAACACGCTTCCCACAATTGTAGGCATAGGAACAAGAAAACAGTATTTGGCAGCTCAGCTAATCTCTGATAAATCACTCAGTTGCCAGGGAGCCAACCGCTGTGACCCTCCATGGTATGGAAGTCCCTAGATTGCTAAAACTATGAAGAGCCCTTATATATGTATTTTAACTGCTCTTTGCCTCATAACTGAAGAAGGGATAATTTACTGGTGGTGTGATGGTTAGCTTAGTAATGTTCGTCTCTGAATGGAAATACCAGTATGCCTAAAGACCACTTAGAATTGTATCAAATTGCCAGGAGACTGAAACATCTCTACACACTATATTAGACACATTACAGGAAATCATCATCATACACCATGACCTTTCAGTTGAATGCAACTTGAAATTAGAGAGACTTTTCCAAAAAGAACTAGTCATCGTCAGAGCTGTTGTCTTGAATTTACTGCTATAATAGCATACCTCGGTTGAATCTAATGATTTGATAACATGTTGTCACTGCTAGGAGCTACAGTGTGAACCTGTATCAATGCTAGCTCATCATTACCAAGAAACATGTCAGGTTTAGACTTTTATTTCTTTCTTTAAGGATAATATGATTATTTTAAAATGTTTTGATTTGTGGGCTATCATATTATTGGTCTAGAACAATATAGGTTTTTTCCTGAAGGTATGATTTGCTGGAAATGTGTTGAAATAAGTAAAGATGTTTGGGATGCAAGAGTTCTACATAATTCTTTATGTTTTTCATACCTGCTTGTTCTCTATAGTAAATTCTGTAGAGTTACTGATCTTGAGAAATCTGTTTAAAGAGTTTCATAGTATATGATCAGTGTAAGCACAGAATTTCTTAGATACAATTCCATTTACAAATTTAATTATGAGCAAGAGGTTACATGAAAAAAATCTCCTGCCAGAAGATTCCCATAAAGACGGAGTATTCAGGAAATGCTAGTGGGATAGTCTATCTGGAGATTCTATGCTCAGATGGTTGGATGCTCCCTCTATCTCACACATGCATTTCAGTGAATACAGATGGCGTTCCCACATTTTTTCCCAGTAATCTAATTATTAAGGATTGGATTCAGCTATCCTTATTTGACTTGAGTTTCATCTTAATATGCAAATAATCCCACTGATTTTAAATAGGACTGTTTCATACAATCATAGGGTTGGAAGGGACCTCATGAGGTCATCTAGTCCAACCCCCTGCTAAAAGCAGGACCACTCCCACTAAATCATCCCAGCCAGGGTATTGTCTAGCCAGGCCTTAATATCTCCAGAGATGGAGATTCCACCACATCCCTAGGTAACCCATTCCAATGCTTCACCACCCTCCTAGTGAGAAAGTTTGTCCTAATATCCAACCTCAACCTCCCCACCTGCAACTTGTTTGTGTAGTAACTTATCTTGCACTGTGAATAATTGTGGCAGAATGTAGTTATTTCACAGGCAAGTAAATTGTCCTGCTAATGCCTGTGTAACTAGTCATTACAGTGTACATTACTGCAGGTCCAATCAGATAAAAAAAACTGAACATGGTTTCACAATATTTTAAGTACAATTTTTGTCCTATTGTGACAGGGTGGGCTTACCACACACTAAAGGAGTTCTGCCTACTCTATGGCCACCCCTCAGACCCTGCTGGGCATACTCTACCTACTGCCCCCATATAAAAAGGAACAGCCCAGCTCTGGAGCCCCATGGGAGGACCTCTGCAATGGCCACGTAGGAAGTAGCCGAGGGGGCCTACATGGGGGAACCGGGTGTGGTGGAAAATGAAAGCCACTGTGTTTTGGACTGCATCCCTGCTGACTTGGTGCTGCACCCTCGGCACCAATAGGGCCCTGAGCTGGGGCTCAGTGGAGCAGGAAGGCCTGAGCCCCCTACCCAGGTACCACACCCGATAGCAGATGCCCCCTCACTATTAACTGGGGCTGTGTTGCCCTGAATCCAGAGCCTGCTACTGACTCTGGCTGCTGGGCCACGTTGCCCTGAACCCAGGGACAGCTAACAGGATTGTGCCTAGGCTATAGCAGCCCGAAGAACCGCAGGAACCAATTGAAGCCACAGAGGCATCTGGTTCCCTCATGCCCCTTGGACTTTCCCCACCAGAGGGCAACGGGATGGGCTTACCCCATGACATCTATCCACAATTCCAGTTAGTCTGTAGCTTTGGTGGAAATCTTTTGGTGGAGAAATGGGTAGAAAGGCTGTTTCTGATGTCACTCCTCTGGGAAAAAGATTCCTAACTGACCTCAGTCATAGCGAGCAACACACATGTAAGTTATGATGGATATATTGCTTGAAAGGGAAGTATCTGATAGTTTATGATTTCTAGGCACCAGTCATCTGACTAAGAAAGCATCCTAGGTCCCTTTAGGTTAGGGTTACTCTAAAAGTAACCACAGAGCAGATGGTGAGAGAGTCACACGGCAGACTATCAACAGTGTTTATTAATCCAAGTGCAAAGGTTCTTTTGAGTGTCCCCTGCTGCTTTTCATTTGGTGTATTTTCTCCTTTTTAGATTCTTACACATACACAAGAGGAGTAGCACTTTGAGGCTCCAGTTGGGACCAGCAGGCCCACTGAGTAAGAAGTTGAACAAAAACACACAAAATCAAAGTCCCTGTCCAAAACCCATGTATGGAACCCCTATCACTTGTATCTGGGGTATTGGGAGTGCCAATTCTCTCTCCTTCCTCTAACCTAGTTCTTTCTCACCATCCTTTCTACTCCATTTCGTAAGAGATGCTGCAACATCTATTGCAAAGGTTTCTGGCATGCTTCTGACCCCTGAAGTTCATGCTGGAAGGGCATAACGAGCAGGGTACCGCAGGGATTGGTTCTGTTCAATATTTTCATCAATGATTTAGATGATGGAATAGAGAGTACACTTATAAAGTTTGCCGATGATACCAAGCTGAGAGGGGTTGCAAGTGCGTTGGAGGATAGGACCACTATTCAAAATGATTTGGACAAACTGGTGAAATGGTCTGAGGTAAATAGGATGAAATACAATAAAGGCAAGTGCCAAGGACTCCACTTAGGAAAGAGCAACCCATACAAAATGGGCAATGACTACCTAGGAAGGATACCGCGGAAAGGGATCTGGATGTCAGAGTGGACCACAAGCTAAATACGAGTCAGTGTAACGCTCTTGCAAAAAAAGCAAACACCATTCTGGGATGTATTAAGAGGAGTATTGTAAGACAGACATGAGAAGTAATTCCTCCACTCCCTTCCAGTTTCTATAATTCTATGTCCTGCAAAAGGTAGATAAGCTGGTGGATAAGTAAATAAATAAATAAAAACACCTAGACGAGAGGCAGAGAGACTTTTTTGGCAGTGTTTCTGGGAAAAAAGCACACGTGTAGACACTGCCCTTAGGTTACATCACTAAAATTAGCCACCCCATTATCCCAGCATGCCATTTTAAGTGTGGCTCTGGTCACCTGTTCAATCTCAGCTGTCTACCTCCACCCCTCCCCATGGTGTAGAAGGCGGGGAGGTGGGGGGGGGGGCCCATGCCCCCAGGATGCAGGGAGCACCAGGCTGGCCCTGCAAGGGCTTGATTAGAGGGGCGCTGGCCCAGGGATGGCACCCTGGCCCTCCCCCCACATGGGCCAAAACAGCGGGAGCAGCCGTGGCACGGGGGGGGGGGGGGGGGAAGGGGGAGAAGCAGGGCCAGAGGCTGCCCGCCCCTGGCTGCTGCGGTGCTCCGGCCTGCCCATCCCGAACCAGCTGGTCTGCCAAGGGGGTGGGGAGAGGCGGCGTGTGGCCACTGTTCCCCAGGGCTGGGGGGTAGGCTGGCCCACCCTCTGGGGTGGACCAGCCAGCTAGGGTGTTGTGCCGAGAACAGTGGTGGCCGGGGCAGGGTGGCCTCTGGCCCCAGCCCTTCTCCAGTGCCACGGCCACCCCCCCACTGTTCTTGTCCATGTGGAGAGAGGACCAAGGCGCTGGCTGGTGCGCCAAAAGTGGGGAGCCTGGGTTGGCACCACTCTAATCAGGCCCTTGCAGGCCGGCCCGGTGCCACCTGCAGCAGCCCCTCAGAGGAGCCCTCCTCCCTGGAGCACCAGGGGAGTGGGTCTGAGACCCTCCTCCCCCTTGCCCTACATGCGTGGGGGGAGCGGGGAGAACCCAAATGTGGGCTTGGCCCCGGGGCGCCAGCCACCCTCGCTATGCCACTGCCCCTCCCCTTTCAAAGTCCCAGAAAGTTTTCAAAACAAACAAGGAAGTTTCAAGTAACTCACAGCAGGATGGAGAACTCACTTCACTGCATAGCAGTGACAATCCTGCCTGTCTGTTTTAAACTATAACTCCGGATGTGCTGTGCAGAGCCAGCAAGGGAGGCAGGGACTGTTCCCGTGTGCTCCGGACCCATTTTGATGAGAGGGGTGGGGGAACTAGGGACTCTTTATTTGTTCAGCTATTAGCTGTCTGTGTAGCAGCTTTAGCGTTGGGATTGGTTGCTTCCAGCTCCTGCTGCATGAACTCACAGGAGGAGGGCAGACAGTATCCCCCACACAGACTGGCTGTCTTTCTCCCTGCGTGTGGGGGTCAGGGCTTGTACACACTACAAAGTTATCATGCGGTAAGGCTCCTTACCACGTGATAATCTGAGCGTACACACACAAATGCTTCTTGTTGGGCGTCAACAGCCCTCTTGCCGCGCAACATGTAAACCACCCAAACAAGGGTGGTAAGGCTTATCATGGCACAGTTGTTCCGTGGTAGAGCCTGTGTGCTCCTTGCATTTTTGACAGCCTCCAGAAATGTCCCAGAGTGCCAATCGAGGGCACTCTGGGACACTGGGGCTGTCAAATTTGTCAATTTCACTGCTCTAACAGAGCAGTGAAACTGACAGATAGCGGCTTGAGCCAGACTGTGGCGCAAGCCAGCAACTAAGCCCCCCCAGCGGGGGCTCAGCTGGCCTGCAGTTGGAACCCCACTGAGACTCTGGGGAACCCCGCAGCCCCGGCTCCAGGCACAACAGCTGAGCCCCGGTCTGTGGCGGGTGGCAGGGCTCATCCGCGGCAGCTGAGCGCCAGAGCCCCAGTGGGGCTCCAGCTGCCAGCCAGCTGAGCCCGGAGCTGAGCTCTGCCAGGGACTGGGGCTCAGCTGGCCAAACCCCCGCTGAGGCTCTGGGGCTCAGCTGCTACAGCTGAGCCCCACCGCCCCAGATCTAGCCGCGGCCAGCTGAGCCCTGGTCTGTGGCGGGTGGCAGGGCTCAGCCACCAGCCAGCTGAGCCCTGCTGAACCCCGGCGGGGCTCAGCTACTGCCAGTTATTGGAGCCCCGCTGAGCCCGGTCCCTCGTGGGGCTCAGCCGCTGCTGGCCAGCGGAGCCCCGTCCCTGGGCTCAGCGGGGCTCCGCTGGCCGTCAGCAGCTGAGCCCCACCAGGGACCAGACTCAAGAGAGCTGAGCCCTGGCTACCACAAGGGAGCCCCAGTCCACCTGAGCTCCAGGGGCCGGACTGGGGCTCAAGCCAGAAACAGCACTGGGATGCCCACCATGCACTGCTCCTTCTAGCGAATGTTTTTTCGCTAGAAGGAGTGCTGTGTGGACGGGGTAAAGTGTTATAATTATAGCTCTTGCTTGTCCCCGCAATAAGTTTTATTGCGGGACAAGTCTGTAGTGTGTAAATGGCCTCACTCTCTATCCACCCCTCCCTGCTTTTGTGGGCCTTTTGCGTCTGTTCAGGAGTATCAGTTTGGCTGACAGGGCAGTTTAAAATCAGCTGTCAAACTAGTAGGGTAGCTTCATCACCTGACACTGTGCCAATCCCACAGCTTCAAACAGAAACTGCAGAACTCAAACTTGTATGCAAATTTGAGTTAGCTACCTTGGGGTTAAACAGGGACTACGGATTTTTCTCTCATTACAACAGGTGATTTGACCTCACCTTCCTCTATGTGCTGTTCCCCAGTGTTTGAATCCCAGCACCTATTTTGATTTGCTGTTACAGCCTGACCTGATCCTATGTCATACACTCCCCTGCATTTAATTTCCTCCCATTCTGTAAGTTTCCTATCTTCAAAGCGTCTGACAAAGTGGGATTTTCTCCCACGAAAGCTCATGAGATAAATAAATCTGTTTGTCTTTAAAAGTGCCACAGGACTCTTGTTTTTCTACAGTAGACTAACATGGCTACCCTTTTGAAACTATCCCATGAGGCATTGCAAACCCTTCCCAGAGCACACTGTGTGCAGTTGAGCGGTGGGTTAGCTACCCACAATGTAATGCTCACTTTGTTGATAAAAGAGGTGACAGTGTGAATGCAATCCACTGACAGGAGATAGCTGTTTGCATCTTCACTATCTAATTATAGCGGTGTCTGCACGCTCGCAAAACTTTTGTCGGCAAAACTTTCTAGTGCAGACATAACCTAACACAGATGCAAGAAGCAAGGACATGTCAGGCAGGCTGAGACAAGAGAGATTTCAAATGCCCATGTGAGGTATAAATTGCTTGGTTCTGCACCACTGCCACAGAGGATTTAATGAATGGTATCCTATTGCATTACACAATATCTTACCCATCATACTACAACACGTAAACTGCCACAGAAGTCTGAAACAGTTACTTTTTTTTATTAACCACTAATCAAGAAATGGGTACTTCTGTTTTTCAGCAGGCCACATACACAGACCCAGACCAATTAGAATTCCATACCGTAAAAGCCAAATGCTGCAAAGCATTTCTTACGTTCAGAATTGTCAAATATATTAGTACAGTCTTGCTCTTTGGCAGACAAGCACGGTCTGAAGTGATTCTAAGCCAATGGTTTAAAGAGAGCCAGTCAAATAAATAAAAAGTAAGATTCTTGAGTATGGGGTGGGTATTTACAGCATAACTCTGATTAGAACACTAACAGCAATGAAAAAATGTATTTAGGAATATAAAGGCCCAGGAGAAAGAGGAAATAGTTTGCTCAGGAACACAAGTGTAAAGGGTACAATTGCTTCCAGGAGTATATGCAAGAGTAATTTTGATATTTAAATGAACAAAGACAAATATATTCAAGGTATCTACTAGGGCGTGTACAGTTCTAGAATTTCTGTTTCTTGCTAAATACCGTTTTACGGACTTCGTTAGGGATTCGGTTAGCCAGGTATGGTGACAAAATCATTATAATACCTGGTCTTCTCGTTGTAATTTCAGTTGACTAGAGAGATCACATCTCACAATGGTTAGGATTCCATAAATAGCCAACAGGGAAAATAGATCAAGGGAACAGGGAAGCCAACAGGGAAAAAAGAAAACAAATCCAAACAAACGCTATACTGATATATACAGGCTTAAGTGACTTCTATTATCCTGAAGGGAGAGTCTCCAATGCCTTCAGGAACAGTTTTGCTAAATTATGGACTACAACATTTGGCCTTAAAACATTTAGGTGCAGCAGAAACCCAGAAGCAATTCCACAGATTTTGCTTCATTCTTTTTCCCACGTACGGTAGTTAGAAAACAAATCAAAACAAACTACACAGGTTAAGAAAGGTAATAAAGCATTGTATGCCCACAGTAAAACTGTGTGCAGTCAGGGGTGGTCTTAGTGAATCCAGGGTCCTGGGCAAAAGTCAAGGATGTGGCCGCCTGCAGGTGGGGGAGAAGGGGGGGGGGAGAGCAGGAGCTGGAACCGGCCCCGGTTTCGGAGGCTGCCTGCAGGAGAGAGCTGGCGGCCCCAGGCCGAGGCCACCTGTGGGGAGGAGAGCCAGCCGTGTGGGGTAGGCCAGCTCAGAGACCGGACCCCACGACCTCCGCCCCTGGGCCTGCCTGCTCCGTCCTGGGGGTGGGGAGGGCTGGCCCAGGGGCTGGACATAGCCCTCCCAGACTGGCCCACTGGGACAACGCGGGGCCCATGTAACTGCGGGGGCAATCGCCCCGTTTCCCCCCCCCCCCCCCCCCCGCAGGGATGGCCCTGTGTCTGGGTCCTTGGGCAGTGCTTCCCTTCTGAAGTTCGCAGGAGGGGAGCTGCGGGCCACTTTGAAAGCCCTTGTGGGCCACTTTTGGCCCCCAGAACACAGGTTGGGAATCACTGATCCAAACTTGTATTGATCTGGTAATGTGGTTGATCCTCTGGGGTCAGGAGAACCCTTTCGATAAAGGGCATGGAGTTTTAAATAACTTCTCTCTTTACTGGACCCAGTAGCTGATTGGAGGCCAGAGATTGAAATGCAGTAAAGGAGCTGAATATATTATGTTTTAGCTTCTGGATAACCAGTTGGTTGGGTGGGGAGGGGTCAGAAGTATTGTTTGTAGCTAGTGGGAAGTCTGTCTTCAGTGTCACCCACCAGTACTGGGAAAATTTGCTTTCCTTTTGCAGACTTCCCTGACCTTGGGATTTTCAGGTGGCTACCCTAAGCACAGACAGGTCACACACCCAATTAAGTTAGTAGGTAGCAGGATTAAAACAAAAGGAAATACAACTTCACACAATACAGTCAGTCTGTGGAATTTATTCCAGGGGATGTTATGAAAGTCAAAACCATACATAAAGAAGATAAGTTCATGGAGTATAGGTCCAACAGTGGCTATTATACAAGATGATGAAGGATGCAACTGTTCTGTTCTGTTCATTCCCTCTGGCATTGGCTACTGTCAGAAGACAGGATACTGGGCTAAATGGATCATTGGTCTGGCCCATTCTGGTTCTGTTCTTACCATAACTGAAAAATAGCCCATCCTCATTTGTCATCTATCATGGTAGACTCTTCTCAACAGGTCCAGAGGAAAATCAGTCTTTTAATAAAGAAAATCAAGGATATGCCTTTAGGGTACTTGGGAGTGAGGTGCATTAGCATGTCAGTAATGATACTTTAAAAAAAAAAAAAAAAAAAAAAAAAAATTCCTCCTGGAGACAGAAGAGTGAAGATCTGACCAGATCTGAAATTTGGAGAGAGATTTTCCAACCAAAAGCAACAATGTTGTGCACCTATATTCAAGGCTTAACTAAACCTGATGGTAGGAAATGCTTCTTGTATGTATTACGCAAAAACCAAACCAAACCACTACATTAAAATATTAAAGTTGCAAAGTTTAAGCACTCAGAAGCTAAGGATCTGTGGAGAAACACCATGTGATCATGTAAATAAAGACTGTCTCATAATGCATATGAATAAGGGACTGAAGCAAGGCCGCACTGGGAACCTCGGTTCTTTCGTTTCTTAATTTTTGGGTGTTTGACTTTGCAGCTATGCTATGCTTTTAGCAAAACCCCACTCTGGTTTACTGCAGTGCCAATCTTCTTGCCTTGATCTGTAGAGCCCTGCACAGTTACAAATATGTGGATCCATAACCGATCTGCATCTGCAAAAAATGGTCTGTGGATATCCGCGTTGTATTTGCAGATGCGGATATAATGCGGATATCCGTGCATTTGCAGGGCTCTATTGATCTGCCCTGCAGGTTCCTTCCCCAGTCTCTTCCCTCTCCTCCAACTCCTCATCCAGTCTCAATCTCTACGCCTCTCCCACACATTTTTGCCCCCTTTCCAATTGTAAGACAGTATTTCAGAATGCAAGCTCATTTTCACTCAGTCCATTATAATCCTTCAGACCACCTCAGTTTTGTTCTTTGAGCTCATCACATGTCTGACATTGGAATCTCTATGCAAAAATCTTTTAAGACTATTTTAACTCCTGATATTTCTGGCATTTTGCTCATGGCTAATGAGCTCTGAAATGAAAGTAAGAATTATGTGATAACGAGCTATTGTGCCTGCCATCTTTCTATACACAGGCCTTGTACACACGATCACTTTATGGCGCATTAACAATCATTATCGCGCGATACCAACAGCAGCGTACACACGTGCAATAGGGCTGTTGCGCGTTAACTGCCTTGTTGTAGCGCAATACAAAAACCACCTCGACGAGGGTGGTAGCAGTTAACGCGGAACAGCTGTTGCGCCTTTCAACTCGTGTGTGTGCTTACCGCGCAATGATTGGCCTCCGGAAGTGCCCTAGCATTCCAAAGTCGTCCTCTCTGGACTTCCCCCTACCCGTCTGTGGCCGTGACAAAACAGTCCCCGCCCTGATCAGATTCCTGGGATTTTCGAATTTCTCGTCTGATTCACTTCCTGTTCTCTTCCTCGTGGAGTGGAGTGCAGGGCTCTGATCATCAGTAGCAATGGCGGCCCGTCGTGGAAGACGCGCACCCCTTTGGAGCACGGCAGAGGTGCTGGACCTGATCAGCATCTGGGGAGAGTCCGCTGTGCAGGCGCAGCTACGTGGCAGCAGGCGAAATTATGATACATTTGGCATAATTTCTCGGGCCATGTCAGAGAGAGGTTATGATAGAGACACTGCAGTGCAGATCAAAGGTGAAGGAGCTAAGAATAAGCTATCACCGAGTGAAGGAGGCAAACCGCTGTTCGGGATCAGCGCCTGCTACATGCAGGTACTATAAGGAGATCGAAGCCATCCTCAGTGGGGACCCCACAACCACTGCAAAGAGTCCCGTGGACACATCGGCCCCCCCTCATCCAGTGAATGCCAGACCTGAGCAGGATGAGGACATGATCGACGAGGAGATGGAGGATGACCTGGAGGAAAGCGCAACAGCGTGTAGCCAGGGGCTCTTCTGCACCCCCGCTGAGACGTCCACCCAAGACATGAATTGCAGTGTGTCCTCTGAGGCGGCAGAGGGGGGTTCCGGTAAGTTTCTCTTTCGTGTAGCTATGGCTTCTGCTAAAATATCATTGTCTGGGGTGTCGGGGTGCTTGCTGTCTCAGTCCCCGCTGTGCACGCTCTTTACTCTGCATTCATTAGAAGTGCATCAACACAAGCAGTGATTGTCAAAAAATCATCTGTATTTAGGTCAGTAAAGGTTTCCTCGATGTACCTCCAGAGCCTACTACTCAGGTTAGATGGGATGGCATTTGTGTCAACGCTCCCAAAGACAGATACTCTGCCTCGCCAGCTGCAAAGCACAGCCCTGGGAACCATGGCAGCACACAGTGCAGCAGCATACGGTCCTGGCTTGCAACCGGTGGCATGTAAGATATGTATTCTAGCTGGCAGGGACACTCTGAGGAGAGAGATATCGGGTTCCATCTGTGTGCCCTGTGCAGAACGTTAGCCCCCAGTAAGCTTTCTATTAGGACATACCTTGTCCGCTTCAGCGAAGCATAGGATGTTGACTGCCCTGTACCTTCCAGTAGAATGTGCTACTGGAAGGTTACATTGGTTATCTAGGCTATGTGTTAACGACAGCTTTACGATTATTTTTTTTATTAGATTCGACCTTCACAAGGCTGGTGTCTACCCCAGCTGACTGCATGAGAAACATTCGGCGGTGTGCTCGAAGAAACAGGGAGGATATGTTTCAGGGCCTGATGAAAGCAGCACAGGAATCCGCGAGGGAGAATCGAGCCTGAAGAGAGGAATCCCAACAGAGGAGGCAGAAACACAGGGACGAACTGATAAGCGTCATGAAAAAGCAAACAGAACTGCTCAAGAGCATGATTGCTTTGCAGACCCAGGCGATTAATGTACGGGCTCCACTCCATACAGTTCAGCCGTGTCTGCCTCCCACACCCCGTAGTCCTTCAAAGAATTTCTTTGAAGGCCACGCTTCCCCCCGGTACACTCCAACATCCAGTCCCCCCCAGAGCTACTTTTTAGAGACCCACAGCTACACCCCCCCTTTTAGGTTTTAATAAAAACAGTAACAAATAATTTTAAGAATGGCTTTATTTGTACACATTGAAAATCTCATGAGGTGCACCTGATGCGTCCTGGAAGTTAACTAGGGGAGGGCATCATTGAAATGGTCCCTGAGTGCCTCCCTTATGCGAGCAGCTTTTCCTTAGGCCATCCTAATACTCCTAGTGGCTGGCTGTTCGTATGCTGCCTTGAGGTGCTGTGCCTCCATAGCCCACCCCGGGGAAAACTTTTCTCCCCTACTTTCACAAATGTTATGAAGGACACAGCACGACGCAATCACAGCAGGGATGTTGTCCTCCGCCAAGTCCAGCCTCCCATACAAACATCGCCAGCGCCCTTTTAAATGGCCGAAGGCAAACTCCACAGTCATTCTGCAGCAGCTCAATCTGTAATTGAACCGCTCCTTGCTGCGATCCAGTTTACCGGTGTACGGCTTCATGAGCCATGGCATCAGTGGGTATGCTGGGTCTCCAAGGATGACTATGGGCATCTCCACATCCCCCACTGTAATTTTTTGATCAGGAAAGAAGGTACCCCCTTGCAGCTTCCGGTACAGACCAGTGTTCCTGAAAATGTGGGCATCATGCACCTTTCCCGACCACCCAGCATTGATGTCCGTAAAACGCCCCTTGTGATCCACGAGTGCTTGCAGCACCATGGAGAAGTAGCCCTTCCTGTTGATGTACTCGGTCGCGAGATGGTCTGGAGCCAAAATTGGGATGTGTGCGCCACCTATGGCTCCCCCGCAGTTAGGGAATCCCATGGCAGCAAAGCCGTCCACAATCTCACGAACATTGCCCAACATCACCGTCCTCCATAGCAGAACGCGATTGATGGCTCGGCACACTTGTGAGAGGGCTAATCCGAAGGTGGACCTCCCGACTCCAAACTGGTTTGCAACCGACAGGTAGCAGTCAGGAGTCGCCATCTTCCAGACAGCAATCGAAACACGCTTCTCCACGGTTAGGGCTGACCTCATGTTGGTGTCTTTACGTCGCAGGGCAGGGGCCAAACTCGGAACACAGTTCCAGAAAGGTTGTTTTTCTCATGCAAAAGTTCTGTACCCACTGCTCGTCATCCCACAGCTGCATAACAATGTGATCCCACCACTCGGTGCTCGTGTCTTGCGACCAGAAATGGCATTGCACCGTGTGCAGATGATCGGTGAAGGAGCTGAGCAACGCGGTGCTGTTGCTCTGCATGGCATCGATCAGCCCCTGCTCCTCAGCATCCTCGTCTGACTCAGAGCTCATTGCATACTGAGCAACCAGCCGAGATGTATTCAGAATGCTGAAGGCGACAATGGAGATCAGAGCAGGATCCATGCTGTCGCTGTTGTGATTGCTCGCAAGTGGTACGGTGCATCACTGCACTGTTGAAAATAAGCGCGAGTTGCTACTGGCAACGAGGAAGACGCAAGGGGAACACAGCGCACCACGGGAAACTGAGAGTTTACCCATGGTGCTTTGCGTTCCTTTCCTTCATCCCATGATTCCAAGCGCCGATTAAGGGGAAATGGAACGATGGGATAGGTGCCCAGAAGTCATTGTGCTCAACCGCGATAATGCAAGGAATTCCGTTGCGTTGCAAGGAGCGACGTGTGTACACTCTATCCCACAACAAAGGTCACGTGTTTTTTATAGCGCGATTGCCATGCTGGGCTTTAATCTGATCATGTGTACATAGCCACAGTCAGCTAAAGTGAAGGCCACACCCCAGCTGCAATTTAATATTGATTACAAAGTTCTATGCTGTTCTAATTGCACAGAGAGCATGATCCTGCTTTGTCAAACTGATGAGATACCTAATTGCCTGGGAAGCTCATTTCTGTAATTCTGAGAGTGCTAGAGACCACAAGGAGTTCTCGACAGTGCCTGTTCCTCGGAGCATACTGATTGATCAATAAACCACAAGAATGTACATAAAAAGGTACTACTTTGGGGTGGGGAGGTGGGTAAGGAGGGAATTCAGTTTGCAATAAATACTTTCCTTGTTTAATAAAGAAAAGTTGATTAGTGGATTAATGAAGAGAGCTGACAATGTTTTGTTTAACAACCCCCATGGTAGCAATCTTCATGTGACAAAGTCTTCCACATTAGGAAGAACAAGAAGCCAGTCAGAAAAAACAAGGGAGTAAATATATCCGAATGCCTACTGAAATCTACCTCAGGAATTGTTCGACAGATGTGATGGCAGCAAAAGAGAAGGCATGTCCCCTTGCTACACTAGAACATTTTGTTCCCTTCTCCTAGCTCTTGTAGAGCTTGTAATAGAGCTGTTTGGAGAGATAATAGCATAGGGTCTCCATGCCACTGAAAAATACATTTGTTTGCAAAGCTGCAGTTTAGAGCCAGTGACAAAAACACATAGTTATATTTATATTTGGCTTCCGGATACAGCCACAACTGAACACAGAACAGACTGTGCAAAAATGTAAGTGGATATTTAAATGGCAAGAACCCACACTCCAGTTCGTACACTGAAGAAATAAATCTCCCAGAAAGGGAGAGCATCAAACTGTGAGATTAGATTGTTGGGAACAGATCTCTCTTCAAAAACACCTTTGCTTTTTCTAAGAAAGGACCAGAGTGCCGAACAACAAAAGATTGCAACACCCTACCTCTAATCATCATCGGAGAAAGGAAATAAAGCTGAACTCTTGCCCACCAGGTAAAACCAGAACATTGCCCCACAAGTTACTGTTTACTGTGGTCCAAGCTTAAATACTGTTTATATTAAGTTACCTTGCAAAGAACTCTTTGAATTGCCACTATTTGTTTACACTGTGAGCTTGTGAATCCACTTAAAGAGACTAATATATTCCAGCAAGATTACAGTGCTGAAGCTGATCATAGAGATATTAAAATTTCCTTCTCAGATAACTTTTACAAATGTAATACAAATCATTCAAACTTTATTATCATACAAAATACAGAAAAAATGACAAACACTATTTTAGGCACACAGAATTCCAGACGAGAGAGTTATAAAAAGGGATCAAAAAATTCTTTACTGCTTTAACTAATAATCACATGATGTTATCCTCTTTGCATGTTCTTGCATTTTTTTTGGAATCTTCTGGTACTGCTCGTGGTCTATGATAAAATATTGGAATAAGTGGACTACTCCTATTTGGTGTGGCAAATACTAAAGTCATCCATCTAACAACCTAGTAAAAAGAACTACCAACAAAAGCACATAGAAGGAAGGAAAGACATGATGTTGATCATCTGCAATGTGCTACTTCATTTCATTAGCTCTATCCAAATTTTATAGTTTGAGAAACTCTTCTTAGGGGACAGACACCGACACACACAAAACCAGATTCAGGACCAAATCCAACTCTCTCATCCATACTGTATACTTCTATCGTATAGTCTGTTCTCACTCCCTAAAGAAAACTGTGTTAATGGCAATAAGGTATTTACATGCGTTCAGATACAAGCTATGCCATGGACCGAGTCACAGTGAAAAGTAGAGGGAAGAATTTTTGCTCCAAGTTTTTGCAGATAGTGGCAATTATTGAGGAATAATATCATACTCTGTTTCACCCTGGGAAGATTCTTTCTTCTAAGAACCGGTGGATCCAGTCCAAAAAGGTATTTAATCATTTGCAACTTTCGGCATGAGAAGTCTCACTGACATCAGTGGAACTACTTATGTGCTTAAAATTATTTTCACGCTTAAACCTTTGGAACAGCTTCTCATTCATGCTAAGATTTTACATCAAGATCAGTTGTCTCCAATGTCTTTTAGCTCTAGATTAGCTAGATGCTGTGGGCCTGCTTGATGCAGGAATCGCTATGGCCTGCATTAGCTGGGAAGTCAGGACACCTTGAAGTGGCTATTTCTGCCAATGATTTGAACAAGAGTGTTGAGCCATTTTGAGGATGGGACTAATTTCACTGCAACTGAAGTTGATTGGACTCTTTTCCATTGAGTTTAATAGATCTGGAATTTGGTCTTAAATTAGAGTACTTCTGAAGACTAGGTGGTAAAACTTGGAGTATTATAGCTTTAGATTCTTACCAACTCTTTCTAGCAGGCTTCAACAAAGGCCAGAGAAGTGCTATTTTCAGGTGTTTCAAATGCTATGCCACACAAAGACTGTCTGACTGAGAAGAGATGGGGTTGCCAAAATATCTATTTATATACAACTCAGATATAGTTGGAGGCTATTAACATGTGCTTCGATGCTGGAAGGATATTCTTTAAATGGGATTATTTATATTGAGCCTCACCACAAAAATATCAATAAAAAGAAGGTGGAGTGGAGCCAACACTGTTTCTTTGAGAATCCAGCTGACAGCAGCCAAAAAGAGAGAGGGTGCAGCAGTATACTCTTGGGGGAAATTGTATAGCCATTTCATGGCCAATTACATGTGCCATCAAGGAAGGGCAGAGCATTTGGAAGCAAACGTGCAACCTGCATCCGTGGCAGATCTTTCCAGGACATTCAAGAGCTCCTCCCTTAACTTTGCTGCAGTAGGCCTGGTGCCAGTGTTATAACAAGAGACTTCCACAAAAATGTTCCATCTGAGTTTGTACTAAACCCCATATCTTGGGTGATTTGGGTTCCTGGAGAGAAGAGGAGCTAGGGAATCTGCTTGGTTTCCCATTTAATCAACTCCCTCAATTATAAATTAGGAAAGAGGCAACTTAGTTTGGCACACTAACTTGTATTAAAAAGGTACTTAGTAGAGAGTAGTATTACTTCAACCCAGCTGAGATGTGTGGTACAGTTACAGAAGGCCTCAAAAGTACATTTCCTGCAAACATTTTTTGAAAATACCCAGCTCAGTATGGGTCATCCCTAAAGGGAGGGGAAAAAAAGAGTTCTTCAGAAATATTTATGGCTATGTCTACACTTGCTAAAATTAGCTCGAATTAGTTAGTTCGAACTAACTAATTCAAACTAATTTTAGTTAGTTTGAATTAGCTTAATTCGAACTAGCATGGCCACACTGGAATGTTAGTTCGAACTAAGCAAGCACTTGCTTAGTTCGAATTAGCGATCCCCATTCAATTAGTTCGAATTAATATGGCCACATTGGTGAATTCGAACTAGTTCGAATTAACCCCTTATTTCGAATACCCTATTCGAACTTATTAGTTTGAATTAAGGAAGCCCTTAATTCGAACTAACTTGCCAGTGTAGACATAGCCTATGAGCCTTGGGGTAAACTGTTTCCAGCGCGGATTTATCCACGTTATCGACTGTTCCTCCAACTCTTCCTCATTAGCCTTCCACTTCAGTTTCAACTTCTTGCTATCCTTCCACCATACTCGTCCTCTGGCTTCAACTTCCATGTTGATGACCTGACCCATATATGCACATTTCCTTACCTTCACTTCTTCATTCAGCTTGAAGTTGTGGTTTATATCACCACCACTCACCAAAAGTGCTATTCACTTGACTTGGTCTTCATGCACCGCTCTCTACTCTTTTTTTTTTGCAAGCTCCCTCCTCTATAACCATCACCTAGTCACGCAGTTTTTCTGTGACCTCCAGTCCTTCTGAGTTGAGGACTTCTCATCTCCTCTCAGCCATCTCTTCTGTCTGTCCGTCTTCCATGGAGAATATTGATACAGTTGTTGAGCCTCTCTATTCTTCACTCTTCCACCTTTGAGCCTTTCTGCCATTATAATCCCCAGCTCTTGCTCACCCAAAAACATCCAGTTCCTCCACTCTTATTCTTGAATTGCAAAGCATCTCTAGCAGAAAGCCTATAACCAGGCTGAATTCCCTCCATTACAAATATGTTCTCTCCTTCAGTTCTGCTGTCAGCTGAGCTAAGTAACTCCACATCTACAACTTAACCAAACCACAAGTTCCAACCTCCAGCTCCCTTTTGTTTCACACTTCCAACCTTCCCCTACATCTCTTTCCCCACAGGATCTTGCCAATTTCTTACAAGAGAAAACTGACAACTGACATGACCTTTTCCCCTTTCTCCTCAGATTGCTTTGCCTTTTCCTTTCCATCCACAATTTTCTTTCTTTCTCCCCAGCACAGACCCAAGTTGGTCTGCATTGATCCTCAGCAATGGAATAAACAATTTCCTCCTCCCTGCCCCCCACCTTTTAATAGTCCATTAAACCTTCGAAAAGTATTCTTGCTCTTTGTTCCCCATAGTGCTGGCACTATGTCCCATTTTCTCCTCTTTTTCCTAATTTGCTCCTCCTATTGACTTCAGATACAAATGTAATTCCCATTGTCTTTGGCCTACACTGCTCTGTTTACATTCGAGAGCTAGGCAGACAGGCACAAGACATGCCATGCCAAGACATGCACAAAACATGCCTTTGTCTTAGACAAACTTGTTCACCAAGCCTGCCATGTTTTATGATTTGAGCATTAGTGAACACTTATAACTTTTAATTGTTATCCCTAGATGGGGAGATGGGAGATAGATAGATCTCACAATGATTATGATCAATGACAGTATGATGCAAGTTCTAATTTGATACCTTATACAACATTATTTATTAACAAAAAAATACCAGGACAGCAATGTGTTAGATATAATGAATTTGTCAGACTTGATAGGAGATGCTGTTATGTGACACTGAACCGTTCGCCAGTGGGCACTGATGAGCTCAAAGAGTCTAAAGGGGAGACTAGACTTGCACAGTCTGACCATATTTAAGAAAGCTGTAAGGTCTTTCCCTTTCATTTACCCTTTCTACTAGTACAAGAACTGTATTTACAAAACCAATATTGTTGCTTTGCATACTCCTCACCCCCCAAACCTTGGTACCTTCAGCAATTCCTTCCCAAAGGGAAGAGAAAAAGACCCAGTCATACAGCAGGGACCTCCCTTTGCCAGTCTAATTAAAGGAGAGGGAGACAAAAGGTTGAAAAACCATTTTTTCTCATGTCCTACCATGGGCTCACACAATATGGAAAAGGTTAAAAACCTCTGAATTTGATTGTACGCATCTAAGGCATGGGATTGTATTTACATCAATAAGCCCATTATTAGTAGTAAATAAAAAATGTTACATTCAATCACTGGCACCCATAGCCTACATTTGAAGTGCAGGCCTAAAGAAAAGCGAGCAGTTATTTGTATACTATGTTGGAACATTGAGAAACCTGCTTGTGTGTAAAATTGGCACCCACCCTCCTCTTTGTCTTTTTTCCCCTGTTTGGGACAAATTACTATAAATACCAACTAAGACTTTTTTCTTACACAGGATAGAGATAAATTGGAAACCCTCCCCAACCTATCCTCTTGACCACTCTGGCAGTAAACCCATGTTGCACTTCATGCACTAAGTATTTCAACTAACCACAGAAACGCTCTAACAAAAGCTGGTAATCTCTGCCTCTTTGGTACAGCAACAGCAGGAATGTTTTTTTATTAGCAGAATAGGCTGCAAAAATGGATGTTTGTTTTGGCCCCAGTAGTTTGTCTGAACATTGCGTGACCATTCATCCTGGACTAAATGTTAATTAAAATTACACACATGTAGCATTCAAGCAATGAAATCAATAACTAAATACAGCAACTACTCATCAGGTGGTGGTGTGGTGTTTTCGTTAAATTACAAAAACAGTCTGTCATTGGAAAATGCAAATTCATCAAAATTGAAGCTTTACCAGGGAACCTAACAGGGTCAACAAAACTTTCTCAAGTTCAGAATAGAATTTCTGATGGACAGAGGGATACCCATCAGGAATGGCCAACATTTCACCCCTTGATATGCCAGATTCTTAAGAGGGACTTTCATGTAGGTCTCCCACTCCCCAGGTGAGTGCCCTAACCACTGGCTATGTTGAATGGGCCTCTCGATTATGAAAATGTTTTAAAGGTTTCCATTTCATCCTGATGCAGAATGGGGAATAAAATGTAAAGCTCAAAAATATTTCTGGAATGAGAAAACCATTTCCTACCTAGTTCTAAACAAAATCACTCAGCTCAGCCCTATCACAACTCTCTGGGCTGCAATGGAAGCCAGGGTAAAAGTCAGGCAGCATTCAGTCCAAAGTCTTTAATAAGGCAGTATTATTGCTCCCAATATATTGGACAGAGTTTATTGCATCCAAAACCAGAACTCCCTGACTGCTTATGGGTAATCTGTGCTACAGTCCCAGCTATATTTGCTTCTCACTAAAGGGATGTTGTGAGACAAACAATCTATTTTCATAAAGTGTTTTACAGATTTTGCACTAATGAGGTCATTACTGGAATACTGCATCTAGTTCTGGTATCCAAATTTCAAGAAAAGGTCTAGGAATCGCAAAAGGGGTTCAGAAAAGAGCTATAAAAATGATCTGAGGTGTGGTAAATCTAACATCGTGAGAGACTTCAGAAGGTTAATATATTTAGTTTATCCAAGAGAAGGCTAAGAAGTGACATAAGCACGGCTTACATGTATCTACACAAGGAAGATATTTGAGAGTAGATGGCTATATAATAGAAAAAAGCATGAGATCCAATAGTTGGAAGCTGAATCTAGACCAGGGGTGGGCAACTCCCGGCACGCGTGCCAACGACACACAAGCCCATTTGGAGCGGCACTCGGCATCCTCTGTGGCACCACAGAAAATGCCACTCCTGCCACCAAGACACTCCAAGTGACTTCTTTTGGGGGCGGCTGCAGTGCGGAGGTCTCTGCCATGTCCATGCCCCAGGCATACCATGTAAAGAAGCCGCCCAGAGCGACTCCTCTCTGTGGTATGCCGCCGCCAAAAGGAGTGACTCCAGGTAACTAGGGATAGGGGTCCCCAGGCATGCTGCTGAGAGGAGCCCCTCCAGGTGGCTTCTTTCCATGAATGGGCAGTCGGCACCAGCTGAGGGTTGAGGAGGAGGGGCTGGTAAAACAGTATGGAAATAAGTTCCACATTTTGCAGTGCAATTACTTAATGGGTGGATTCTCCAACACCTGAAGCCTCAATTCAATTTAAGAGTAGCATATCTTTTTAAAAGAAATGCTATCAATCATACAGAAGTTACTGGTTGAGGGTCTTCTGACAAGATGATTAAATGGTCTCTTCCAACTTAAAAAAAAAAAAAAAAAAGCTATGAGCACAGAAAAATGCAGAATAAGCTCTGAAGTTCCATAGCCACCCCGCATCTCTATTTACCCTTCAGCAGGGACCCTTTTCAAACTCACAAAAGTTCCAGTCACAGTCTCAGCCCAGAATCTTTTAATTCATTCTTCAACAAACAGGTAACAAAGGCTTGTCCCTAAACAGAACAAAAAAAGGTCCCCAAAACAAAGTCTTTAATCAGTTCCAGGCTCAACACAGCTTCTTCCCTAGCTTACTTACAAGGCCTCCTGCGGCCTTTTATGTTTGAAATACTTGATTCCCCTCGGGTGGGGCTCCTGTTGAAATCAGAATGGCCTTAGCTACAGGCTTAAGAGCCGACAGGTAAACTATCATGTTACAGACAACAGAGTCTTGTGGCACTTTTAAAGACTAACAGATTTATTAATCGCATGAGCTTTTGTGGGAGAAAATCCCACTTTGTCAGACGCTTTGAAGATAGGAAAGTTACAGAGTGGGAGGAAATTAAGTGGGAAGTGGGATTTTCTCCCACGAAAGCTCATGTGATTAATAAATCTGTTAGTCTTTAAAAGTGCCACAAGACTCTGTTGTCTTTCTACAATAGACTAACACGGCTACCCCTTTGGAATTTGACTATCATGTTACAGTACCATAAGACAGGAGATATTTGAAAATTGGGTCTGTCTTCTTTTCCCCCCTTAACTTAAAACATCTGAAACTCATTTTTTTGGCTTCTGAAGAGACAGTGTTGCTCCAATTTCTGTAGCAATTACCTTTTTTTAAAATAAATATATGTTGATTCCAGCCTTCCATAACAAAGTCTAGAAGTCTAGTCTAAGTTTAGAAATCAAAATGGCTAGTAACAGCAATTTGAAAAAAAAAACCAACCCAAACAAAATAACAACCATCTCTCTTCCACAGTGCTTGATCCCTTAGCTCCTGGTTCAGAAGCTCACAGTTCCAGCTCTGGAGAAACAAAATTCAACCATTCATCACAACAAAGATTACGAAAAAAACCTAACTTTTGAGCCATTAATTTCACATTTACAGTGACAGGATATCTCAACACATTTAAATTATATTAACATGTATACAAGTGTCACACCTGCACATTTGACTTCATAAATTCTTCCCTGAGATTTACTTACCAGTGGAAGCTTAGCATGGAGCTGCAATGGTTTTTCAGTGATCTCCTGGCATTATCCAGTGTTATAACTGATCTGACTGCTGAGAAACAAGGAAGTCACCTGATATTCCAACGTGACACAACACGTTACTCAATTCAATTTAAGACTATGGAAGACTCTAGGCTGCCAGGATTTTGCTCTGACCATGAAGTTTCATGGCTTCGTGCTACTTCAATATTTTAATGGACATTTTCTATCTCCAAGTATTTAGCTAATTATCTTTAAAAAACAAACCAAAAAAAGAACCTCACATGCAGAGGTGTCGTTGTCGTCGGGCTGGCAGGGCGCCAGCCCCGGGTAGAAAATCCTGAGCCCCGGATCTATTTTCCCCAGCAGGCACATGCACACCCAGGCAGAACGCTGCATTCCACTCAGGGGCCCCAGCAAAGCCGCAGACTCCTGCTGCGGCCAGGCTGGGGAGATTCAAATCTCCTGCCCTGAGCATGCTCACACAAAGCGTGCTCAGGGTGGGAGCAGCCTGGCCCAGAAGCAGCTCTGCCGGCCATCCCTGCAGCTTCGAGCCTCCGGCCAGGTAAGGGGGCTGGGAAGGGGCTGGAGGGAGTCCTGGAGAGGGGTGGAGGGGACATGGGGACAAGGAGACTGGTGGGGGCTGGGGAGGGGTGGAGGGGATTATGGATGGCTGGAGGGGGACTAGGTGAGGGGCTGGAGAGGGATGGAGGAGGTTGGGGGATGAGTGGGGGTTAGGGACAGAGGGGCCTGGGGAGGTGTGGAGGGGGTTTGGGGGCTGAAGGGGGGTGGAGTGAAGATGGGGGAAGCTGGGGAGTTAGGAGGGCTGGAGTGGGGTTTGGGGGCAGGGGTGGGCTGGGGGCCACAGCCCTGGATCTTTTTGCTATCCAGCAACGCCCCTGCTCACATGTACTAATTTTCTACAGTGGATTCACTAACATGGTGTATAAATGATTTGTTGCCTAATGGGTGAGAGTATTTCCTGACTGCCTCTGTTGGCTGAGCTCCTGCGAGCACATGGCAGGAAAGGCACAGCATCCATATTAATAACCATTAACTTGCCCATCTGTTGCAGGGCAAAGTTTAATTATCATAAGACCCTCCAACCCCAAATGAATCTGTACCTCCAGTTGGCCAAATAAAGAAGAGAAAGTTCCTTCACAAGATTCCCCACCCCTGTGCCACATATTAATTTTGCAAACTGAACCCATATTCCTTAAACGTGTATTTTCTGTGTCCTGAGGGGCCAATACAAAAGGAGCAGGACTTTAGATCTTGTGCAATTCAAATCTTCAGCCAGTCCGCTCAGCCAATGCGTGGGAGACACTGCAGCTCCAGCTGGTGAGGAGTTATGAAAAGTCTGAGGAGCAGTGGGCAAACTAAGGTTTAGGGGGTTGTGGGGACAACTGTTGTTCTGCCAGACAGCAAATGGTGTGTCTCCTGGGTTCAAAGCTTCACAATCAAAAAGAACAAAATATCAGTAACATATAAAGAAAGAGATTAACTGAGATGTTGGCAATGCCAAGAAACAGAGTCAAATGAAAACACCAAATTCCTACAATGAACACAGACAGAAAAGGCTCCTTCTTCCCATTCCAGTACACAGTAATTATAAGAGATATCTTAAGACATCTCCACAGAATATGCCAGATCAGATAATCACTGGGAACTTCCTTTATAAACACACTATAAAAATCTTAACCAAACATGATGTCACCCCACACACTGAATCCAACCTTCCAGCTTCTTTTCAGTCCTGGTGGCCATTTATTAAGGTATATACGAATTTAATTGCCTTCTTGTAACTGGGAGCACTGTGTTATTAGAAACCCAAACTATTTGCAACAGATAAAAATAATATTAAGGCAAAGGATTCATACTTTATGTCCCTTTAACATCAGATCATGGTGGAAGTTTTCACTGCCACAGAAACAACTGATTCTGCCAGTAAATAAATGAAGCCTTTACAGAGAATGCTCATGGGCAGGTAATTATCCATTACTGTTATAATGGGCAGGTGCATTTTTAGGATAGCAATTTATGATTGTTATTCCATTTGATAGCAAGTCTAACAATACATATAATTGCAAGTCCCTGCCCCCCTCCCCCTTTCTTTTCTTTAAATTTCTGGGTCAGAGAGCCATAATGAAGTGGACAGCAGACACTTGGTCAGAACAGAAGTAATGCAAATACAAGTACATCTTTTTCAGCTTGCAGGTGGTGCAACTGCAACCACTAATTGATAATTATAAACAAGTTTATTCAGACTCTAGGCCCTGATCCTGCAAAAACGCATGCACATGCTTAACTTTATACCCTGACTAGTTCCATTGAAATTGATGGATTTATTTGTGTACACGCATGTAGATATGGGTAGCAGGATCAGTTCCTTATATCTTGCGCTCACATCAGAGCTTTAGGCATAAGATTACTTGTCAATGTTGTTCTCTACTCTGTTGCTCCTTTGCCTGCTTTTATTTTGGAGCAGAGAGGAGGGGATGAACTCTAGGATCTGTTTTCTCAGATACTGTTACTGTAGGATTGCTCATCATAATAGCTGTAGGCTATTAGCAAAAAGTGTCTTGTTTACTCTCTTCCACTAATCCATCCAACTTGCCCCAGTGAAACCATTCCATCTCTTGAAATTCCTCATGCCCACTCTCATCCCCACCCTTACACTTCTCTTTAACCTTTCACTCTTGTTTGGCTCTTCCTCTCACAATACTAGCAAAATTTAGTCCCTTCTACCTTAAAAACAAACCAACCTCCCCTACACACCTGTCACTCCACTTGACTCTCCAGTTACTATCCCATCTACCTTCTTTCTTAACCTCCGTATGATAATTATTCTGAACAGCGTGTTCAACTACTTGGGAATTTCTCACCTTTTCAAATCTACCACTTAAACTGCTCTCGCCAAACCAGAGAACTGAGTACTAGTTCCTCATCCTTCTTGATGTGTCAGCCATCATTGACACAGTCAGCCATACTCCTTCTCTTGAAATCTTCTGCTTCCTCAGCTCCTGCAATTCTCCTCTCTCTTGGTTCTCCTCCTTCCCCCTCTTGTTGCTCCTTTACTGTCCCCTTCGGAGGACCCTCCCTTCCCTACTCCAACTTTCCACAGGGATTTGCAGAGTTCTGTCCCTTATCCCCATATGTTCTCTCTGCACTTTATCTATGGGTATTCCTACTCAAAAATACAAATCAACCTCACTGACCAGAAGATCTACCTCTATTCCAGACCCATTTCCTTCAGTCTAAACCAAAATCTCAACCGTTTGACATCTCCTCATGAATATCTAATCATCATCATCACAGGCTCAACACACCCAAAAAAAGAGCTCTCTTTTGCTTCCCACGCTCTTCCTCCTATCTCCTTTTTCAATAACTGTGAACAATATCTCCATTGTGCATATCATTCCATCTTAGGAGTCATCTTTGACTCAGAACACCCTTGGTCCATATATTCAGAAGATATCTAAATTTTGTTGCTTCTTTCTGCATAATGAATAAGATACTGTTTTACTGTCCATCCACATAGCTAAAACTCTCATCCACGCTCTTTATCTTGTGTCTCAATTGTAGCAACATCCTGTTCTCCTAGCTCACGGCTATCTGTGTCACCTCTCTTTGCATCCATTCACTAGCTCTTCCTTCTCTATCGCATCAAACATAAGCTACTTATCTTCACTTTCAAAGCCTTTCATAGCTCATCCCCATCCTATCCATCATCCCTCATTCTTTATTGAGGTGTGGACTCCTAATCATGATGTCAGCCTTCATTACCCAACAAACAAACACATTTATGCTTTGTCCTATGCGGGCCCACACACCTGAAGGAGTCCCTGTGAACATTTGCAAAGCTGCCTTATTAATTTCCTTCCAAACCATCTTTAAAATTATTCTTTGTAATGCCTACAAAAGACTTGACAACAGATAGGCCACCGGCATGCTGAGTCTACTGCCCATCATGCTGACCACTGTAGTCCAATTCGGCTTTGTACTCCTGTCTGGCTGTTGTGTCCATCCTGTCTTATTCTTAGATAGTAATGGTTCTGGGGCAGGCATAGTCTTTTCATTCTGTGTTTGCAGTGCCGAGCACAATAAAGTTCTGGTCCATACTTAGGGCTCTAAGGCATTACACTAATACAAATAATATTTGATAATTAATGTTCTATATAATTTATGTTTCTATGTTAATATTGTTGAAAGTATTTGTTTCTGGGGAAAAAAAACTAGGTGATCATTTTTCTTCCTTGGCGGCAACAAAAGTTTCTGAATGAAAATATTCACTTCCTTCAAAATATTTCACCTAAATTAATTTCTGTTTTTCAACCAGCTCTCAGAAAACTCCCACAAACATCAAAGTACTGCAGAAAGAATTAAATGGATTTTTAAACCAAGGGCCTCTTTGTGCCAAGACTTTAGCTTGTGGGTATTACTGTCAAATTCAGTGAGACTTCTCACATCCGTAAGATTAAGCACGTATAAAGTCTTTGCAAGATTGCAACCCAGTATTAACAACTGTGGAAAAACTTCAATAATGTAGAGGTAAGTTTACATGGTGGTGTCTTGGGCCCTTCCAGACCGTCATTCCACTCAAAACTTTGCAAACCAAAGAAATACAGATTAAAGTACATGCTACCCTGCAATGCAACCTTAACTTTGGCCTCTTTGTGTACTGCCCCACAAACCAATAACACAAATACTAGCACTCAGTTAGCATCAGTTAACAAACTTGGAGTTCAAAATTTACCATGATTAGGACTTGTAGGACTGTGTGTAATTGCCACCTGCTTATTACAAAATACCAGATTACAGCATCCCTTTAAAAGCAGCACTCAGCCCAGAATTAAATCATATTACGTTTTGATTATTTACACCAAGCATTGTCAGAATACATCATTTTGTACCAAATACTGATCTTGCATAACGTTTTAAAATAATGTATTAAACATACACCCACACTTTCGTTAACTCTAAGACTAATAAATCAGAGGCACTTGTATTGCTAAACAGACAACCTTAAAAACACATCTTAAAACTCAAATGAAAGGGAGCTCATTAATGGTGCCAAAAACAACTGCGATCAAAAGTAGCATGATCTGTCAAGGGCCTGATGCACAGAACATTGTAGTCAATGGAAAGTCCTCCACTAACTTCAGTGGATTTTTGGATCAAGCTCTAAATGGAAGTTCCATTAACAGCTGGTCTCTGTGCAGCTAGTGATACTGAAAGCAAGCAGAGAGCAAATAAAATACAAGTTTGCACTATGATATGGCAACAAAGATTTAGGCCAATTAATGCATGGGCTGCATCACATCATTTCAAAGACATCAACTTAAAACAATATCATGTTTGCATCTGAAAAACTCAAACTCAATCTTCATTCAAATCCCTTCTTAAAACTCACTTGTACTGTGGCTGCCTACATACCACTTGATAATGGTTAGGCAGTTGGACTACAAAGGCCACTACTTATCCCTTGGTTATGTATCACCAGCTAAACGTTTTTAAACAACTGTGCTTCTCTACTCTAAATGGTGGCAAAACTGTGTTTGACATGTTAAAGTACATCAGTTAACATCTTTGCTAACATGATATCTCCCTCCCAAAGGAAGCGGCTAGCCACAGAGTGAAAAAACACAAAATACAGTCTCATTTCACTAGAAATCACCACATTTGTCCGTTAAAAATGCTAAGCAACAAGGTGGATGAAGCAATATCTTATCATACCAATTTAACTTGAGTGTCATAGCTGAACACAAGGTAGAACAGATTAGTTAACACGTATGTGTTAACTAGTCTTTGCTAAAACAACCTGGTCCACCATGTATCGGTGGATATGTAATGACACAGATTTTAAGTTGCTAGTAGAGAGGACTGAACTGGGGACCCTTGAAGCTCAGTGTATGAGCCTCTACTGCATGAGCTAAAAGCTCTTAGCCAGGGATGTAGCAGACTCAATCTCTATGGTCTAGGTATCACTACAGGGAGACGGAGCACCCCACTAAACAGGCCCCAGTTACAATTGTGCTAAAGTTTAGGCTATGTCTACACTGGCAAATTAGTTCGAATTAAGGAAACTTAATTTGAACTAACTTAAGCCTTGGCTACACTAGACTTCCATTAGTTTGAATTAAGGGCTTCCTTAATCCGAACTAATAAATTCGCTTCTACTTTTCAAACTAACGGTTAATTTGAATTAACCCAATGTGGCCATGTTAGTTCGAACTAAGCGCTTAGTTCGAACTAACTGGCACATTGACCTTAACGCAATTGATTAATTCGAACTAAGCAAGTGCCATGCATGGCACTTCTTTAGTTCAAACTGCATTTGCTAGTTCTAATTAACTAAAATTAGTTTGAATTAGTTAGTTCGAATTAACTAATTCAAGCTAACTTTAATAAGTGTAAACATAGCCATAGAGATTAGATAAATAGCGATAAGCAGTCACAACCTACGTATTGGCTCTTCCTTTGAGAAGTGTGGTCTCAAAATAGCTGAATGCAACCTTTTCTCCTGTTAAGAGAGGGGATTTACAAATCTAATTTCTTTCCGGACTAGGTTTCTGAAAATTCAATAAACTAATGCAGCCAGCAGATAGAAGACCCTAAATATATTTTCAAAGATAGAAGGATACTAGAGAGGAAAAGAAAACTGGAGAAGGTGATGAAAGTGTTAGAGGCAGAGATTAGGAGTTCAACCCCAAGAAAGCCAGTTCTGTAAGGATCATGCTGTCCAGATTGCTATTTCCAAGTGGGCTGAAGTGTTCTTTTTGGACTTCTTGCAAATGAGCAAGGCAGCTGGGAAACACTCTCCAGCAAGACGTTTGAACTATAAAGGAGTTTGAGGCACAGTTAGGCTATGTACACACTAGCATCGCTATCGCGCAATAAGCGTATTGCGCTTTAAATGACCCGCTCTTGGTGTTGCGCGTTACCACGTACACACTCGGCATGCTGTAACGGATCAAAGCCCCCCCCCCCCCATCTTCTCGCAGTCCTCCAGCCAAACAAAGTGAACTCTGGGTACCTATCCCACAGTCCCCAATATCATTTCCCGTGGTGCATTCTGCTACCGACGCTACCCGGCGGTCGCCAATAGCAACGGGCGGGAATTTCAAACAGAAGCAACCGTCTTTCCGTCACTGCCGTTTCAGAATCATCATGGATTCAGCTGTGATCTTGAATGCTGCCTTCAGCATTGTGAACACAGCCCAGATTCTGTTGCAGTACGCCTTTCGCTCTGACTCAGAGCAGGACTCGGATGACTCCACTTCGGAGACTGACAGCCTTGAGAGCAGAACTGATATTCTGATCAGTTTTGCAGACCAGCTGCACAGCCTGAACCGCCGTGTTTGGTCCTGGCAGACAAGCACAGACTGGTGGGACCGAATCGTTCTCCAGCTGTGGGATGATGAGCAGTGGCTACAGAACTTCAGAATGCGCAAAGCCACATTTATGGAACTGTGCCATGAGCTTGCCCCTGCCCTGCGGCGCAAGGACACGCGGATGAGATCCGCAATCCCAGTAGAGAAGCATGTGGCTATTGCCCTCTGGAAACTGGCGACTCCGGACTGCTACCGCTCAGTCGCTAACCAGTTCGGGGTCGGACGGTCGACCGTTGGAGTAGCACTGTCACAAGTGTGCAGAGCCATCAACCGTCTTTTGTTAAGGAGGACGGTGACCCTGGGGAACGTGAGGGAGATCATCGACGGATTTCAGGACTTGGGCTTCCCGAACTGTGGTGGTGCAATAGATGGAACCCACATCCCTGTTCTCGCACCCGACCATCTCGCCTGCAAGTACATTAATCGGAAAGGATACTTCTCCATGGTTCTTCAGGCACTGGTTGACCATCGTGGTCGGTTTACGGACATAAATGCGGGTTGGTCAGGGAAGGTGCATGATGCCCGCATATTCAGGAACTCTCGACTGTTCAGAAGGCTACAGTCGGGCACCTTTTTTCCGGACGAAAAAATGACTGTGCAGGGTGTAGAGATGTCCGTGGTTATCCTTGGGGACCCCGCCTACCCACTGATGCCATGGCTTATGAAGCTTTTTACCGGGCAGTTGGATCCTGCAAAGGAGCGTTTTAATTACAGGCTGAGCAGGTGCAGAATGGTTGTGGAGTGGGCCTTTGGCCGTTTAAAAGCGCGGTGGAGATCGCTGTATGGCAGGCTTGACCTGCATGAGGACAACATACCAGTTGTGATTTCCACGTGCTGTGTCCTTCACAATATATGTGAAAACAGGGGGGAGAGATTTATTAACTCGTGGACCAGGGAGGCAGAACGTCTGGAACATGCCTACCAGCAACCGGACACCAGGGGTATCCGGGGTGCGCAGCGCACATCAGGGAGGCGTTGAAGAGCCATTTTGTTAATGGGGATTGAAGGACAGCATTGCCATTTCTGTACTCCATGGTATAGATATATTATTCTTAACTAGTAAGGTTAAGGAAAATAGAGTATTTTTTTTTGTCTCCTTTATTTCCTGAAATGCAATCGTCAGTGGCATACTGTAAATGAAAATAAAGAAAGTCTTGATCTGTTAAACAGTCTCAGAACTTTATTTACAGAACAAAAATGATAACACAGCAGGAGGGGGGGTGTCTAAAGATGGGTGTAGGTGCGGGACTCCACGACATACATTGGGGGAGGGGTTGATGTCATGTTATACCATGGGTGTCCATGGTGTTCTATGTATTGTTTGGGAGGTGAATGTTGTGTGGGTGGAGGGAAAGGCAGAGGAGGCTGGGGGGGGGCGGGGGGCGAGCCTGGAGCAGACCGACCATGGTCTTCAGGAGGTTTGTCTGCTCGTGAAGAATGTCTATCAGGGCATCCTTCTGCCTCTCCCTCCTTGCGCTGCTCTCTCTCTTGTCCTGCCTGCACTGCCTCCTCCACTGCCATGTCTCCCTAGCAGATGCCTCCTGGGAATCCATGAGCTCTTTGAATATGTCTTCCTTGCTCCTGCGAGGCCTCCGCCTTATCTTTCTCAGACGGTCAACAGCAGCTGTGCAGTGTCCATCGAAGGTCGTTCCTGCATACATATGAAACAGTGTAAATGCCGCTATTGTTCAAACCTCGGTCAGGTGCAAAGAATGATGTTCTCCCTACACATTCCTCGCCTACTCCAGCGAGGACATACTGGGGGGCATTACCAAGTTGTCCAAAGCGAGGGACGGGCTGCTGTGAGTTGCTCCACGGAACAGTCGACTATTGCCACTGCCTGCTCTGATCCTGTGTCAGAGATGGCTGGAATAGAAGCCGATATCACACTGCTTAGAGTGCCTCTGCAAGCGAGAATGCATCTCCTGCATGTGGCTGACTTCCAGCCGGGACCTTACGCTGCAGGCTTGTGCGCGGCAATGGTTCCCGCGGCAGTTCTTGTGAGCATGAGAGGGAAATTCTCCCTGAATGGGGGAGGGCAAAGGCTCGCTCTACCATCCAATTTCAAAAGAAGAATTTGGAGATATTTGGAGCACACGTTCAGTGACTTGAGAGGGGATGACTACATGTCAATAGAGGCATTCATTGATGCGGTTTTTATGTAATGACAGTACTTCCACGCCACATCTGTAATGCGCAGAAAAGAAGACAGAAAAAAGGAGGACTCAACGCGTTATCTTCCTGTACCCGCTAAGCTGTAGCTGCTAGACTAGAAAGCACCGCACGGCTAACTTACCGGAGCTGCCTTCGGCTGATTCAGGGGACGGCGTGCCAAAGGAAATCAGTGGAGCTTGTCTCTGGCGGGGTGGCGAATAACTCCTGGCTCCCCATTTCAGTGGCTCCGTCGTCACCGTCCTCGTCCTCTTCCCCCTCTGCTTCCTCGTCCACGACAGCATCCTCGCCTTCCGCTCCCTTGTCATTTTCGGATGATGTCGCCGAGGTGTCAACGGTTGAGATCGGGGTGGTTGTGGGATCGCCTCCCAGGATTGCCTCCAACTCTTTGTAATACCGGCATGTTGCTGGCGCGGAGCCAGAGCGCCGGTTAGCCTCTCTGGCTCTGTGGAACGTTATCCGCAGCTCCTTGACCTTGGCCCGGCATTGCAGAGTGTCTCTCTCGTACCCCTTCTCAGTCATGGACTGAGATATTTGGCCGAAAATGTCGAAATTCCACCTAACTGTGACTGCACGGCGAACTCTCCACAGATGCCTATCAAGTCCATCACCTCTGCTGTCATCCAAGCTGGAGATCGTTTGCTGCGCCGCGAAGACATTGCGAGCGGAGCACACAGAGGCAGCAGCACCGAAAAGCAAGCCAGAAGGGAGAGTGTGGAATTCAAAAATTTGCGGGACAGAAGGGGAGGTCGGGAAAAATGACGTCACGGCAATAGAATACTGACGGGGGTGCAGAAGGGATGGGATTGGAATTGTGGGCCATTTCCGGAAGTTTCACAGTGCGTGAGAAGTGTACACACACGGGCTGTCGCGCAATAGCTATTCCGCGTTAAGAGCAACCACGCTCGTTTTGGTGGTTTACATCTTGCGCAACAAGACGGGTCTTAACACGCAAAAACTAAGTATAGTGTGTACGCTCTGCTTCTTATTGTGCAATAAAGGGCTTTATCGCGCAATAACTTTGCAGTGTGTACAAGGCCTCAGTTATAGAAAATGGCTTATACTAGAATGGTCACACAGCATAAGCCTTTCAGGCTGAGGTGAGAGAAAGGGCACTTTGTATGCAAAAACCTGTATGTACAGACTCTTAATGCACAATATTAGGTGAAAAAAAATAAGCCTGGTGCTTTGGAGGTAGGGTAGAGCTTGGGGAAAAAAAAAAAAACAAAAAACCTAGGTTGGTTCCCTGCTCTACCATGCACATCCTGTAACCTTGTGTAAAGTCACTGCGCCTTACTTCCCCACCTAAGATACTAATATCTTCAAATGGTCACAAGTTGCCCAGATACAATAGTAATGGTGGGCAGGCGTGCAACAGAATGGCTATTTGGATTTAATCGAGAAAGTAAATGAGAAAACTCAACAGTGAGGGGGAAAAAAAAAAAACCCAGATCCTGGGTCTGGTTCCATTTTGATCGCTCACCTTTGTGCCTCATCACTTTGGGTCTGTTCCCACAAGATGCTCAATACCCAAAACACTCAGTGAAGTCAAAAGAAGTTTGCAAGGCTCTCAGCACAGTACAGATCCTCTGTCGTCAATGCTTTCACGTACTAATTATACTGCATCTCTCCTGCCTGTTGCTTTTCATGCCAGCCAGACTGTTTTTCACAGACAAAAGAGAAAAACAGGCTGTCAGGTTAGATATATTCCAGCATGAGAAAAAACAGTACAGCAAAGAACAGAGGTAAAAGCTCCATGAAAAAGAAAGCAGAGTGAGACATTCAAGTGTGCAAGACCTTTTATCTTTAATTTCCTCATCATGCCCCTGCCTCTTCACATATAGAGAGACTCCTTACTCTCAGGGCTCATCTAGATGAGAAAGTTTGCCAGTTTTACACTTTGAACTCCCCCACCACACCCACACTGGTTGACCGTCTTGTTCTGGTATTTAAAAAAAGAGAGGCTTTTTTTGTTTGTTTGTTTCTTTAGCTTAAACCCCATGCCAAATAACATGAACTGCAAAAAAAACCCCCAACATTTAGAATAATAGTCCACTCCGAGGATTGATTATACCAGTATAATTATGTTGGTTTATGTGCACATGTAGGTTGCACCAAAACACCGCAGGGAGACAAGGCCTGAGCCATAACCTCGGGGGTGGGGAAAAATGGTGTGCGCGTGTCTGTGAATTTGTTCCATTGACTTCATGCCCTAGTAAAGCTATGCTGTTTTACCCAGAAGAGATCTGCACAGGCTGCCTTCATAGTCCTGTCAAGCCCCGTGAAAGGCTAACTCAAAGATAGCACAAAGAAATGTAAGACTGCACTGCCATAAACTGGCTATTGCTCAATGTCAGGGATAAGGCAAATAAGCAAAGTCAGGTTTTTCATAGTCCCATTGCTAATGAGTAACTTGGATGGAAGATAAGGCAATATTCTACCTGGGATCATGTTGGGTCATATCTTGTGTACCTAAATAGTGACTGCTTACAGTTTGTCTTCTCTAACAGGGAGCTCTTTAGAACCAGTTTGCATGAGTTACTTCCATACCACTCCAAAAAGACATAAAAGGGTCCAAAACACAAAAATCCATTAGTAAGACTGAGACCTTACCTGAAGAAAGGTTATTTAAAAGCAACACATTTACGCAACTGAAAATAATGGCCCATGCACTTATAAAACCGGGCTGCCAATTTATGCTTCAGTTATCTACAACACATGCTGATCTGCAAATTGTAGTATATACAAAATGGTTGAAAGCTGCCCAAGAAACTATTTTTATGACTGCATCAGAAAGTGGCCTCAGAAAGTGGCCTAACTAATTTCAATTTATGCATGTGTAACCCATATGCCTGAAAAGGCTATCTCTGAGAGACCTGCTGAGGGTGGGTTACTGTTGCTGGGCAGATTAGCGACCCACAACTGGAAACTTCCAGAAGCAGGGAGTGGTAGCAATTTGAGCATGCTCCACAGTGTACCCTGCTGGTGTGATGGGATGTTGTCAGTCAGATGACTGGAGAGCAGCAGCCTGAGCAGACAGCAGGCAGGAGCTGTCTTGAGGGGAGACCATGTGCTCAGTGTTCTGGAGAGGAGCTGAGCCAGGAGTGAACAAGATGTTTTCTCCATGTAAAGGAGTCATTTGCGCCAGACCTTGCAGACATGCATATGGGACTGAGGGCTGGTTGCAGAGGAGAAGAGAGATCCTGCATGTAATGCTACAGAGGATCCCAGCAAAGAAAGAAGAGGACAGCGATTTCTTGCCACTCAAGCTTCCACACTGGAACAGAGACTGTAGCTGAGAGTTGGGTGAACTCCACACAGACTTTGGGACTCTTGGGTATCTTTCATGCAAGGGATTGTTCTTGGTTAATTGTAGTTTGTTTTCTTAGGATAAGGTTCATTTAGTTAGTAGTTAATAAAGTTCATTGTTATGTTTATTGTAGTAGTATTTAATGTGTGAGTGTAGCTCTGAGCAAGGTTCGCCGTGAGTCCTGTACAGACTGGATCCTGGGTCTCCAGCTGCTTTCCCCATAGGGGTTGGGATTGATTTCTGTGGGGCACTGGAGAAGGGCAACTAGATGAATTTAGCCCACCCGAAGGTTACACATGCTGTGAAAATGTTTTCCCAGCCCACCCCAACTTCTAAAAAGCAAGCAAGCAAGCAAGCAAGCAAGCAAGCAATCTCTCTCTCTCCCCCCCCCCCCCCCATGCTTATGATCTGACACCAAGTTTGGAAATTCTAAGTTATGAGCCAGATTCTGCTTTCTGTTAAACCAATGCAAATTCACATCAATTCCTTTGGAGTTACTCCTATGTAACTCAGCAGAATTAGGCTCATTGTTCTGATCTCAATCATAATTCCACCAGATGGCACGCATGCACAGAGCCACAGAAGAAATACTATTTATTGTGGGCACATTACAGTTACTTTGGGAACCATTGCTCTGAATTCCCATTTAAGTGTAAAAATCTACGCTGTAATGGTACGTTAGTTATTTGCATTAATATATATTTTTTCTAGAATAAAGGATGAAAATATTTCCCTGCTTCATGGATGCTATTCCTAATATCTGAGCAAAACCAAAAACTCCCAGTCTCATTCAAGCCATCTACAACCAACAGTGTAAGAAATAGCTTTTTTCACATCCCTTTTCCCCAGGGAAAACAGCAGAGATGAATGGAGCTATTCATTTGGATGTCTGAATGGTCAAGAAAAAAAAGTTACCAGGCAAATCTTGTTTACAGACAAAGAGCAAGCAAATGTGCTTTTCTTAGTCAAGCATATTTATAAATACATTTTGAGAAATGGGAAAATGGGGGAGACTAGAAAAGAGAAGTTTACACTTTGCTTCATTACTATGGAGCATGGTAGTGAGTAATGCTTCCACATTCCTTAGCAGCTGCAGAGGGATGGGTCCTTGCTTGTTATGAATTAAAATGCCAACTAGCTACAAAAAACCCTTTTCAGTGCTTCTACAGGCCCAATGAGATAGCTCTGAAATGGAGAGGTCCATGCTGCCATACTAGCGATCTACTGCAATGTTGCCAACTCTTGTGATCTCAATGACACGTTTCATGCTAGCTGGTGTTTCTCGTGAAGCCTCTGCTCCTGGAGTCAACTCATTAGGTGAGAAATTCACAGCTTTCACTTGAAATATTTCTAACCCTCATGTTTGCAGAGAACAAGCTCAAAAATGTGATCCAAGTGCGTCTTAAAGGCTCAGAGACCAAAGGACAAACAAAAAGAAACTGATACTTATTTTTAAATCTCTTCATTTTAAAGTCAGTTTCATGATTTTTTTTAGCCCTTGACTCATTTCTGAATCCTTGGGGTTGGCAATACTGCTAGAGTCATGCACACCTATTATAATGGTATTACCTTCCCTGACTGTCTATTGGAGGATCCTGGCATTACCACAAGGCTGGAGTTGGGAGGTGTGAAGGAAAGTGAAAGAAAACATGGTCTTGGATGGTGCTTCAAAGCCAAGTGCATAGTCTTCACAGTGCCCCCTAATATATCATGGCTGAAGGAGGGATATCAGAGTTCAACGTGGCACAGACCATCTTTTGTTCATCTCCCTTCCTAAACGTTGCTACTCAGTCACTAACAGACTACAGCGTGATGATACTGCTCTCTCCTTACTCTTCTGGCACGTGCATCCTGCCAGCCAAGCTCCCTAGTGTACTTTTGTACATTGCTTTCACATGAGCACAGGGGCAACTGTATATCACAGTGTCCAGCCAAATACACAGTTTATTAAATCATAGCAGCAAATAGACAAAGGGCAAAGACAGATCCAGTGCAGAGTAGAATCACTGGAGTGTTTTCAACTAAAAAGAAGTAGAAGCAAAGAGCCAGGATTCCAAGGCAGTGTACTGTGTCAGTGACAGAGAGAGGGAACACAAATCTGTTATCTCTTTGCACATGCATGTGTAATAGAAAGCTAAAACAACAACAGGGTCAAATAACAAACTGCTGCAAGACAAAGGTATTCACAGATATTATGAATTTCTCCATGCCCTGGTGTGTCTGAAATAGCAACACAGTATCTCATGCTTCAGACACTGTGGACCATTGGTAACAATACTCCTCCATAGCACTATAGGACACTTACACGGTCCAGCTCAGTGCAAATATTGACTGATGCTTACAACACACTCTTGTGTGATAAACAGTTACCAATATTGTCATTTCATATATGGGAAAATTGAGACAGGGAGCTTAAGTGATTTGCTCAAGGCTACTGATTAGGCAACAGATAGAGAACTAAGTATGAACTTTTCCTAACTTCAATCCTGTGCTCATTTTTCCAGAGAGGGCTGCCTGTGAGTTCATACCATTATCCTGCATGAGCTGAATTTAAGTATTTTTAATTACACTTTCGCACACAGTAGTTAGTGAGACACATGGATTTTCAGCTGTTAAGACTATTGCTAACCTTCTGTAGCTATTGTCCTTCAAGATGCATTGCTCGTGTCCATTCCTACGGAGATGTGTGCTCACCCAGGGGTCTATTAGCGGAATTTTTCCCTCAGTGGTATCCATTGGGTCGGCCCTGGTGCCCCCTGAAATAATGTGCTCATGGCATAGATATAAATGGCCCTGCATCCCCTCAGGTCCTTCTCATTAGCTAAATCTGGCAAAGGGGCAAGGGGAGGGGTTAGGAATGGATGTGAGTAACACATCTCCAAGAAAAGTAATGGAAGGTTAGTAACCGTCTAGTCTTTATTTAAGTGCTTGCTCACATCCACTTCTGTGGAGATAATGCCCAAACAGTTGCCCAGGTGGAGGGTTCAGAGTTCGTTAACATTCTGATTGCAACTCCACTCACCGAAAACCCGCATCATCTCTAGCATGCTGGGTCACGTGAGATGCAAAAGGAGCGGATTGATGACCATGTTGCTGTTCTACAAATGTCCTGAATAGGAATTCAAGCTTGAGCCCTGGTACTTGAGCCCAGATGCTTGAGCCCTGGTGGAATGAACTTTAGGACAGGAGGAATGGGGACCATAGTAACAAGGCTTAACCCCAGAGACTAAGGCATGCCCCAATATTGGGAGGGGATTAACCCCACTGAGTGGGGTTCTAACTGAAAAATAACTTTTTAGTAGTTAACTATACGAGTTTGGGGGGGACTGAAGGGGTGGTGCTTGGGGCAAGTACGCATCTCCATTGGAATGGACATGAGCAAGTGCTCAAAGAATTTCTCCTTTCATCATCTCTACGTTGTAAGAAAATTCACTTTATTTATGTTTTGCAGTATGTACCCCCAATCCTCAATTAAGGTTGCAGACTCATTATGCTAAAGGTATAAACTGTTCCTCCTGCCAATACCATACATTTCAAGAAATTTTCTTAAGAAACTAACAACTCCTGAAAATATTGCACCCATGATTCATTTAGGCCACTTACTCTGTTGTTTCTGTGCTTGAGCACAACGAACTGTAATGTTTCACTGCCAGCTGTCGGCTGGGATGTACCAGCACCCTGACTGTGCTAATTGCTTATTCTCCATTAGTTCAAATCCACGAGAGCAGGGACTTTGGAATGAAGAGTTGAAAGTTCTATTCTCCAGGCCACACAGATGATTTAGGTGACAACTGCAATATCTGAAAATCCAAGCTATGCAGTCACAGAACAATAGATAAGTATTCCACATGTATCATTTGCAAAAGTCCAGTCAAATCACACAATTTTAATGCATATGATTTTCTTGTTGCTTGTATAGGTTGTTGTCATTTCCTGAGCTGCAATATCACTCATGGAGAAACTGAGCAAAAGGAATGATATTCTGAATTCAATAACCAACCTGGGACATCATGAAAGGGATCTTCATAATGTAGGAATATTCTAGCATTTTAGGACCTTTCACTCATGATGGCACTGGTGGGCTGTTCTTTTGGTCCAGTCTTGGAAGGAAACAAGCTTTTTTAAAAAAAAATATTTTTAAACACCACTATAATAATGCTTCACAATTTAACTGCCAGCTTTTTGTTGCACAGATATTTAAGTAACCCACTGGACCCTGACCACTCTAATACCCTTGTCTACAGTTACACGTGTTGCCAACGGCAGGACTAACCAACTACAGGTCTTTCTCTCTCATGCAGTGCTGATAAATTATAACAGTCACATATAACCCCAGATATTTCTTTCTGAATAAGCCAGAAGATATTGTGGAACAATCATTCCCTTCCCACTCTTCTTGGTCTCAGTCTCTCACCTAGCTACATTTGTAGGCAGTGTTCAGAGGTTAATTCTCTGCCGCCAGTGAGTAACTAGGGTAGATGTATTACTCAAGCAGTGTGCGAGAAGATAAGCCACAAGAGCAATGCAGTTAAGATCTGTCAGAAGGAGGGACAGAGAGAAAAGCTATTTTTAAAACCATCACTTTTTGGAGTGAAATGAATCATATTACACAGACAACCTAGCAGAACTTAGAAGCACAAGGTAACAAATGGACAACAGGGTGGTTTGTCACTTTATCAGAGGGCTCTGTATATTTCGTAGGCCAGAAAATTAAGTTTCCAATGTGGATCTGGAATATAAAGTTCTTTGGGAGCAATACCAAGACTGTGTCAAGACAACAAGGAGTGTCTTATGGATATATATCCAGGTGGGCTGTACACGGGTGCAGAGAATGCTGGTGGTTAGAATTCTGTTATTCAGTTGTACACATCTATCAATACTTTGCATTTTCATAGAGCTTTACAGATATTTTAATAAATTACTAATTAATAACTTTAAAAACAGGCAGTAATGGCAACTCTGACCAGTTATCTTGAGCCTGCTCCATACACTTATTCTCATCTTCCAGATATTTCTCTGATACGTACAGAACCATTGCATCTTTTGTCTTCCTCCAATGCTTCATTGGCTGTTTAAGATACTGGCACTTTGTTTAATGATGAAGCTGATGGGGCTGGTTTAATGGGACAGCAAATAGGGATATGGCCTTGAATTCCAGATTTGGAACAGAGCCAAGGACCTCACATCAATATTTAGTATAGGACTGTCTCAAACTTTCAGTGTTACAGGATGTTTAAAGATGTCCCGTCACTTCAGTGGCTTTCTTCCTTAATCCCATTTTGTTAATCTGCATAACACAACAGATTTATGCTGATTTACACTTCTTGTAAACATTTTTTAAACAATTTCAAAAAGAGTTAACACAAATAGCCAAACTGTTTCTCAGTTACAATCGCGCACTTCCATTGTTTTCAGAAAATTCCTCTGGTGTAACAGTACAGAACACTGTCCAGAGAATGCAGCAACTTACAGTCAGTTATCCCTAACCAGAAGTCGCGTTATGAAGGTTAAGTGGCAATATGCCATATAAACACTTTTCTGGGACTGTATAGGTTTCTGCAGAATATAAGCTTTTAATTAAAAAAAACCAAACACACAAAATTCTTTCCAGCCATGTGTTTATGAAGATTACCTTTTAAATGTGATTTAAGTTTCCTAAATCAGCAGAGAGGCTGGCAAAACAACAGCTCCGAGAGAAATGAACTCCCTTTCTCCTCTGAATGGAACTGTGAAGCTTAATGAGGACAGATTTAAAACAGCAGCTGTGTCAACACAGACAGCTCTTCAGTGATCATGTGTGGAGGTGGGTGAACCTCGAGTAATGGTCTATATTAATTTTTCCCCAAATTCTGTACCTTGCAGCTCTTTTCCGACTAGCCTTTTAGTGCTGCTCTATCCACAAAAGACACATCAAGCTCTGAATAGAACAGCAGCACAAAGCAAATTTGTTAGAAGTATTTAAGAATTATCACTATCTACCTCATGGTTATGCATGTCATAGCAACGGATAGGCTCCGAGCTAAACAAAGAGCGAGGGGCCAGTGTAGGAGAACAAAGATGATCAGGGTAACAAAAGAGGCACGTGTGAGCTATAAAACAACACGTGCGGCAGAGTAAGAGCAGGACTGAGAAGATTACAAAATGAATGTACATAATGATGACAGGTATTAAAAGCAGGCTGGACAAAAGGTTAAGATAAATACATTTGACATCAAACAGGTAAGGAACAAGAGGTCAGTAAATGGAGGCAGAGGAGTTCTTAAGGGATGGAAGGTAATTTATTGGACTAGGTGGAGGCTCATGAGAAATTAGTTTTGTTTCTCAGTGCTCACGAAAAGATTTTCTGTAGGGGGTAAGAAGAAATTAGAACCACAGCACACTGAGGTTCATTAAGTATGAGGAACGATTGAATGAGGTTCATTAAGTATGAGGAACGATTGAAAAGGCTGGGCCTCTTCAGCTTGGAAAAGAGGAGACTGAGGGGGGACATGATAGAAGTATATAAAATTATGACGGATGTGGAAAAAGTGGACAAGGAAAAGTTGTTTAAATACTCCCATAATACAAGAACCAGGGGTCACCAAATGAAACTGATAGGTAGCAGGTTCAAAACAAATAAAAGGAAGTTCTTCTTCACACAACGCACAGTCAACTTGTGGAACTCCTTACCTGAGGAGGTTGTGAAGGCTGGGACTATAACAATATTTAAAAGGGAACTGGATAAGTTCATGGTGGCTAAGTCCATAAATGGCTATTAGCCAGAAAGGGGTTAAGAATGGTGTCCCTAGCCTCTGTTTATCAGAGGATGGAGACGGATGGCAGGAGAGTGATCACTTGATCATTGCCTGTTAGGTTCACTCCCTCTGGGGCACCTGGGCACTGGCCACTGTCGGTAGACAGATACTGGGCTAGATGGACCTCTGGTCTGACCCAGTACGGCCTTTCTTATGTTCTTATAAGTATAGCCACATAGGCTTTCATCCTACAAAGACCGACTCACACAGTCGCCTTGACACTCTGAAGTTAATGGCAGCACTCACAGAATTTAAACTGAAGCATGCGTCTTCGTAGGACTTGGGTCTTATGATTTATGTATTTCTTAGCACTGAACTACTAGACAATACCACCACTAATACTGTAAATAACTCCATTGTTTTCTTTGTAGTCACCTATATCAGGCCTGTGTTTTGGGGTCTGCCCTGCTCCTACCAAGCAAAAACAATTATTGAAAACATCTTTTGTCTTCCCCACTAGTAAGTCAGTGGACTTTGGGTAAGGCCCTAAAGTCAAGGAAAAGACTCCCATGGACTTCAATAGCCCAATCCCTCCCATAAAAGTCCACTACAGTTCATTTGCAAAGAATTAGTTGCAATTTGCCAAGAGCATAATGTACAATGAGCATTGCATATAAATCAGACTGGCTGAAATACTGAAGGCTAGTTATCTTTTTCATAATGTGGATATTCATACAAAGGCACATCCAACCCAACACAGCTGATAGGATTCTTTGAGAAAACAAGAATTGACATCACAAAGGATGTGTGTGCCAGGGATCTAGATAGCACTTACTGGCCTTTGCAAAAAGCTTTTGATGCTGTATAAAACAGCAGTGTACAAGGTCAATAAAAATTGTTAAGTGCAATCTTTGGTTAGCTCTGAGCTAAGTGTAACTGACTGTCAGCTCTTCTCTGCACTCACGACCCTTTGATAACTATAGCATATCAATACATCCACCCTTTATTTAGGTTAGAAATGGCCCACACACTTGTTGGAGTGTTTTGTTAGGAGAAACAAGAGGCACACACAGCTAAAATAGGTTATATACCTGTGGCTGTGTTCTAGTTTTCATGGCATTTCAGATCTACAAATCCAGCATGCAGCATCACACAATTTCTAACCCTGGAGCATATTGAACAATATACTGTTGGTGCTATGGACCAATTAGATCACCAGCCAGTAAGCCAACCAATAGCCCAAAATCAAGTTAGCTAGCTGTTGGGGTAGCTTTCCAAATCAACCTAATTATTTACTTAAAATGTTTTGGGTGACTTCCCATGACCTTTGGAAATGTGACATACATGAAGTTACTGTGTGTATTACAGTGCAAAACATTTTTGTCTTGGGGCCTGCCTAAAACCAGACCCATTGGTCACATTCAAAGCTTTTGCATAGTTACCAAACGTAGTCCCAACAGCATTACAAATCAGAACTATATTGTGACTATGTTAGGAGTAAGTGTTGTAATCATATCTCCGAATATGGTTGTATTTATAGTTTAGACGAGCTGTCACTGCTGACTGCTGCTGTCACTTGCAAATCACTATCTTTCTATATGGAATATTGTTTTCCTTTAGTCACTTTCTCTACCAGTTGCATTAACAGCTCTAAACTCTAATTTATATCACATAAAACTGTCAAAGCCACATAGGAAAAAAGAAAGAATGATGCTTCCACATTTTAGGATTTCAGCTGGAAAAAGTCAGCTCTGGCTATTCTTAGCCAAAGAAAATTATATGCACTGTGTTCCTATATCCAAGAGAAAATGCCACATGATCACTGCTGCCCCTGACTTCAATCTCCTCTACCATAAAAGTCACATTTTATTTTATTTTCAAGCTGCTAAAACCACAGCTGGCACTCCAATTCTAGCCCACACAGCTACATACCAATTCAACAATTTGATTGGTGATGGAGGAAACAAAACATGTTAGTATTGATCTATCAGCCTCAGGTAGATACAGATTAGGTATCTTGCAGCCATACTTAAATTTGTCACAGATTTGCTAACCCACTTCATTGCATTCCACTCACCACAAACTCACTGCTCATCTCTAGTTCCATGAGTGGAGTAAACAATAACATGGTTTGCTTCCCTTTAGGCTGAAGTTTCTTCATCACCGGAGACAATATAGATGCAAGAAATCCATACAATCCTTGACAAAACATTGCTATAATACGAAGAGGAAATATAAATACAGGAGAAAAATGCAAAGATGACGGACATTTCTAGCCCTTCTGGTTGCGAAGCCAATTGTGCAAGGCTGTATTTTTGTCCTGTTCAACTCCCAGTCTAACGCAATGAGACTAAAATGAAACCAAAAATGTGAGGTTTCACCGTTTATTTTAATGGAATTCTGGCCTTGAAATCAAATTACAACCACTAAATGACAATATTTTCCACCATTTCACTGCTTATTGGATATCTCAGACATCCAACTAGCACATCCTGACACTATTTTCATTTTGAAGACCAGTCTGCACAGATGAACGCTAAGGACTCTGAATATGCAAATAGAGTTATATTAAACATTGTCACAACTTTAGGCAATTCAGACATTTACTACCAGCTGTAATAATGGAGGGGGAAAGTGATAACTGTGAGATGCTAGGTGAAAAAGTATTAGACATCTGCAGCGTAATTGCATTTCTTTTCTTACTGGCAACATTATATTTAACTCTTTGCTAATTAGCTAACTAAATAAGATCCGAAAGGGCAAGTGGAGATGCTCAGTTACGTACCAGGGCATCCAGAAAAAAACCCACACAATTGCACATAATTCATATAGTCAGGTATAATCAGCAAATCTTCGCAAACAATGAAATTTAAACCATGCACCAGTTAAAGAAAAAATGTAGTGATCACATGTAGGGCTGAATTCTGACTTTTTAATTTAAAAAGATCCAGTTAGATGCTTATGAAAACATTAGCCTGTTTGATGACAGGGCAGATTCCACAGAAGCAAGACACGGTCCAGTCCCTCAGGTGTGGGAGAAGCCAGGGACCCAGCACATCGGTTGGGCAGAGGGACAGAAACTGAACACACCTGTACTGGGTTGGTAGTACTGGAGGCTGAAGTTGTTAAGTTATTCAAAGCATAGGGATAACAAGAAAAGTAGCAGCTTTCTGCTAGCTTGCTTCAAAGCTCTCTTCTGGAGGTTCTCCGTGTCCATTCAAGTCTGTGTCCATGAGAGCAGCCTTCTCAGGTAGCTGGAACTTGGGAAGAGTTGCCTTTTAAGTTAAAGATGCCTCAGAATCTTGGTTATCCTAGAATGCAGAGGCCTATTATGTGCTGCTGCTCTCATGGATCTCACCACTTCAAATTTTTCATGTTTTTAAGCATACTGGAAATCTGAGATTAACCATCCATTCCTACAGTGCAAGCAATCCTGCAGTGGATTTATGCAGAAAGCTACCAGAGGAGGTTATTTTAATCAATCTGATGTAATTTATATTGGTGTATTATTAAGTTAAGCAGCTTAACTACATCGTGATCATAAAACTGGCAGCACACAGATATTTATCCAGTGATGCTGGCACTATATAACAAGGTACATTAATGGGATATCAGAGTTGACTATTACAACTTTACATAATCAAAATAGAGGCCAAGGACTAATGTGGAACCAAGTTTCGGCTCTGTACATTTTTTTTAATGAATTGTGGACTTTTCTAGAGTTTCTTAATGGAGGATTAACAAAATATATTCAATTACACTAATTAAAATACTGCAAAATGTAACTAAATCATTCATTATCCCACTACTTGCATGAAGATCTTTTAAATAATATAAAAATGACACAGCATCTCCACCTCACTGTGTTCAGGGATGGTGTTTGGTCACTCAGACTGGGGAAATAAAAGAAATATCTGTTTTTGTAAAAAATTTTCCTGGCCTGAATGCATTTTGACTTCTTGGATAAGGTATTTTCTGCAGCCACAATAGAGGGGTGTTGTAACAGAAAACTACTCTTTCATGCAATGGCTCCTAACTATTATACATAAAATATCCTAAGCATCCATATTAGAACACTCCTACTTTTCATCCCCCTTAGTTGCAATGGAAACAAACTGTTACATACTTGATTGCTGTGTTATTGAAGTCATGTTGGTCCAATATATGGAGATAAAGTAGGTCAGGTAAAAACCTTTTTATTACCAACAGAAGTTGGTTGAACTAAAGATACTAACTAGCCCACTTTGTTTTTGCTATGTATATGGTGAATACATATGTGATCTAGATTTCAAAAATCATACGGTCAGTTTCAAACAACCTCCATAAGCCCCACTCTCATACATATACAAACATTTCTACGTAGTCACCTTCTACTCCTGTGGTATTTTTAAGTCACTCACTTTGTTCTTAGAAGTAAAACTCCGTTTTAACATATCCATAAATTCATAGAGTGAAATCCTACGCCTATTGAAGTCAATGGAATTTTGTCAGAGTTTAATGGGACCAAGATTTCACCCACAGATTCCAAGAGCATTATGACCATATAGTTTGATCTCCTGCATAACACAAGCGAAAGAGCCTCACACAGCAATCTATTAATTCAATCAAGTTTTTTAGACACACACACTTGGAAGTCTTCAAATGATGGAGAATCCAGCACATCCTTAAGTAAGTTGTTCCAATGGTTTAAGGGTCTGCAATCTGCAGCTCCGGAGCCGCAGGTGGCTCTTTAGCTGCTCCCTTGTAGCTCTGGGCCCCCTCCCACCACCAGGCAACCCTGTGGGCAGCCCGTGCCAGGCTCCCGGCTCCCCCACCACTGGGCTCCTGGGCTCCCTCCCTTCATCAGGGGACCCTGCAGCAGGTGCCCTGGCCCAGATACCCCCCACCAGGAGGCTACATCCATTGCACCTCTTAAAACACTTAGTTATTGAAGGAATTTTTTTAAATGGCTCTTCTCATCTTTCAGTTTGCCGACCCCTGTGAAATGGTTCATACCCTGCATCATTAAAAACATGCCCTTTATTTCTAGTCTGAATTTGTCTAGCTTCAGTTTGCAACCACCGGGTCTCATGGCTTTGTCTGCTACATAACATATTAAGAACACTCAAATGTCACTAGTATTTGTTCTTTTTTATTATTATTACAACATGGTTGAAGAATATTACATATACTAGACTCTACAGGGAGCCACGATTTTATCCACGCATTTGCCTCTGTTAGATAAAGATGATCCTTAGCCCAGTTACTACCAGAGCCAAAATATGACTGCTCTGGGAGAGGGCAGGAATTACAAAATCCAGGGAGCACCACTTTCCCACCCCAGTCCAGAAATCTGCCAAATGACATCCACTTGCTTCCCTGAGTACAGACGGAGCCTCAACTGCTCTCAGCAAATGATGCACACGATCTAAAAGGGGGGCTTTTGTCTGGGTGCACAGAGGCCTGGGCAAGGTCCCACCACACCACCAATAAGAGCAACTAGTGCTGGGTAAGCACATTATACAGATAAATAGCTACTATTTATATAGAGGGTTTTTCCAAAGTGCTAGTTGCTGGAGTAACTTCTCTCGTGGAAGTCAACAGGATTTACTATTAACTTCAATGGGAGCGTGATTAAGCCATCAAGCACTTTTAGAAGTCCAACCCACAGTCCTCCAAAGCATGCTAAATGATTTACACCACAGAGTAAACAGAGCCTTGCTCTGTAGAGATTACAGGCAGACTACGCACAGCACAGACAAAAGAATGAGAAGAGGGGGGCCACTTAGAATAGTGAAGGCACAGAGTTGGGGGGAGGGAATGAACTCACAAGCAGCCCTTCCGCTATGTACAAAATAACCCCGCCACTATGGCTGTGATAACCACAGCTTCTTCCCCTTCTCCCACCCCAGCATTTCTTTGGCTTTCAGGATTGTAACTTGGCTCATAGAGTTTGAAGGTCACTCTCATAAGAACAGAACATTGAGTATTAATAGTGATCTTATTCCTGCTGTAATTTATATTAATTAAAATAGGGGTTGCTCCTGCTATTACTACACAACAGGAAAGTAGAATAAATAGATTTAAAACATATTGAGAAAGAAAAAAAAAACAGGAAAGAAAGGCAAAGGTGAATGGAGCCCTGAACTGCACTTATCTGTAACACGAGTTAACCTTTGTTTCTATTTTCATAATAAATCCCAGACATTAAATCAAATACTGTACAAGGCCAAGTCCAAAAGTGCATTATAAATAAATGTCTGGGGATTATCAGTTTGGTTTGGCATAAAACAAAATGCAGACGGAGCAAAAGAAAAAAAGTGAAGTGCGAACCCTCACTTACAAAATGTACATTACCAACACACACATTATGGGCTTTAGCACCTAAAACGAATATTTTACATGGAAATACAGTGCAGACGAATAAATTAGCACACTTATTGTCACAACGTATTCTAAGAACGTAGAGACCGTCACAAACTAGAAATAATTGCTCAAGCTCGACAGTATAGTCTAGTGGATAGGTTATTGAATGGAGAGTGAGGAGATTTGTGGTCTGATCCTGCCTAACCCACCGACCCCCATGAGGTGGGAGGATCCCAGAGGTCAGGCTGCAGTCCAAGTCCGAGCGTCTTCAATTTAAAAGTCTTTAGCTCAAGACCCACGAGTCCAAATCAGCTGGTGTAGGCCAGACCAGCCACCAGGATCTAATTGCAAAGTAGACATACCCTTAGTCTCTATCTATGTTGATTGTCAGCTCTTTGGGACAGAGATTATGCCTTGTTAAGTATATGTTCAGGGCCAAGCAAATGAGGGCCTGAGCTCAGCTGCAGCCTATTTGTCAGACAAATAAACAATGACACAAGACTCCAGATATGGTTCTTCGGACTGCGTGATGCAGAAGGCCAGACCAGACCATAGTGGTCCCTTTTAGCTTTACAATCCATCAATCACATGATTAAAATTGTCTCTCTGAGCAGTAGCTCTCCATTGCACAGCACAGCACCATTCACTCTCCATCTTGTGCATAGGCCAGAGGTCCCCAAACCATGAGAGCACAGAAGAACTTCTGGGGGGAGGGGGGCACAGCAGGACCAAAGGCAGCCCTGACGGAGGGTGTGGAAGGAACGCAACTTGGCTCCTGCATCAACTGCTGCATGTCTACAGTTCCACTTCTGGTTCTGCTCCCCAACTCAGCCCCTGGCTCCCAGCTCAGCCGCAGCTGCAGCCACAGCCTCAGCACTGACCCCAAGGAGGGGGAGGGGAAACAGAATAAAAAGTTTGGGGGCCACTGGCATAGGCACAACAGCAGTTTGCTGCAAGTTTGCCATTGCAGCAAAAGAAGATATACAGAGTAATGCATTGGGAACACCTCAGATGCACAAATGATTTCCAACAACATTCCTCACATCTATGCATTCCTAGATGTTTAATCAGTTCCAGGATTTTACATACACTCAGTTGGCCTACCCTACGCTATTTTCCCATTGTTTAAAGAATTACCCAATTTTCTCATTTGCGTTTTGTGGGTGGAAAATGGGATTAGTTTTTCCTCTTATGGAAGATGGGGTGGGAAGCAGAAGCTGCATTCCTAGACAGGCATTAAGGCATGATCCATCTCCCACTGAAGGCAAGACTGAACTTTCCATTGGAGCTGGATCAGGCCATAAAGAAATAATTCACTTTGTCTTGTTTCCATAGGATCGGCCTACAAGTATTAGTGTTATTCAGACTGTTTTATATACTCAAATAAAATATTAAAGATGGCAATTACTGCAAACTGCTTTACATTATGAAAGTCAGGTGAAGCCCTCAGGCACCTGACAAATACCAAAGCAGCCACCCATTGGGCAAAGTTTCCCAAGTGTAAGAGAGGAAAAATTGTCCAGTGGCTAGGGCAGTAGCCAGAGACTTTTGAGACAGGTTCAACACATACTTCCTCTGCAGCTGTAAAATGGGGCTAACACCACGCTCCTCCCTCACAGGGATATTGTGAGAATAAATACATGAAAGATGATGAGCTGCTCAGACACCATAGTAACCAGAGCCATGGAAGTACTTAAGATAGAGAGGTGCAAACAACTAACGAACAGGGCATTCTTAAGAGTTTATCAGGTACATACACATGGAGGTAGGCTTTTTTATACAGTAGCACTTATGCCAGCAAAACATTGGATGTTCAGGGATGTGAAAAAACACCCCTCTTTCCGAGCAACACAAGTTTTCCTGGCATGCACGCTTATGTAGACCGTGCTATGTAGGCAGGAGATGCTCTCCCACCAACAGCTACTGCCGCTTGTTTTATTATGTTGGCGTGAGAGTTTTCACCCATTGACATGACACGGCTACACACCCTTACAGAGAGACAGCTGTACTGATACTGTACATTTTAAAGTGCAGACTCGCCCTTAGTCAGGAACAGTTCTCAGCTACATCCTGTGCCATTAACCAAAAAAAAAAAAAAAGAATCTTTTTCTCACCTAGATAAATTCTTAGCATAGGGCATCTTGCTTTGGAAAAAAGTGCTTTGGCATTTCCAGCTACAAATACAAGAAACCATTCACAAATAATCACATGTTTTTTACAGATTCATCGAAGCTAAAAAATTTTTTTTTTTAAATTTAAAATTAGGAACTGTTCATTAACCTACTTTCCTTCACAGATCTTTGCTGCCAAATTCAAAATTTGATGCCCACGTCATTTCTTTTGTAAAATTACACTGCTAACTGAAGGGAAAGAGAATTTCACAATAAAAGGCTCTGCTTATGCCACTTAAAAAGCATCCAGGACACAAAGATATTTACACTGAAGATTTTCAGTGACTGAATGATTCTTTAATAAAGAAAACTCAAAAGATATCTTCATCCATCTAGAAGGTGGATTTAGGAATGGGAATTTATATTATTGAGTTTATGTAGTTATAGAAATAGAAGTTTGTTAGGGTAGGCCCAAGCCTGACCCAGTTTTCAAAGGCCTTAGCATACAACTCACATGAACCAATGCCAGAACTCAGACGCCATATAGTCTGCCTCAGCAACCTTGGAAACTTACAATGTTACAAGGAATACCCTGCACATAGCGTGTGAGAACCAAGGGCTATGTTGCAAAGCCTTGTAATGGCTATGTTGCAAAGATTTGGCCCTGCTTAGAGCGTATGGGAACTGATAGCTATATTGCAGATGTGTAAAAGCGTATGGGAACCAAGGGGCATTGTTGCAAAGAGTGTAAAAGCGTATGGGAACCAAGGGGCCATGTTGCAAAGACGTGGGACCCTCTGAGAAAGCAGGAGGGGAATGGGAGGCACAAAACTCTATAAATATTAGTCCCAAAGATGGGGAGGGAGACAATAGGCTGGACATGACTCAAGATGCCCCGTGGCTCCGGCTACGATAGCAAGTGGGGTCTGTCCATAGCCAAAGACAGAGAAAGGTCAGGTCCCGGTCTTGAAGCTGACTAGGCTGGCACGTAGGCCCGAGCTCATCAAAGAGAGGTCAGCACCTGATCCCCGATGGTGGCAAACTGACACGTTGGTACAGAGTTCGGTGAGTATCAAGAAATCACCAATAGGACTCGGTGAACACTGGTTTGATAGTAGCTACAGGTATATAAGATATTAGTAACAGTAAAGGTAACAGAAGTATTTAGCACCCCAGGTCCTGGTGTTAGGACTAAAGTAGGTTAGCATCCCCACCCCTGAGGGTTTGGGGAGATAGGTATAAGGTTAGGGAACAAGCAGTTTAGCACCCCAGCCTGGGAGTACAGGTAGATAGCCTGCCATCCCCTTTGAAGTTAGGGGCACCCCTTTGAAGCTAGGGGCAAGTGCAGAGTAATAAGAATAGTTTTAGTAATTAAATAGTTAATAATGCACATTTACTTTGATTTGTAAGGCCTGCTGCAGCACAATAATATTATTAGCATAACAGTAAAGTTTTTAATCTTGCAAGCTAAAAAGAGTGTACACTTACAACAAGAAAAAGTGCATAAGTGTTATTGTACTCATGATGATTTGCAATAAACATTTTATGCTTATAACTCTCCTGATTCCATTCCTATTTTCCCTGATGCTGTTAATCTTTAGTACTCCTTTACCCCCCTTGTTCTTCCCCTTATGGGAACAGTATTTAATTCCTATACTAATCACTTGGGTTATCGGCTAGCTCAGTTTAACCCTTTATAATCTGGTTCCCTTGACTACTGATGTACCTGTAAATGCCTCCTCTCCATCAGATCAAGGCCGGGCTATTATCCCGGTGGAAAAAGAACCTGTTGTCCAAGCGCACCCCTCAATGAATACCACCCCGAGGGTAGATAGTGCTATGCAATCCATGACTCTCTCTCCTCCAAAGCTTAAAAGTATAGGTCAGTCCGAGGTAAAAAATTTTCACGAGTACCTAAATGACATTTTCAAAAAGTGACATGGCACTTAAGGGCCAGGATGGTTTTAAAGGTATTTAGGTAGCTAGCTCCCACTGAACACAATCAGAATTAGTTCCCTAAATACCTTTAAAAATTTGGCCTTTAGGAACATGAATCCTATTCATTTTTACTAAGTTGTACAATTGGTTTTCACAAACTTTTTCAGCTGACCCAGATTTATAATCAGCTAAATAGGCTCAGCAACTTTAGGACACATCTACAGTCTTACTCCTAACACAGACAAGCTGTACTGGTGAATAAAAAGAAGATGCATTCGTGTAATTCCTTTTTTACATGACTAGAGCATATGATTAAAAAAAGCAAAACAAAAACACCAACAAAACCCACTATGCCAATCTACATTTCCAGTGTAGACCCACTTAGGTTGACGAAATAACTCTTCTGTTGAAATAGCCACTATTGCTTGGGAACATGGTGTTCCTATACCAAATGGAAAAAACCTGTCAGCATAAGTGCATCTACCTATGGGGTTATTTTGAGATAGCTACAGTGACACATAACTACACTATGTCAGCACAGCCCTGGCAATGCCACTGTGTGGTGATAAAATAGGTGCTTATGTAAACAGAAAAACCAAAACAAACAAGGAGTCCGGTGGCACTTTTATAGACTAACAAATTTATTTATCGCATGAGCTTTTGTTCCAAGCATCTGACGAAGTGGGACTTTCTCCAGTGAAAGCTCATGCAATAAATTAAGTTGTTAGTCTATACATTTATTGCATGAGCTTTCACTGGAGAAAGTCCCACTTCGTCAGATGCTTGGAACAAAAGCTCATGCGATAAATAAATTTGTTAGTCTATAAAAGTGCCACCGGACTCCTTGTTTGTTTTGCTGAACTAGACTAACACGGCTACCCCTTTGGAGCTATGTAAAACAGAAGATGTATTCCTGCCAATATAGCTAACCCACTTCCCTCAGAGGAAGTAGATAAGTCTAAGGAAGACTTCCTCTATTGACCTAGTGACATCTACAGCCACTAACAATGTTGAATGCGGCACAAAATTTTTCATAACCCTGAGCTATGAAGTTTTAGGTGTAAAGTAGGTCTTAAGAATAGAAGAGATGATTGAACGACACAGAGCAGTCAATGTTGTATTGTTGCCTACTTGCCATTAAAGAAGACTATAAAAGCAGCCCTGTAAGACTGATTTTAACTGCTTGGAATTCAGAAAATTTTTTCATAAAATTACATGGCGACAAGGGACCAATGTCATCATCTAGTTTGAGCTCTCGTAACAGAGGCCATAGAACTTCCCCAAAATAATTCCTGGAATGTGTTTTATAGAAAACTATCTGATCTTGATTTAAAAATAGTCAGAGGTGGAGATTCCACCAAAGCCCATGGTAAATTCTTCCAAATGATTAATTACCCTCACCATCAAAAAATTATGCCTTACTTCTCAATTTGTCCAACTTCAACTTCTAACTACTGGATTATGTATACCTTTTTCTGAAGAGTATTATTTAATATTTGTTCCTCATGTAGGTGCTTACAGACTGCAATCAAGTCACCCCTTAAACTTCTCTTTGGGAAGATAAATAGATTGAGCTACTTGATTCTATAACTATAAAGCACGTTTTCTATTCCTTTAATTATTCTTAAGGGTTTGCTCTGAACTCTCTCCAATGTACAAACATCCTTCCTGAATAGCTAGTACTAGAACTGGACACAATATTTCAGCAGTGGTCACACCATTTCCAAATACTGAGGTAAAATAAACTCTCTATTCTTACTCAAGATTCTGGTTTATGTATCCCAGGACTGCATTAGCTATTTTTTTATCCATAGTGTCTCACTGGCGACTCATGTGCAGCCGATTGTCTACCATGACTCAATCTTTTTTACAGTCTCTGCTTCCTAAGGTAGAGTCCCCCACCGTTTAAGTACAACTTATATCTTTTGTTCCTAGATGTGCACATTTATACATGTTAAAAGGCATACTGTTTGCTTGCCAGCTTACCAAGCAATCTGGGTCCCCCTGAATCAGTGATACAGAACCTGTCTCCATCACTTGCCATTCCCCCAATTCTTAAGTCATCTGCAATCTTTATCAGTGATGATTTTGTGTTTTCTTCTAGGTCATTGATGAAAAATGTTAAATAGGCTAGGTCTGAAACCTAATTCCAGCAGAACCCCATTGAAAAGATATAATGAGCCTCTGTTTACCATTACATTTTGAGACTCATCTGTTAGCCAGTTTTTAATCCATTTAATATATACAATGTTCATTTTATATCATTTTATTTTTTAAAAAAAAAAAAAAAAAAAAAAAAATCAAAATGTCATGCAGTACAGAATCATACACTTTACAGACGTCCTAGTATATTACATCCATTATCTTTAATCAAACTTGTAATTTCATCATAAAAAGATACCAAGTCAGTTTGACAGGATTTATTTTCCATAAACCCATGTTGATTGGCATTAGTTATATTACTCCAATCCAACAGCAGCTATTGCATTATCTCACTTAGGATTACTGTCAAGATGACAGATCTATACTTGGGTGATCCCCTTTATCTTTTTGGAAGACTGGCACAAAACTCATTTTCTGGAACTTTCCAGAAGTGCTCCAAGACTTATTTAAAAAAACCCAAAAAACCAACACTAATGGTCCAGTGAGTTCCTCATCCGGTTCCTTTAAAAACTTTTGATGCAAGACATGCTGCTTTAAAAAATGTCTACTTTGAAAAGCTTTGTTTAACAGCCTCCAGAGATATTAGTGGAATGGAAAGAATTATCACCAGATGAGACTGCATCATCTGTTTTTTCCCCCCCCCACTCCAAATGCAAAAGAGAAATATTTACTGAATGCTTGTCTTTTCTCCATTATTATTATTGTAACCTACCATTTCCATGCAGTAATGAACTAATACCATTGCCAGGATTCTTTTTGTTCCTAACTCACCTTTTTATGCCCTGAACTCTGTTGGCCATAGGTTTCTTGTGCCCTTCTGTTTCCTACAATACCTATCTTCTGGTTTATATGCATTATCATCAGCCTGCCCATTCTTCCCTTTGTTATACAATTTTATAGCTGCCTTCACTTCCTTTCTACACCAGGTCACTTTTTAAACCAGCACCTCCTTCTTCAATTGTGGTATTGTGGCTTCTGGAGTATATAATAAGCTGTTCTTAAATGATTTGCCATTTTTCTGGCTAAAACGTTCGTCCTAGCTACTATTAATTTTTAGTTCTATGATAAATTCTTCTTTATCTCTTAGTAGAAGGTCTAAAAGAATCCCTCCATGTTGACTGCAACACTTTAGCATTAGAAAACCATCTATAATCTTTAGCAATTTCAAGCATTTTTTAATACTAGCAACATGAGACCTCCAACATGTCACTCAAACTGAACCATTTTCTAATCGTTAGATACCTACCAGAAATCAACAGCACAACGTAGCACAATGAGAGAAAATAAAAGCATGTGAATGATGCATCCACTGGAAAGTCATTAAGTAGCAGGGATTCTGACTGACTGGTATACTGGGCAAGAATTCAGCCTCACTTATAAAAGAGTAGTTATTAAAGGCTGTTGGATTGTTGTTAAAGCACTAGGAACACATTTGAAGATAATCACACTCTTTAGATGTTCAACATAAAAAAGGCCCCTGTCTCACCAGTGCATGAGCTCAGTTGCAGAAACATATCAGCATAAAGCAAAATACATTTAGGGTGCTAATGTTAGAGGCTGCAAAGAGACATCAAAAAGGATTAAGGGCTACATATTACAGCTGTGGCTGAGAACGAGTGGCAATGGAGGGGAGGACAGTGCTGCAGCTTACACGCCCTTTCCAAGACTCTGCTCAGAGAGGCAGGGCATGCAGTGAATAGGGAGGAAAAAGGGATCCAAAGACTTGGGTGCCTTTCCCAGCTCTACCAATAATCTGCTGAAGGACCATAGGCAAATCACTTCCCCTCACTGTGTCTCTGTTTACCCTCCCACCGTTTGTCCATGTGCAATATAAACATAAGCTCTTTGAGGAAGGTGCTGTTTTAGTGCTATACTAACATTGTACAATAGGGCCACAGTCTCGGTTGGTGACTGGAGGCAGTAACATAATTAAAATACTTAAGTGCTCTATTTTACTTGCCCTGGTTTTGAGATATGCTATTAGCATAATTTATGCAAGACAAGATGAAGGTAGCTACTGCTCTAAAGAATTTATTATCTAAATTGACAGAGACAGGATGCATTGGGAAACCCAGAGGAGAGAAGGACTTGGCAAACTCCCACAAGTTATAGGACAGTCAGGCACAAAATACCTAAAACAAACTTTATGGGCTCTTTTGCCAGACCAGGAACATTACAGAGCCTAACCCTCACAGTTCTTCTAGATGACAAGGCAGGCTGCAGATGGATTCTAAATAAGTAAGCGGAAGGCATAAAGGATAAACAGAAACAAGAGGAAAACCAAGGACAGTGTAGGACCCTTATTCAACAAAGAGGGTAAAACAATAAAAGAAAATGTGGAAATGGCAGAGGACCTAAACACTTTCTTTGTTTCGATCTTCACCGAGAAGGTGGGTGGAGATTGGATGTCTGATGTAGAGGAGGGCACTAGAAAGGAGATAGGGTCAGAAGCTAAAATAGGGAAACAACAAGTTAAAAATTACCTGGACAAGTTAGACGTCTTCAAGTCTCCGGGGCCTGATGATATGCATCCTAGAGTGTTCAAGGAGCAGACTCAGGAGATATCTGAGCCACTAGCTATTATCTGAAAAATCATGGAAGACGGGTGAGATACCAGAGGACTGGAAAAGGGCAAATCTAGTGCCCCTCTACAAAAAGGGAAATAAGAGCAATCCAGGGAATTATGGACCAGTCAGTTTGAACTCTGTACCAGGAAAAATAATGGAACAGATAATTAAGGAGTCGATTTGCATATATCTGGAAGAGAATAAGGTGCTTAGGGCTAGTCAGCATGGATTTGTCAAAAACAAATAATGTCAAACCAACTTGATAGCTTTCTGTGATGTGGTAACGAGCTTTGTGGATAGAGGGGAAGTGGTAGATGTGGTATATCTAGACTTTAGTAAGGCATTTGATACGGTCTCACATCACATTCTCATTAATAAACTGGGGAGGTACAAACTAGATGGAGCTACTATAAGATGGGTGAAAAACTGGTTGGATAATCGCTCCCAAAGAGTAGTTATCAACAGTTCACATTCAGGCTAGAAGGACACAATGAGTGGGGTGCCATAGGGATCTGCCCTAGGTCTGGTTTTATTTAACATTTTTATCAATGACTTAGATGATGGCATAGAGAGGAAACTTATACAGTTTGCAGATGATACCAAGCTGTGAGGGGTTGCGAGTGCTTTGAAGGATAGGATCACAATTCAAAATGATTTGGACGAAATGGTCTGAGATAAATAAAATGAAATTCAATAAAGGTAAGTGTCAAGTACTCCACTTAGGGTTGAATAACCCATTGCACACATACAAAATGGGCAATGACTGCCTACGAAGGAGTACTGCAGAAAGGGATCTGGGTGTAATAGTGGACCACAAGCTAAATATGAGACAGCAGTGCAAAAAAAGCGAACACCATTCTGGGGTATATTAACAGGAGTATTGTGAGTAAGACATGAAGTGATTCTTCCACTCTACTCTGCACTGATTAGGCCTCAACTTGAGTATTGTGTCCAGTTTTGGGTGCCTCATTTCAAAAAGGATGTGGAGAAACTGGAAAATGTCCAGAGAAGGGCAACACAAGTTATTAGAGAACTGGAACATTTCACCAATGAGGGAAGATTGAAAGAGCTGGGTTCATTTAGTCTAGAAAAAAGGAGATAGAGGGGATATGATAACAGTTTTCAAATACCTCAAAGGTTGTTACGAGGAAAGAGGAGAAAAATTATTCTCCTTAATTACAGATGGTAGGACAAGAAGCAACGGACTTAAATTACAGCAAGGGAATTTCAGCCTAGACATTAGGAAAACATTCTTAAGTGTCAGGTTGATTAAACACTGGAATAAGTTGCCTCGGCAGGTTGTGGAATCTCTTACATTGAGGTTTTTAAGAGCACGTTACACAAACATCTGTCAGGGATAGTTTAATGGGGTGCTTGGTCCTGCCATGAGTGCAGGGAACTGGACCTGATGACCTGTCATGGTCCCTTCTGGTTTCTACGATTCTAAAAGGCAATAGTGAGACCTCATCTAGAGCACTGTGTGCAGTTCTGATCTCCCAAGTTTAAGAAAGATTAATTCAAAATGGAACAGGGCAGAGAAGAACTACTAGGAGGTTTCCAAGAACAGAAAACTCTTGTGAGATCTTATGAGAGGAGACTCAAAGAGCTTGATTCGTTTAGCTTAACCAAAAGAAGGTTGAGGGAAGATGATTGCTCTCAATGAATACATCAGAGGGACAAATGCCAGAGATGGATAGGAGTTATTTAGGTTAAGTGCTAACATGAACATGGGAGCGAATGGATGTAAACTAACCATCAACAAGTTTAGACTTGAAATTAAGTGATGGTTTCCAATCATCAGAGGACTGAAGTTCTAGAACAGTCTTCCAAGGGGAGCAGTGTAGGCGGTTGGGTGGGGGTGGGGGGGGTCACTTCAAGACTGAGCTTGACAAGTTTATGGAGGGATAGTATGACAAGACTTCCCACAATGTCATGTAGCCAATCTGTGCAAAGATTTCCAATGACTTGTACCAGACATTAAATGGGGAGGGCTCTCCATTACCACAAAATTCTTTCCGAGGTGTCTCGCTGATGGGTCTTCCCTAGATGCCCTGGGTCTAACTGATCACAATATTTCCTCTGGTCAGATTGGCAGAAATCCTATGGGTATTTTGTCATCCTCTGCAGCACAGGCCACAGGTCACTTGCAGGTTTAAACTAGCGTAAACGGTGGATTCTTTGGGACTTCAAGTCTTTAAATCTTGGTTTGAGGGCTTGAGTAACTCAGTTAGAAGTTGGGGTCTATTACAGGTGTAGGTGAGTGAGCTTCTGTGGCTTGCAATGTGCCGGAAGTCAAACTAGATGATCATGATGGACCCTACTGACTTTGAAGTCCACAAGTCTACTGCCTTAACACAAAAACTAAAGTATGGTTTAATCCATTAAAAATTTGATTCCTTCCAGGACTTTAGCATTACTGGTTAAAAAAAGAAGTCAGATCTATCTCACAAAGCTTTCATACAGCCTTCTATGATTTAGTTTGTTTTAACTACCTTGACAGCCTCCCATTAAATTCAATGACTAAAGCTAACTTATAAAACTAAAGGGCATGGTAGCCAATCCTATTTTTGAAAATGACTGTGAAAAGGCTTAAGTCAGCAGAGGAGGAACAAGTGCCTAATAGGGATCCGGACTTGGAATTGGAAAAAGTCTTCAAAATGAGTCCCTGAGAAAACACAATGTAACTAAAATAAGTTCGGCATTTCTCTAGTCTGTTTCTAATTGTAACCCTTCAACTATACATTAGACTTTGAATCGAACGGTGCTCTTTCAATGCACTATATGGTAGCTATTTATTTATTTATATTGCAGTAGCACCTAAGGAACCTGAGTATGGATCAGCACTCCACTATCTAGGCACTCTATATACACACACAGTGAGAGATGATCCCTGCCCCAGAGACATCATAGTCTTAACATTAGACAACATGCAACAGGTGAAGCAACCAACAAATGACTGTGAAAAGAAGTGGTGGGGGACAAAACAACAGTAGAAACTAGTATTTGAATAAATTAATGATCTCAGTCATAAGGGGTCACCTCCCTAACCAATTATAGGGAGGTGACCAATGTCCCTGGCCCTTAACTGGCTGTGTGGAGCCCTTTCTTCCCTGCCCCCATTTTCTTTGCTGCTTGACTGACCAAGAGGTCCAGCCACGGAAAAGGTAGACCAGTAGCTGCTTGCCTGATGTACTTCAGGTCAGTAAATGGGTGAGGAGGGTATTGTAAGATGCAGGGAGGAGGATGACCCCTGCTCACCAACCACAGCAGTTGGCTGGGTTAACGAAGTGGGAGGAAACTTCAGCCTGTGGAGGGATGAAGTGACTTACACCCTACCCAGAGCGAGGAGATGGGTGCTCATCCAGGCTGCTGCTCTGCAACATCCAGACAGTTCTACCACTCCCAATTGAATCCTAAAAGACTCAGCTTGGCCCAGATAGTCCACCTCTTCTGAGGTTGTTAATGAACAAAAACAAAAGAGGAATTGACACAAATGATGCCATGGCCCTAATCTGAGTTCACAAACAATCAAAGTGAGAAATAATTCCCTAATAAAATGAGTCAGCATCCAGACAGCCTGCACGCAAGCCAGCTCGCTTGCACACCCTTCCTTAAGGGCCCATCAGACAGTAGTCACCTATTGAGCTCCCTGAACCCTTTCCAGTAGAATTTCCAAGTCTGCCCTCAGCAGAGCTGTTTTACTCTCTTAAACGCCCTCCCACCACGTGACATCTCTCACATCTGTGGATGGGGCAGGGCCGCCTAAACCTAAATTAGCTCATTAATCCTATGTTGCTGAGTGAGGGTTTGTATAGCCCATCATGCTGTGTTACAGATGGATAACTAAAGGCACAGAGAAGTGAAATTACTTGCCCAAGATCAGGCAATAAATCAGTGGTAGAGACAGGAATAGAATCTACAATCCTAGATTTCTAGGCTCTTACTCTAACCTTTATTTACTCCTGCATATCCAGCAAATAGGGAGCTGTAACTACTCCTTACATTGCACAGTACGGATTCATTCAAGAGCGTTGACATCACTGGCCAATAATTTGCTTTAAAAATTTCAGGTGTGCAAAGCAATTAACCTGGTTTTAAATGAATCTGTTTATTAGCAATTTGGTTTTAGGGATCACTAGTTTTTCCTCCTTTATCTTTCTCTTTCTGTGCAATTTTCTTAGCTCCTCTTTGATGTAACAGACCCATGCAATATTTGGTTGCTAATTGAACTAGAAACTTGCATCAGCAAAGTAGGTATGGAGAGACAGCAGAATTCCAGAGTTCATATTATGCTAGTTACTGATGTATGAACACTCTTGTAATTATCTGGCTTAGGAAGAGCTCCATACCTTTGTGATTTGATGTAAGCACATACTAAAATATAAAAGTTAAGAGAGAAAATTAACTAAATTTATTGAAAGGTGATGTGCCTGGTTTTCAAAAGTGAGTCCACAGTTCTAAAGAAGCCGATGGGTTTGAAAATTAAGGTCAACACTTATAGCAGAGTTATGCCAAAGGTCCACTAATGGAACATGATACTTTTTTTTTCTGAGTCAGTAGTCTGTAGAAGAACCTAGCCCTTCTTTCCTGTATGACAAGTTGCTCTCATAAACTTGGTACCAAAGCAGAGAGCCAGCCAAGTGAGCCTTGTTTAGTTGTTATTCTGGGGTTCCTAAGCCTGAATCATTTAATATGATAACCTGGTCTCCCTGTCTCTTTCTAAATAGCAGATTCTAAACACCATGTAGCGAGAGGTCTGGGAAGGCAAGGCAATTCAAAGCTTCTTCTAAATGATCTTATTTTTCAGAGAAGGAAAAGGGGGCAGAAATCTTTTAAGAAATAAAGATCTGAGCGAGATTCTTGGGCCTCTGCTGCTTTCATTAGGAAGTTCCAAAGGGGTAGCCGTGTTAGTCTATTGCAGAAAAAGAACAAGAGTCCTGCGGCACTTTTAAAGATTTTAAAAGTGCCACAGGACTCTGTTGTTTTTCATTAGGAAGTTGGCAGTTGCAAGTTGGTGTGGAAGAGTTTCACGGCTCCCAAGATGCTTCATTTTGGGCAAATAATTCTCCATCCCCAAAGCCTTTACCTGTGCAATGCCAGCAAGATCAAACCTTGTATTAGTCAATATATCTAGATATAGCCTGCATGCTGAGAAACACTGATTTGACATTTTCAGTTCTAATTGACTTTTTCAGTTGCTCCATATTGCATAGCAGGACCCCAGAACAAAAATGAGGATATTCAAAGCTGAACCCCATAATCACCCCTGTCAGCACTGGCTTGGCAGCTTTCTTGGTATGGTATACTGGAATGAAAGACCAACAAATTCCATCCCATGTTTACCATGGAATGCTGCCTCACAACCAGCAATCACATGAGTGCCAGCAATGGCCATAAACTGAACATCCAGTCAGGCCACTATAAAGACTTAGGCCTTGTACACACTACAAAGTTATTGCGCGATAAAGCCCTTTAATGCGCAATAACAAACAGAGCGTACACACACAACTTACAGTTATTCCGCGTTAAGTCCCTTCTTTTTGCGCAAAATGTAAACCACCTAAACGAGCGTGGTTGCTGCTAACGCGGAATAGTTGTTGCGCGATGGCCAGTGTGTGTACGCTTATCGCGCAATGTGAATATAACGGAAATGGCCCACAATTCAAATTCCATCCCTTCTGCACTTCCGCCTGTACTCTATCGTCGTGACGTCATTTTTCCCGACCTCCTCTTCTGTCCCGCGAATTTTTGAATTCACCACTCTCCCTTCTGCCTCGCTGTTCGGTGCTGCTGCCTCTGTGTGCTTCGCTCGCAATGTCGTCGCGCCGCAGCAAACGAGCTCCAGCCTGGACAGCAGCAGAGGTGATGGACTTGATCGGCATCTGGGGAGAGTCCGCCGTGCAGTCACAGTTACGTGGCAGCCGGAGGAATTTTGACATTTTCGGTCAAATATCCAAAGCCATGACCGAAAAGGGGTACGAGCGAGACACCCTGCAGTGCCGGGCAAAGGTGAAGGAGCTGCGGATAACATTTCACAGAGCCAGAGAGGCTAACCGGCGCTCTGGCTCCGCGCCAGCAACGTGCAAGTACTATAAGGAGCTGGAGGCGATCCTGGGCGGCGATCCCACAACCACCCCGAACTGCACGGTAGACACCTCGGAGACTGCACCCCAGACAGAGAAGGAAGCAGAAGGCGACGAGGCAATTGTGGACGAGGAATCAGAAGAAGAAGACTACGAGGACGGAGAGAACGGAGCCACTGACCCGGGGAGCCAGGAGTTATTTTCCACCCAGCCAGAAACAAGCTCCACTGATTCCTTCTCCACGCCTACCCAGGAATCATCAGAAGGCAGCTCTGGTAAGTCCCGTTCGCAATGTCCTCTATTCTAGGTGCTACAGCTCAGCGTAGACATGGTTTTTTTGCAAGGGGTTTTTGTTTTCGGTGTCCTCAGTTCTGTTCCTTACAGAACTGTAAAGGTGTTACTAGCATTACTTAAAAACGTCATCGATGTATGCCTCGATTTCCAAGTAGTCGTTCCCTTTCAACTCACTGAACGCGTCATCCAAATATTTCCAGAGTCTTCTCTTCAAATTACATGGTAGAGCATTCCTTTGCACTCCACCATTCAGGGACACTCTTCCTTTCAGACTCGCAAGCACTCCTGCGGGCAACATTGCTGCGCACAGTCCTGCAGCGTAAGGTCCCGGCTTGAAGTCGGCAACATGAAGGAGATGCATTCTCGCTTGCAGAGGCACTCTAAGCAGTGTGAGATCTGCCTCTATTTCAGCCATCTCGGGCACGGGATCAGAACTTGGTGTGGCAATAGTCAACTCTCCGTTGTACTAGCTCTGCAACCCGTACCAAGCTTTGTGAAATCTGTTACCGCCCCCCCATAGGTCCCCTCTTGTGTATTGAAGGAATGTGTGGGGAGAACAACATCATTTGCTCCTGACCGTGGCGAGAACAATAGCGGCATTCTACATTTTTCATATCTGAACAGGAATGACCTTCGGTGGACAGTCTACAGCTGCAGCTGAGCGTCTGAGGAGGATAAGGCGGAGGCCTCGCAGGAGCAAGGAAGACGTCTTCCAGGAGCTCATGCAGTTCCATGAGGCTTCTGCGAGGGAGACAAGGCAATGGAGGAGGCAGTGCAGGCAGGACAGGAGACAGAGCAGTGCGAGGAGAGAGCAGCAGAAGGATGCCCTGATAGGCATCATGCAGGAGCAGACCAACCTCCTCAAGACCATGGTCGGTCTGCTACAGGCTCGCACCCCCCATCATCAGCCTCATATGCCTTTCAGTGCATCCACGCCACATTCCCCCCCCAGACAGTTTTTAGACCACCATGGACATCCATGGTGTAACCCTAACAGAACCCCTCCCCCAACATATGTAGTTGAGTCCCGCACCTACACCCACCTTTAGTCCCTACTCCCCTCAAACCCGAGTTTTGATCAATGTTAATTAAATAAAGTTGAATCCTTGTTAAACTTAATCAGACTTTCTTTATTTGTTTCATTAATTTAACATTAACGGTTTTTGATTCAATGAATGTTTACAGGGGAAAAACACAAAATTTCTAAAGCTTAATTTTTAACAGTTGAAACATATAGGAAATGGTTAGTAACTATATTCAAAGGTACAATTTTAACCAACAGTACTAAAATGGGTTTTTAACGCATCCCTTATGCGAACTGCCCTTAGCTGCGCCCCCCGGATACCCCTCGTGTCTGGTTGCTGGTAGGCATTTTCCAGACGTTGTGCCTCAGTGGTCCAAGAGTTCCTGAATCTCTCCCCCCGGCTTTCACATATATTGTGAAGAACACAGCAAGCCGAAATAACTAATGGGATCCTGTCCTCGTGGAGATCTAGCCTGCCATACAGCGCTCTCCAGCGCGCTTTTAAACGGCCAAAGGCACACTCCACAACCATTCTGCATCTACTTAACCGGTAATTGAAACGCTCCTTGTCAGGATCCAACTTCCCGGTGTACGGCTTCATGAGCCATGGCATCAGTGGGTAGGCGGGGTCCCCAAGTATCACCACTGGCATCTCTACACCGCCCACAATTATTTTCTCGTCTGGAAAAAATGTGCCAGCATCTAGCCTTCTGAATAGTCCAGAGTTTCTAAAGATGCGTGCATCGTGCACCTTTCCAGACCAGCCAGCATTAATGTCCATAAAGCGACCACGGTGGTCCACCAGTGCCTGTAGAACCATCGAAAAGTATCCTTTCCTGTTGATGTATTCAGAGGCAAGGTGGTCGGGAGCGAGAATAGGGATGTGAGTCCCATCTATTGCACCCCCACAGTTCGGGAAGCCCAACTCATTAAATCCTGCGATGATCTCCCTCACGTTTCCCGGGGTCACCATCCTCCTGAGCAGAATACGGTTGATGGCTCTGCATACTTGTGACAGTGCCACTCCAACGGTCGAGCGTCCAACCCCAAACTGGTTTGCGACCGAGCGGTAGCAGTCTGGAGTCGCCAGTTTCCAAAGTGCGATAGCCACACGCTTCTCCACGGTCATGGCGGGTCTCATCCTCGTGTCCTTGCATCGAAGGGCAGGGGCAAGCTCCTGGCATAGCTCCATAAATGTGGCTTTCCGCATTCTAAAGTTCTGTTGCCACTGATCATCATCCCACAGCTGAAGGACGATTCGTTCCCACCAGTCTGTGCTCGTCTGCCGGGACCAAACACGGCGGTTCAGGCTGTGTTGCTGGTCCGCGAAACTGATCAGAATGTCCGTTTGGTTTTCAATGCTGTCATCATCCGAGACCGAGTCATCCGTGTCATGCTCCGAATCATAGCCAAAGGCAAACCGCAACAGAATCTGGGCTGTGTTCACAATGCTGAAGGCAGCATTCAAGATCACAGCTGAATCCATGTCGATTCTGAAAAGGCAGTGCCGAGAAGAAGGTTGCTTCAATTTGAAATTCGCGCTCGTTGCTATTGGCAACCGCTGGGTAGCGTCAGTAGCGGAATGCACCACGGGAGATGATACTGGGGACTCTGGGATACGTACCCACAATCCCCTTCGCTTTCCTGGAGGACTGCGCTCAGAAGGGGGGGGGCTTTGTTCCGTTAGAGCAAGCATAGTGTGTACGCGATCTCGCGCAACAACAGCCACGGGAGAATTAATGCGGAAGAGGATTATTGCGCGTTAAAAATGGTAGTGTGTACATAGCCTTAGTTATAGACTGATCTGGACTATGCCCCAACCCCAAGCTCTCTCAGTGAAAAACAAATGGGTAAAGCTGAATCCAGGCAAAGCTAGCAAAAAGAGAAGCATGTCAAGTAATACTACTCATGGTGACAAAACACACACATTTCCATCTCTCAGGGGCCAGACAAATGCTCTCTATCCTCTGGGACTTTAACGTGGCAACAGTGATTAGACACATTCATGCCTTCAAATTTGATTAGTGCCCCCTCATATTTAAGAATTAAACCATGTCTCCTGAAATTGCTCCACACAATATAGCTGCTGTTTAGCAAGGCAGATTAACACTCACACCCGGCTGGAGCTTTGCTCTTCACTCAATACAGAGTCCAAGTAAAGATCTCTCTTCTGATATTCAAAGTCCTCCATCAATCAGACTCTAAAAGCAGAGCTCTCTCACCATATTAACATGACTTCTGAGGACCAATAAAAGACTCAGTCAACAGAAAGACTCATTAGTATAGACGGCAGAACTTCAAAAGGAGCTGGGCCTAGTCTATGGGAATGACCACAGGATATGCCAATTTTTTAATTAAAGGCAAAGATAATTCCCCCACCCTCCGCTGCATTAGTCTTGCCTCAGTAATATCTTCTTATGCATAGTCTGATAACACACCCACTTACAAACAGAAAAAAGAAAAAGAAAGGAGCTACTATATATTAATCAGTGTGCTTCTTCTACTTGAGGAGACAGATGATAAAGTGTTTAAAAATAGAAATAACACTATTTGTCTCCCCAACAAAACCAGAGAAGAAATTACTCTAAAGATATGTTTGTTTTGCAAAATTCTAAGGAGTCCTGTGGCACTTTTAAAGACAAACAAATTTATTTCTCTCGTGAGCTTTCATGGGAGAAAATCCCACTTCGTCAGATGCTTTGAAGATGAGGAACTTACCCTTCCCTGCATTTATTTTCCTCCCATTCTGCAAGTCATAGGATCAGGTCAGACTGTTACAGAAAATCAAAGCAGTTTTGATTCAAACACTGAGGAACAGCATATAGAGGAAGGTGAGGTAGCTGTGTTCAAACAAATGGATAACAAATCACAGCTTCAAAGAGAAACTGCAGAATTTGAATTCATATGTAGATTTGACACCATTACCTTAGGGTTAAATAGGGACTACCACATTTTTTTCCTCATTAAAACAGGTGATTTGATGTGCTGTTCCCCATGGTTTGAATCTAAACAACTGATTTGATTTGCTGTAACAGTCTGACCTGAGCCTATGACTTACACTTCCCTGCATTTATTTTCCTCCCATTCTGTAAGTTCCCCATCTTCAAAGCATCTGGGGAGGAGGCCTAAGGGCAGTGGGGAGGATGGAACCAAGAGTGCTGCTGGGGACTGACCTCTCTGACTGCTGCTCCAGCCCCAGAGGGGCTGACTGAACCATAGCTGCTGCTCCAGGAGCCTAGGATCACTGCTACGGAGGTCAGCTTGCTGGCCAGCTGCTCCAATGGACCCGGGACTGCTGTTCCAACAGTCCTGGGGCTCACTGCAGGCCACTGCTCCAGCAAGCCCAGGGAACGACTGCCAGTCACTGCTACAGCCCTGACATTGCTCCTGCAGTCCACTGGGGGTGAGCCAACTTCAGCAGCTGCTTCAGCTTTGCGATCGCTGTTCCAGTGGCCTTGGCAGGGCCAGATTATCAAAGGGGCTTAAGCCCAGCAAAATCGGGGCCCCAGGCTCAAGCCCCGAAAACCTTGGATGATCGGGAGATGACCCTGCTGAGCGCTGGCAGGGTAGGAGCACAGAGAGCACTCCTGCACAGCCAGTGTTGTGCAGAGAGGGGGGCGGGCTCTGCACTCTGCCCCTGGGCTGGCTGGTCCACCTCAGGGCCAGGGCAGGCAGAGCCCACTCACTCCACCTGGTGGGGGGGGAGGGGGGTAGCTGGTGCGCCCTTTGGCTGCGCTGCTCCGGCCCAGCACACTGCTCTCTAGGGCCTGCGGCCCTGGAGGGTTGCAGGGGTCTGGTGCCATGCCATGTGCCATCCGCCCCCCCCCCCCAGCAGACTGGTGGCAGCGGGGAGAACCCATGGGGGTAGCCCCACTGTGGGGGTGGGCGACCCTGCGGTGGGGGTGAGCCCGGAGATCCCGGGCTGGTTAATCCAGCCCTGGGCCTTAGGGCTGACAACTGCTCCAGTCTTGCCCCGGAAGAAGCGCCAGAAGACCATGGAATCCATGACTTCTATGACCTTCATGACAGAATCAGAGCCCTATCTTTACTTTAATTTGTGAGAATGCATAGAATGGATAGACCAGTAAAGACTTGAGAAATTAGAGCTAAAGTTCAATGAAATGACTTGCTGAAAATGTGAATGAATAGCCAAGATACAAATTCACACTGGGAAAACACACACATTATTGGTATTGTCTGGCCCTGTTTACGCTTCTTGATAGCAGGGGTTCTGCTGAATTGGGGCTGAAGACAGTTTGACTAACAGTATGGGACAAAACCACTTTCAGGACCACTGCAGAAAGCATTTTTGAGAAAGCTATTATGCGATCTATCACGCTGTTGGAAACTGTTCTGACCCATTCACAATAGCAGTTGAATTGTTTACAGCACTGACAGCACTTAAAAATAAGTCATATAGAATTTAGTAAGGATGAAGTCAATAGGATTCTAGAGAAATGATGCATAGAAATTACTCTGAATGTCTAAAGAATTTAATAAAGAGAGATACTTTCTACCGACCTTTTAAATCATTCCATATAACATAAATGCAAGGACACAATTATAAAATTCTACAGGATTGTTCAAATGGCCTTTAGAAAGTTTATAATTTTCCATTAAATTCTATAGCTCTTTTTGTAAGGGAAGAGATCTGTTACAGTTCTCACCAAATGGGTTAATTTCTTAGTATGTACTGGATTCAAATTCTAGATATAAATATGCTGGAAACTTAAAAAAAAAAAAAAAAAAAACAGAGGATGAAATTAAAATTTAAAAAATAGCAAGTGTAATTTGTAACACCTATATACAAGGGAGCCAGGTGCACACTACACTGCACTAATGTTCAGTTTTTAATGATACTCACACCAATACAGGGTGAATCGCTTTATTACTTTGTTTGCCCCAAACCACATATACAACTGCACTATTTCCCACTCTCTTTGGGCTAGCGTATAGCACAGTAAATGTTGGAGTTCTATATATTCTGAACAGCCTTGGACTAACAACCGATTAAGTCACCTCCCCACACACCCCTTTTTTGTACTAAAAGATTAAGATTGTTCCAAGCAGCTAACAAATATGATACAAGAAGTAAAGGAAGGTTCAGAGCAAGACTGCCAAGTCTGAGCAAAAATACACAAATGGGAGTGGGTAAGTGGCCATGCACTAGCTGCAGGGAAGCACATACCACTCCTTTTTAAAAGGAACTTAACTTTAAACCCAGTCAATTAAAAACCATTTATTTAAAATATCTTGCAGGGACTACATATGTTCCCCAACATAACTTATTTTTCTGATTTTTTGAAGAACTTTTCACTCCCACATTGATGTAAGCAGTCAGATAAGATGACTAGACAGGGATAGCCGTGAAATCAACTATACACAAGGTGCTGTCAGAGGCGCTAAATCAATAAACTGGAAAAACAAAAAAAGAAAATATTCTCACTGATCTTTCAGCTAGTCAGTGATTTTAAGAGATAAATACGGTCTTTTTCGTATCTGTACAGCATCTAGTAAAATGGGATCTTGGGCCATGTCTAGGCTCCTAGGCACTAAGGTAATACAAAAACAATAAGGGAGGTAAAAAGGAGAGAAAAAAAATTAGATTTGATTTTAAATTGATTGTGTCCGTTTAAACTAATGCTCACCTGCAGTAACTCAGTCCAGATGCATAAAGTTAGGAAAAAACTGAGAAATAAGAGAAACAAAGGACACAAAAATATGGGAGATACCAGAGCTAGATAATTTTATGACTAAATGTTTGCAAATACACACTCTGTAATAGAGGTAACTGAATCAAACCCCTGACATCTAGGTGTATGCTAATTGCAGGAAGGACGACTGAATTTTCATCCCCCACATATATCACAGAAGATGCAACTAGGCCATCATTGGCTAGGGATTAATTATTTGATATATGTACAATGCCAAGCATCACCATTCACTCCCTCCCACCCAACCTCGTCCCCCTGAGGCCCTGTACTCTCCTCCAGCTCTCCCCAAGGCTCCAGCCCTCATTCGCTCCTCTTCCACCTCTTACTTGCTGTTCTCCTCCTCCCTTCCTTGTTGCTCAATCCACTCCAGCTCTGTTCTTCTGCCAAAAGCTGGGCTCCCTCTTCTCCATGGCTGCCAGACACTGCCAGGCCCTTTTCTTGACTAGACTTTCCAGTCAAACACCAGACACGAGGCAACACTAGCTGTTGCTTCTCTTGGGTGAAGACCCACATCTCACTCTTCTGACCAGGGTATGCATAAAACAAACAATTTCCTGCTTTTGCTACGTTATTCCCCACACAAAACAGTCTGCCTAAAACAGACCATTTTGCTTTCTGTTCAGAGACTGACAGAATGATGGCTACAAGTGAAAGTTACCACACAGTTCTTTCTATGCAACTTGCAAGCCTACTTTATTCTCAAGGTAAAAAGTATTACAGAGAAAAAATATTCAAATCAAGCAAAAAGTCCTGTGATACTTTTAAAGATTCAAAGTTATTTATCACGTGAGCTTTCGTGGGTAAAATCCCACTTCAGACACATGAAATGGAAATGACAATATGGAAGGGAATACATAAATGCAGAGAAGGGTAAATCACAAGGTCAGTTCAGATTTTTCAGCAAACCTAGCAAGTTGCTTTCATTCAAATAGTGCAGAACAACAGATAAGAAGGTGGGATGGTTAAGGGGTAGGGGGGTGGGAGGGGAATCACCTTTTGTAATGAGAGTCAGGCCAAATCTCCATTCAGACCTAATTTAACTGTGTCAAATTTGCATAAGAATTGTAACTCTGTAGATTCCCTTTGGAGTCTTGAAGTTTCTCTGTTGAAAAACAATAGGAAAACCTACACAAACTACGGTAATAAGATTAGCAGAGTTAACTCCAACCCTAACATGGATTCTGGCAAGAGCAATCCTTCAACCCACACTCTAAGGGAATCTTTGTGGTTACCAGTTTATGACCACTTCAGCTCAGAACAAAAACACACATGACAAGTTTACTCACCCTTTCATACAGATCAGGAGTCTGATCTGGAGCTCCCAGAAGCTGGTAAACAAATTCACTTGGAAATAAGATATATTTTTAACAGGGAGGGTAATTTATGATTGTAATAACTTACCAAGGAGTGTGGTGGATTCTCTATCACTGAAATTTTTAAAATCAAGATTGGATGCTTTTTTAAAAAAAAATTGCCTGTGTGTGGGAGAAATTCTATGGCATCTGTTATACAGGCGGTCAGACTAGATATTGATCTGTTGGGGTAGGTTGGGCAAATCCTACATTCCTATTTTAGAACAGCCTGAGAAACTCTGCCAGTAATTAAAATTCACAGGCAGAAGAAGTATTCTTTATTATCATTTAATAGATAATGACATAGAGAGTACGCTTATAAAGTTTGTGAACAATATCAAACTGGGGGGGGGAGGGGACTGCAAGTGCTTTAGAAGAGAGGATTAAAATTCAAAATGATCTGAACAAACTGGAGAAATTGTCTGAAGTAAATTGGATGAAATTCAAAAAGGACTTCCACTTAAGAAGTGAAAATCAGCTGCACACATATAAAATGGGAAATGACTGCCTTAGGAGTGCTGCAGAAAGGAATCTGGAGGTCATAATAGTTCACAAGCTAAATATGAGTCAACAGCATCAACACTGTTGCAAATAAAACCCAAACAATCTGGGGTCATTAGTTGGAGTGTGTAAGCAAGACAAAGTAATTCTTTCTCTCTGTTCCACACTGCCTAGGCTTCAACTGGAGTATTATGTCCAGGGCCACCCTGTGTGGCGGAGGGAGCAGCCTGCACCTCCTTCCCCCCCCCCCCCCACTGTCTCCAGGGTCCCTTCAGTGCTGAGTGGGGGCCAGGGCCGCAGGCCATCCTCCCTGCACAGGGTTATGTGCCCTCCCTACCCACAGCCAGCTGGTCTGCCCTGCCCCATGGAGCAGGGTGGGGCAAGCCAGCATGTGGCTGGAGCTCAGCAGGGATGGCTGAGTCCATCCCACCCTCAAGCCCTGCAGAGCAGAGCCTCAGCCACATGCTGGCCCTGGACCACACCGACCCCCCTCAGGGCTGAACGGGTCTCCCTCCAGGGCCAGGGCTGCCCTGCCACCAGTCTGGCCTGCACGGGGCGGGGAGGGTGAATTTCAGCAGCCAGGGTCGGGATCTCTCCGATCTGGCCCTGGTATGGGCTGACCTGGGGCCCACCCTGCAGGCCCTTAGCAGGGCCCGGGGGACCTGGCCTGTATAGGTCCCCCCTCCCTGGGTCACATGCAGGGTGGGTCAGAGACCCCCTCCTGCTCTGTGCTATGGGGGGGGGGGGCTGCAAGGCATGGGGCGGAGCACAAATGTGGGCTTGCCCCTGGCCCACCCCCAGCATGGGTGAGGGTGCCCCCACAGGCCAATTGATCCTGGGCCCCACACATCCTCAGGGATGGCCCTGATTGTGTCCAGTTCTGGGTGCCACTTTTCAGGAAAGATGTGGACAAACTGGAAAAAATCCAAGAGGAAAGCAACAAAAGTGATTAAAGGTCTAGAAAACATGAGGAAAGATGAGGAAAAATGGGTTTATTTAGTGTGGAGTAGAGAAGACTTGTGGGGTGGGGGTGGGGGGGAAGAGGAACATGACAGGTCTCAAGTACATAAAAGGCTGTTACAATAAGCAAGGTGAAAAATTGTTCTCCTTAACCTGTGAGGATAGGACAAGAACCAAATGGGCTTATATTGAAGTGTGTGTGGTTTATGGTGGACACTGGGAAATTTTTTCAACTGTCAGGATAGTTGAGCACTGAAATAAATTGCCCAGGGATGCTATGGAATCTTCATGTTTGGAGATTTTTAAAAACACCTTCCAAGGACAGTCGAGAGAATGCTTACTTATGTGTTGCGTGCAAGGGACCAGTCTCTCTCTATATATATTTCACTAGAGCCTAGAGAGAGAGAGAAAGTATTAAAAATTAAGGCCAACAATGTTTTTTTCTGAATTTAATCTGCTGCTGCACTCAATATTATAATTTCATAGAACTCTTGTTCAGTAAAAGCCAGGTCTAGCTGGTAAGTATTCCATTAACTGCCATTATCAATTAGAACTCACTGGAAATAGAGTTTATTTTCACAGTATGAGGTTCTGGGAATTCATCTGTATGTGTTTAAAAAAACTGCATATATGATTCCATTAGCTCCCTCTGGGGGGGGGGGGGGGGGGGGGGGCCCCCAGAAATTCAAATACTCTGCAACAACATTTCCAAATGGATGGAGCACAGCTCTTTATTATTTCTAAGGTGCAGATCACCATCTATTATAAAATGTGCTATTCCAAACAAAACGAACAAGATGTCCTGCGGCACTTTTAAAGCTCATGTAAAAAATAAATTTGTTAGTCTTAGAAGTGCCACAGTACTCCTTGTTCGTTTTGCTGAACTAGACTAACACGACTACCCCTTTGGAACATGTTAACTTTAGTAATGAAAGTTTGTGTTCTACTTGTTCAAGCTCTCTCTTTTTCCTCCTTGACAGGATAAAGTGAAATGAAAAATGTCATTGGCTTGGAGCCACCACCTGCTATTCTAACATTTGTTACCCAGTAATACTTTAAAAAAAAACAAAAAAAAACACAAACACAAAAAAACCCCCACCAATTAAAATAAAACAAACAAAAAACAAACAAAAAGCCTATTAAAGGAAGTTGGTTAAAAAACCTGCAAGAAACTTATCACACCCTCAATCCCATTCAAACAGACTGATTATTTTGAAATTTCAACTGGAAATAATCAGAGAAAAAATGATGAAATATTTCCAACAAAACATGTTTTTCCCTACTCAGTAGCTCCTTCCATTCTCCTCCCTACAAAGCCTTTCCCAACAGATATTAACAATACAAACTTTTGGATGTATTTAAGCAATTGGACTTTTTGGCAGACATTTTTAGAAGGATGTTTTGGTAATATTTCTTTTCCTACAGTCACAAAATCGAGGTGTGTATTAACTGCCTCAGTCTAGTATCTAATTATATCCCAACAAGGAAGGCAAATAGTGCAATTTGATTACATGCCAGACACAGTTTGTATCAGATGCCTTTGAAGACATGTACATGAGGAGCCTGACCCCATGTTTTGGCTAAATGAGCATCAGTCCACAACGTACATTTCAGCAATGACACCTGACATGGCCTGTGCTGGACATGTAGCTACATGGTACTATTTGCTTTTCTTGCCGCAAGCATGCACTAGGATGTTCCAGGGTTAGCACTGGTTGGTTTTACAACTGTAGTGAAAACTCTTAAATTATCAATTAATCAAAGAAGAGGGAAAGTTCAGGATACAGAATTAAAATTAGGCAAAAAGTGACAGCCATCTATTCGTCTCCCATTAATACAAGCCCTTCATTAGTACTCTTAAGATACTTGTAAATTGCAAAAGGAAACACACTTGCTGCCAACTTAACATTCATATCTTTCTCAGAGATAAGTTGATGTGAGAGCAAGCAATTTTTACTGTTATTTAAAGAAACACTGAAAGAACTAAAAAACCATGATGATTTATTTCTTTGTTTGTTTCACTCTGGAAGGCAGTTTTTTATAACAGTGCAAGCTTTAGATAATGGCCCACTAATCAAAAGGCTTTTTTTTTTAAATAAATCAAGAAAGCAAATACGTGCTTATTTTAACAATAAAGCAAAATTTCTGATATAACAAAATAGCTATTAGAACTCAGAACATTCACAATATTGCTGTTTTCACAGCTGATAATTTGCTGCCCTTTTCTCCACCTTGCCTAATGGAGTTCTTCATATGAGCATTTCCAATTCAAAGAATGCCTCATTGTTGCACAGGCATGCAATGAGCGATGTTCAGGCAGATGTATGCACCCTCATGGAGCCCTAAAGGACATCTACCTACAAGAAGCTCAGTATATAAAGGTGGGGGAAGGGGAGGGGGTGTTTAAATTCTGCATGCATACAGCAAACAGATGCAGATTAACAGATAAATATATAGTCAACGCCTAACATTAAAAAAATCCAGAGTTATTATTTGCTTCTGGTGTTATAGCATAGAGGGATCACATTTAAAAATCACTCATGAACAACCAGAGTAAGAATTTACTTACATTTGAAAGAGAAACAGCTAATATTTTTTCAGAAAATAGCATGACTCCAGGAGCAATGATTTAAAAACAAAAAACAAAAAAGATTGATGACAAAACAGTGAGCAGATGCAAACAGATAGATGGGTGGGTGTTCAGAAAGTGAAAGGAGAGATGCGGAGAACCACCTGAACCCACCATGTTTGCTCATCAACCTCAGGTTCACCCAAAAGACCCTTCTGAACACAACGACTTTTCCATTCCACAGTTTATAACAAATCTGGGCAGCTTATTTATTATGTAACCAACCAACTTTTTAAAAAATGTTTTGTTTACAACATTCAAGTTGACAGTGTCCTTTTTAAATGTCAGCCCCCTTTTTTTTTTTCAGCCAGTTGAACTGACCCGTAATGTAGCAGAACATCATGTACAAGGCACCTGAGGTTGACACCCATTTCTCAAACAGGCACCAGTCTCCCTCGATTAGTCAGAATGCAGAGTATTTAGTAGCATAGCTGTTATAGACACAGCTCCCGCCATTGTCCTCTTCAGCAATATTTAATTAAATATAAACACAGTGTTAGCTTTCACCGTACAATCTGTTTAGCAGGCAAAAGGACCCCTTTCATATATGGTACTTGTATAAGAAGTCTGCCATGCAAAACAATTACATCAGTCCTGCAGCAGGGGAAATTAATTTAACAGCAATTATTGTTGTGCAAATAAGAGCACTTATAGGACACAGCCATTCACATCCTTCCAGCGCTCTGCCATCTTTTGTAACATGGCACCCTCCATGGAAAAGACAATTGGGGAAAGAGGATTATTAAAATTTGGAAGGCCATGTTGCAGGAAGCCAAAGCACTGGACTGTTCACGTCGCTGCTCCAATGATCACTACATGTGCAGCTGAGCTCCAAGGTCAACTTTAAAGGGGGAGAAAGGGTGGAACGACAAGCTGGAAAGATAGTGTGTCAGCAAGGGCAAGCTGTGAACACAGCGGGTGATGGTCACAAAGGCAACCCATCCTTACTGAGAAGGGCTCACAAACTTAGATCCTCCCTCCAGTTGCCAAGTTTTCCCATGTGCTCATAGGCAAGCATCCCTCACCAGAGCCCCACACTCATCTGCCAGCTGCGAACTTCACCTCATCACCCAGGAACAAACCTCATCACACCGCCCAGCAATTGCTCCAAACCTTCCCATTCCTCTACAGTAGCAAAAAATCAACAGCACTTAGCACTTTTATACCTCTTTCTGATCACCTTAGGCACAAATTGGAACAGATGCTAACATAGGATTTTCTTGGAAATCCATTCTCCAGAAGAGGCATAAGCAGAGAAAGCATGTACAGGGATCATCTGAAAGACAGTGCTATGCAAGAGCAACGACCCCGTGTACCCAAAAGTCAACAACTAGATTCCAAGAATTTTAGAAACCAAACTCAGTATTACTTCAGTTAACAACGTTTACAAGTCTGGGTCAGTGCCAGAGGCCACGGGAACATTCTCATTTTGCAACAGACCCCAGGGAGAGCAAGAACTGGTATCCCTGAAAGGCACTGTGTCTGAGGCAAAAAGCATGCTAGTTTAGTATTTATCTTTTTATAAAGCAGCAGTTAGGAGAGAAGGGGAAACTATATCAGAGTGGCTAATCCTAATCCCCTAATCCTTGGAAAAGTCCTGTCAGGATCTTTACTGGCTACAAGCCAAGAAGGACCTTGTTTAAAGATTTCATCTAAAATAGAACAGTGTCAAGGGGCAGCGCTTCAATGGACATGCTATTGTAGTTCCAAAAGGGGTAGCTGGGTTAGTCTATTGTAGAAAAAAGAGTCCTGTGGCACTTTTAAAGACTAACAGATTTATTTATCGCATGAGCTTCCGTGGGAGAAAATCCCACTTCAGAGGCTTTGAAGATGTGAAATTTACTTCAAAGCATCTGACGAAGAGGGATTTTCTCCCACGAAAGCTCATGCGATAAATAAATCTGTTAGTCTTTAAAAGTGCCACAGGACTCTGTTTTTATGCTAATGTAGCTGATGGAACTTGCCTAGGTTTCTCAACTTGAGCATTTTAGTGTTTCACCACCTAGCTTGGAGATAAAGAAGGCTTTTTGTCTCTCACTAAAGCAGTTTTCAAATATTTGTTTTGGGGACTATAAAGTACAAGAGAAAGATCTGTCTTTAAGTCACAGAAGCATGAGTGTTTACATTTAGGGAACTTGAATGATTCAAGTTAGTTTTCTCACTATCTATTTCATTGTATTTTCACTATATATTTAAATGTTTTACTGTAACATTCTACTATTAATCAGTGTATCAGAAGTGTTTAGCTATTACAGTAAGAGGGGCTTTAGAAAGGGGCAGAATAATATGAGTAGGACCACCACCACCTAGGTCGTTAGTCTTAAGTACTTATAGAAGTATAGTACTGTATTGTGGTTAAGGTTAGCCACAGGAGAGAGCCAAGCAAATCTGCAGATATCTGCTTTATCCATGGATCCTTTTTGCAAATCACGGTTTGGATGCGGATACAAATTTTGTACCTGTGAAGGACTCTATTTAGAAGATCTGGGTTCAAATTCCAGAGTGACACTGGACAATAATTTAATTATTCTCAGTGCCTTTATTCCTTATCTGTACAATGGGGCTAAAAATCATTCCTTCCTGTCATTCTTTAAGTGGTCTATTTGAAGTGTGATCTCTTCAGGAACAGATTTGACTGCGTGTTTGTACAGAGCTTGGCACAATGGGGCTCTGATCCGAGATGGGGCCTCTAGAGGCTATTGTAATGCAAGTAATAAGTTACATTTTAAAAATTTACGCACAAAATTAAAAGGACAGAGGTGAGGAAATGGGAAGATGCAGATGGCCCCAGTAGCTTTGTAATGAAAAGTCCCTAAAAAGTTTGCTTAAAATGTGTTGGATACTGAAACAAATTTGCTGGGACAGGGGATTGATCAATGTACTTCGTTTAGCACTTCAATACTACAGCAATGGGCGCTACAGAAATGCTATAAGTAGATAAATATGGCAAAAACTCCTTTAGACTGTTCACCTACAGCCTGGGTGCATTACTAGTCTATTTATTCTACTTCCTGTTATTTTCTTCCTACTTCCTATCACCCTTACGTATAACATGCCCAGAGCCTGGAGACATATACTTTTAAAGTTGTATTCATTATCAGCAAACACACTATTGTTGTCTCACGTCTATCACATTCAATAGCAGAAGAGGCAGCCCACATCTGAACAATGGTTCAAAAGTGAATCCTGCCAATGGTTTTCGTAACTTCTGGAGACTGGCCTGCTTCAAGGGTACAGGATTGTTGTTACCTTTCTCATAGAAAGGGCAGGTCAGGGGCACATCCTTCCAGACCAGTTCCACTTCCCAGCCTCTGTTCTATTGCTATGCCCTGAACTGTAAACATACAATAGGCTCCTTAACATCACCTGAAAAAGCCAAATTGTTACAATAGCTGTGAGGAATTGCAAGTAGGGGACCTTCTGTATTTCATTAATAAGACAAATTCTGCTCTCTGAAACAGCTTCCACAGAAATCAATAATATACCTGTATTAGTACTGGTCATCAGCACAGATCAGTTTTACTTTAGGTAGACTACATCTTATGTCCTTTCAGTGGCCTGTTGACACCTACATATCAAGAATAGGATAGTGACTAGCATTATATGGAAGAAACAGATTACAGCAACAGCCACATTGATAGAAAAGCCATTACACATAGACCTTTGCACACACAGTTATCTTTTTCTTGCTTTGAATGAACTTGACCCTAGCAGCCCTACACATGAGGTTGCATTCTTGGTTCCCTTACAAATCCCTGATTTCAGGCACTTAATTCACTGGTGAAGACTAAAAGCCATTCAAACCTAATGTGACAAAGCCTAATGTAGATGCAACTGGAGGTCTCAGTTACAAATAGTTGTATTTTCTTCTTGAGGTCATTTCAGAAAAGAACAAAAAAGGCAACTGATTTTTGGGGAGTCTGATTTCAACAGGAACTCTGCTCTCTAGCAAAAACATTTAAAAGAAGAGATGTACAGTGCAGCCTACAGAATTATATTGTAACCTATCCTACTGTGCCAACACACATTTGTAGACTGCCAGTTCTGCAGGGCAGATATCTTGTTATTTGTTTGGCACAGTTTATCAGTTATGAGGTATACGTATGGCATTATATGAGCCATAAGTAATATGGCACCCGGGGTCAGATTTTCTGCTCCAATTTGCCATGCAAATCTAATACGCTGTTTAGCACAGCAAAGATCAGGATAGTTTTGCAAGTAGATGTCTGTATGTCAATTTAGGTGCCTAAACTTTGAGTAACCCTCCTTTTTAAATGCTGGAAATTACAGGTGCGTACTAAATTCCCCTGGCAATGCAAGGGTTGTGGGAAACACTCAGCGTAGCATTTCTGTCTGACCATGGGCAACTCACTTAATCTCTCTGTGCCTCAGTTATTAAGTTCTGCCTTGCCTCATAAGGGAAAGGTGAGGAGACATACATTAAAGATTTTGAAGTGTTCAGATACTAGAGTAATGGGGAACACAAATACCTAGAATAGTTAAGACAGATATCACCACCACCATGATTCCATTATGCAAAGTGGCTGAATATGAAGGAGTATTTGGTGGAAACAGGCTTCGTGCTAGTTCATCACAGGCAGGCAGAAAGAAAGGGGTGTGACATGGCCAACATGTTGCCAAAGATCCAGTGACTACAAAATCTCACGTAACGGCTGAGTACAGAACTGAAGTAACAGCTGTAAAAGAACTACTCCATTTCCTACTTGCAGCTTTGAGTCTGGCCCACAATTCCCTGCACTCAGGTTTAGTCACTCAGAAGAGATGAATATCACCCCAACACCACATACTCTTCACCAGTTTCAGTGGATGTAGACTCTGGTTCCCAACAGAGCTACCCTAGGTTTTTAATTTTTCCCCAAATGGACTAAATGGTAGCAGCAACTAGCCCCATGTAATAGTAATTCAAATGCAGGAAGTGTTTCTAGGCTAACAGAGCAATAATTTCCTTTGTAAGTTAAAAGAAACAAGGATTTCTGTGGCACTTTAAAAGACCAAACAAATTTATTTAACACATGAGCTTCTGTGGTCATAATCCCACTTTGTCAGATGCTAGAAATGAAAAGTGCAGTATGTTACAGTTTCCATTTCATGCAACTGATGAAGTGGGATTATACCCATGAAGCTTATGCATTAAATAAATGTGTTAGTCTGTGTCAGCTGAACAAACCAGGATTTCTGTGGCACTTTAAAAGACTAACACGGTTACCCCACAGGAACTTTTAAAATTAGTTGTGTGTGTTAAGAGTAGGAAAAGAAAGTAAATCTTTTGGTGGATTCTAGACAACACACCAACCTCTATTACACAACATATCGTATATCGCCTATAAGACGATCCACATATAAGCTGACCCTGGCTTCTAAAGCCCAAAATCCAGGAAAAATGCACCACCCCCGTGCATAAGCCGAGGGTCAGACTTTGATTAGAGAAGGCCCCTCCAGGGCCAATCCCCTTTTCCCCCCCCTCTTCACTTTTTCCTGCTCCTCACCCCTCCCCCACACTACGGCCATTCCCTGCTCCTCTCGGCTCCTCCCGCCCCCACCCGCAGCCTTTCCCTGCTCTTCTCCCACACGCGGCATTTCCCTGCTCCTTTCAGCCCCCTTTCGTGGCTTTTTCCTACTCCTCTGCCCACCCCCCCAAGGCTCCTTCCCCTGTTCCTCTGGCCCCCCCTTACCTGGCTGGAGGCCAGGGCAGGCCTGATCCGAGCCCGTGAGCTCCTGCTGCAGAAGACTCGGGCAGAACAAGCGTTCCGCCCTGTCCTGCTGCGGCCAGGCTGGAAGTTTCAAATCTCCAGCCCTGAGCACACTCTGCCTCAGACAGAGCGTGCTCAGGGCAGGAGCAGCTCTTGGTATGGCCACCCCTACACCTCCAGGCCTCCACCCAGGTAAGGGGGGGGCCAGAGGAGCAGGGGAAGCAACTGTGGGGGGAGGTGCCAAGATGAGCGAGGAAAGGCCCTGGGGGAGGGTTGAGAAAGGTGGGGAAAGGCTGTGGGCGGGAGGTGACAATGATACTTCCCTGTAAATGCTCCTGATGGTCCGCGTATAAGCTGAGACTAGCCTTTTAAGATCATTTTGCGGCCCAAAAATCTCAGGTTTATACGCGAGCATATACGGTAATCTAAAATTGTATGCTAATTTTAATCAGATCTGCTCATGTGACTAACCAGCAGAGATCTTATCTTTGGTTATAGTTCTTGTATACATTTATGTTTGAAAATATGCTAACCAAAATACAGAATTTAAATGTAGTTCATGTCTTTCTCTGACCATAGCTATGATTACATGAAGAATTATCTTCAGTTTGAGCAATATCTGCTGTACAAGAGGCGAGAGTGGTAGCATTCTAACCGAAAAAAGCAGAACAGCATCCCCATCCTTCCTCCCGCATACACACACTCCCCCTGGGTCTTGAGATTCCAAAGATCATTGTGGAAAAGTACTGAAACTGATGAGAGTGCTATTTCTAGCTTCAGTAACATAGGCTTGGATATGCTTTTGCATCCTGCATTTAACATCACTGGCTTCAATGGAGTAATTTTAGTAATACACTGGTGCAAATCAAGAATCAGTGCTAAAATTATGCATGCAAATGTCACATTTCTAGAGCTAAATTACTAATAATCTATACACTACAAATGGGCAGAATACACAAAAGGCAATTCATATATATGGTTTTCCTAATCTTTTAAAAATAATTGGTCTGTTTGATGACTAAATTTTAGTCACAAAATGTTAAATCCATACTCCTTGACAAAAAAGATTACAAACAGTAAGAGTTTAAGCTTATTACATTGCCAAAGAAATAGTTGAGTATATAATATTTATACAATTTCTTTCTCCCAGTATTTTGCCATCCTTGTCAAACTTTCAAAACACTTTGGTCTTCAGCTATAGTTGAAGTTAGTTTTGGCTCTCTGTATATAAAAAAAAAAACAAACAAACAAACAAACAAACACCCACCAACCAACAACAACAACAAAAAAAAAACCAAAATGAATTTTCCTGTCTGTAGAACTCCCAAGTACACACAGAACATAATTAGCAATGACAAGCATAAATAACAGACTGAAAGCACTCAGGCTCAGTGCTTAATATGGAATGTTTTTGCATCAATTTTTTAATGCACAATTGGCATTTTTTTTTTTTTTTAATTAAAAGACAGATGAGTCAACCTACCACAGAAGATGCAATTCAGATAACCGAGAAGTTCAACTATGAGAAAGAAAAAGTTCTCTAGAGCCATGCATGGCACTTACACAGATTACTTTTGCATTTTTATGTCCCCTGAGCTCAGAATGACAGCACAGAGATGGAGGGATGACTGACTGACAGGTTACTCTCCATGATTCTGGAATTTGCTCCCTTCCTTGATCTGCCAAAGCCCAGATTTGTTAGTTTAATGGGCACACTGCAGAGCTCATCTTTTCCTGCAGATCCATCAGGAGATGGGATTGGATAGGGAGTGAAACGCAGAGGTGGAGATTGCAGGATCACTGAATGGAGACGTCCACCGACATTACTGGGTGAAGTGTACTTAGATTTTGTGCAAGGGGCAGTTCACTGGAAATCTGGCACTGTAATTCTAATGAGGCAATTCTGATTTTCCAAGAGTATGTATGCATTTTTAGAAGATCACCAGAATTCTGGTGAGGTGCCAGAGATCTCAGAATAACTAAATGAACTCTTCCAATGATCGACATTAGGGGGGTCGAACAATTTCCTGTTTGCTCAACTAGTGCTCTCTCAATGTCAGTTCTTGCAGATCTAAAAGTTTACCAGGCTCCAATGAAGAACAAGGGGAAGTTGTAATAGAAAAAAATAATATCTATTTCCAGTCACCAGACTGTCAGTTGTGTGCATATGAATGTACTTTTATGCTAAATGATCCTAGAGGTACTTTAGTATTACTTTGCAGTGAAGTTTGATACACAGAGAGCCACAACTGCTCTGGATACAATAACAAAGAGGACCTGTTGATGCACTGCTTCTTCATTGTCAACTCTTTCACATTCCTTAACAGTGTCTGCCATTGAGGCAATTAAATGCAAGTTAATTGATTTATCCCCTGATCGATTTTCACTGCCTCCATAGTAACAGTGCCCAAGGAAATCTGAATGGTGGTAAGGTTACTTTATTCATCTAGCTCGTTAAGTAGTTATTCATACCTCACAGGTATCTTTAATTCATGTGAAACTTTCAATAGATCACACTGTTCAGAAAGTAATTTAATCTCACTGGGAAGCTGTTTCATATGTTAGATTTCATATGTTAGATTTTGTTGACATTTTAAAAGGTGATTGTTGAGGCTATTTGGCACTTTTTTTATTCTAAAGGTGTGCAAAAAGGGAAAGCCCATCAGATTCAACTCTATAGTCAATCTCTCAACATGCCTTTTGATCCATAATTCCATTACCCTATAAAGAGACAAAACATAATTAAAGAAATCTGAACTTCCTTTTGCTATAATCTAGAAAACAGCTCTAGGATCACAATGGCTGTGAGATGCTAGAGCTGCAGGCAGCGTTTACTGCCCAAGGAGGAATGGCTGGGCAGAGGCAGGGCCATACACCCTGTGGTCCCAAGGACAACGTTATCAGCGTTGTGTCCAACAGGGGTGTCTGTTTGGCTGGGTGCGGGTGTCTCTGTATAAGTGTTCCCCCAGGATTACCCCTGGCTCAGATCTTAAGTGAGAACTCAATGATCTGTCTTGGACCTATAGCAGGAACTTTGTTAGCCTGATGGTCCTGAGCTAAGGTGTTCCTTTGATTAACACGCCGGGCACCTTTGGCTTAGATCCCTAGCAAGGACTCAGTTAGCTCAACGATCTGAAGCCTAGGTGTACCCTGTGTGCAAGAGATGTCTTCTGCTGGTCAGCGTGGAGCAAGTAGCCTGAGGTAACACTTACGATCGAAGAAAACAGCACGACCATGGATCTTTTTAGAAACAAAGGTGCCAGGCTAGACTTTATTGCAACACAGCACAATAGCAAACTATCTATACCAACAGGTATACTGACAGCATTCATGGTCCCAATGCAATGGAACAGCTCACCTGATGGCAGGACTCTCCATCACCTCTTCAACTGCATGAAAACTAAGCTCTCAGACTCCTACAATTTATACACTGCTTGGACCATTGGCTCAATCCATTTGGCACTAGAAACTACTTTCTTAGATAAGTAAAATTACCTTGATTGGCCCACACACCTTTCCTGATTCCATCTATTGAGTTATTTGAGCCACACACCACTAAAATGTCTCCATCCATCACCGCACCATGCTTTGACCAAGACATCCATAGTACAGGATAGTTTGGGCAAGACGTCTTTCCTTATCTCTTTGGTGCTGGGCTGACCCAATGCCTCCTTCCTTTAAAGGTACTTTTCTACTCTTTATGCTTATTCTTGAGTTTCAGCTCTCTTCTTGCCAATTTCAGGGAGGTCAGACTTTTGCAATCTGACTCCTGCCAGCTTGACCGTTTATCCAGCTCAGGCCTACTGTTTTACTTTATTTCGCTAGCCCTTGGACTAGCACTTGGGCATTTCTACTTGTCCTTTTACTTCATACTCTAACTTTCTACTACACCCCTAATGTGCTGCTGCTATCCTACAGGCGGCACTGTGGGAAACACTTGCTACACGTATTCTGCAGGCCACTGATGGGCAGCTACTTAGACAGTATCAAGCTTGCTCCTGGCCACAACAGGCATAACGCTACCAGAGATTGTTATCTTCCCCTTCCTCACCGCACACAACATTAATATGGCTGTAAAAGCCAGAGTCGAGCCCAAATGTGAGAAATGTGAGCATTCTCTAGTCTAGCTGCTATGCTAAGGAGGTCCTTTATACATTCCTATAGTTAACAATGCATATTCAAAATGCCCTGTTCTTTAATAATTTCATACACATCACAATGCTCTCAAAGTCTTGATAAAGGCATAATGCAATCTCATGGAAATTAACATTGAGCATTTAACTCTCCAAAGAGGGTGGCTGCTGTCTCAGATTCCCCATTTTTGTCTGCTTTCTACCAACTCCAGATGGCTCACATCCCTTTTGGATCTTTCCTTCCCAGCTTTTAAATGTGTGACTAAATTGATGATCTCAAACAAAAACACCACCACTGAGGGCCTCCAGACTCTCAGATAATTGTTTCTAATGGTCCCCATGACACATCCCCATCACTTTTCCTCTTTGCTGACTGTTAAATCCATTGCTACAAAATGACTGCCTTCTACAGACTAGCATGGCTAATAATGAGAGAGAAAGAGAAAAAACTGTTTTACATTAACATTTCAGTGGTGAAAAATAATAAAAATGGCTAGTTCTGACATTGTACTTTTCATCAGTAGATCTCAAAGGACTTTACAAAGGAAGTCAGTACCATTATCCCAGTTTTAAAGGTGGGGGACACTGAGGCACAGGAAGATGAAATGATTTGTTCAAGGTCAATCAGCAGAGCTGGGAATGGAACCTGGGTCTCATGAGTCCCTGTCCAGTACTGGTCAGAGCCAGACAATCCAAAGCCATCAACTGAAAGTACATCCTTTGATCATATCACTGTAAAGCATAACTGCAGAGGAACAAGTCAGTGCAGACACCAAAGGGCCAATTTCTCAGGCTCCAAGACGGCAAGGACTGAACAGGATCTTCTCTTTGGCCATTGGGAAGGAAGAAGAAAGGAATGTACAACTATTCTTCTGGCTGATTGAGAGCAGCATAGGTGGGTTCTGTAGTGAGATTTAGAGATTTTTAAGAGCACATTGGACAGATACCTGTTAGTAATAAGCTAGAAGATAATGCTTGGTCCCACTTTGAGTGCCAGGGACTGGACTAGAAGATCTCTCGGGGTCTTTCTAGTCCTACAATTCTCTGTAGCTTTCAGATAAAGAACACTGCCATAAATGAAAGGCGTTGAAAGAGAATGCAATTTATCACAAAGTGAAAACTGGGAGGGCTGGGTCAAAGGTCAGTGCATAAAGTCATAGCTGTCTGAGAAAAATATTTACACACTGGAAGATGTGAAAAGCTCTGTGCTGCCATACTCAGGCCCCTTCAATATAATCCCTGCTCTGTGCACACTCAAAAAATTGACAGAAGTGTATTACCCATTTGGCAAGCTTTTTAGTGCTGCTGCTTTTTTTAAATTCCACTAATGAATCCGTGAACCTGCCATAAAATAATAGAGCCCTGTAAGCCATTCCTACGGTCTCCCTAGGCCATGACAAAGTGGGAAAAAAATGCATGCAGAGAGATTTTCTGTAGACGGTTGCTTGAACCTTCTTTCCATTTCCTTTGTGTATATCAGAATCAGTCTCTCTCCTCAAGAGCTGTAATACCCTTACCCAACATCTTCCTTGTGGCCACTAGAGTGACACGAATATAATACTAAGGAGACAAAACAAAAATCTCACGGGAACTTCAATGGATGCAGCTGCTTACTACTGCACCAAAACATCCTCTATCAGTTAGCTTCCACTTCCTGGGAGCAGGACTTGACACACATCAGTAGCAAATCTTTTGCAGCCCTCAAAGTTCTCTCATCTCTAGTCACTCTGCAGTTTGGTTCCGTCATCCTGTGCATTTGCTACCCATCCAATTTTGGTGTCAGCAGCACACTGAGTAAAGGTTCATCCTTAAACACACACACAAATGCTTATTAAAGGGACTTCAATTTCCCATTTAGCAATCAAAGTAGTAATGAATACAAAAGGAGCTCTATTTGAAGAGCAATGAATGAAAGTTAAACTTGCTGGACAGCAGGACTACCTTTCTCTTTCAGGTCTTTGTACTTCTTCGTCGTGATGAAACTGTCCGTGAAAGTGCTCCAATGACCACAGCTTGGCAAGAACTTTTCTTCTTCAGTCAGGGCATTTTAATTACATATGCAGGCGCCCATATTTGTATTGTCAATATAAAAGACTAAGCAAAGCAGTGATGGCCTTTGAATGTACCCATACTTTTCCCTCACTATGTTCCAAGCTGTACAGATACTGACTGCTGATACAAACAAAAAACATTCTGCCAAGGCTTGAGGATGTGTTGAAAGATTTTTGCTTCACACAGTTGCTACTGGTATATGTGCTGTGGAAATAACAATGGCTTCTATGATTTAAGCGATATCTTTTGGTGGCAGAAGGGAGGAGACAGAGAGAAAATAAGAGTTGTCGGACTCAGAAAACTATACCCAGACTTTCAAACCAAGTTTCAGCCTGAGGAGACTTTGCATAGAACTTATTACTGTGCTTTTAAACAAAGCTATAATGTGTGACTCGTGTAATTATGTACAGTAAAGAGGCACACAGAATTCTGGATCTCAGTTGGAATTCATATACCCCTAGTACTGACTGCCTCTCTAGAGGTTATCAAAATTTGGTTTTGAACACAAATTCAGACAGATTCTGGCCAAACTGCTGATATTTTGCTGTGGCCAAATTTTTTTTTAATAGAACTGCTCAAAGATCTGTAGTCAGTAAATAACAGCAGCTTCCCTGTAGAACAGACAGACATCAACTGCCCTTTTCATTCTCATGACCAATGTTGATACTCATGCAGTACACGTCATTAGAAGGACATTCTGCTCCTTTACTATTCCTTCCATTCTACATCTTCATCCCTTCCCAAAGCCTGCCCACGTCAACATCCGATAAACAATTAAACTATGAGCTGGGACCAATCAGATGAGTTTTCAGCCCCAGAGATTTAGAGAAGCAAAGTTGTTGTTTTTTTATAAATTGGGGGAGGAGAATAGAATAGATTTAGACTGATAGATAACAAAGAAGTCACTACCACATCTCTCCGATATTGCTTACTCAGTGAGGGAGCAAGTATATCATTTTCATGAACAAGATTAGAAATTAGATCAGAAACAAAATTATTCTCTGTCTCTGTGTAGGCTCTCCACTTCTCAGACTCGGACCTACACAACCCATGATTAAGATTACCACATCACAGCCTCTGCCAAAGAATGCTCTGTGGCAAATTGCCATTTTTCAAGTAGTAACTTATTTAATTTGATTTAACAAACTTAGAGATGTAAATAACTAGTAAGAATCTGTCTTCCATATCCATGTTAATAGGGAAAAAAAAACAGCAAGTCAAATAGAAGTGACTGACACTAAACAAACTTTACACATTTTATATGAAGAAAAATAAAAGCACTATCACAATTAAATAAGTGCGTGACTTACATTAATTAGTAAAAGGTATGCAGAAATGTCTATTTTTAGTTCTCAATGCCCAGTTAGGGATTGCAGAATTGAGTGTCTATTTCACACCAGTGCAATCAATATACTCTCTGGAAACCACAGAAATAGAAACTTCTAGCTAAACAGAAATTCTCTCTCACCAAGAATATTTGAGGAACCACAATAGATCCATGCAAGTCTGGTCATTGTTATAATTTTACAAAAGGTTTTAATATGATATTTCATAGGAACACTTTAGGGCCCTGTTATTACAGGGATTACATTGTTTGTCCATCTGTATTATACATGCTGTGCTAGTTAGTGAGGGAATCCCTGTCCTGAGGAGCTTAGAAATGTAAGTCCCTCCCTGATCCTAGGCCTGCTGAAGTCTCTTGACTTCAATAGGTTTTGGAGTAAGTAAGGCCTTAACTTTGTAGCGTAGACAAGTCAACTTAAGTTACATCAACATACAAACATTGCTGTTGCATTTCCACCCTACTCCTTAGGCAGTGGAGCTCATCCACAGTAGCAGCTCTAATATCAATGGAGAGCAGTGTACCATGGGTAGCTATCCAATGGGGCAACTGGCCACAGCATGTTTTGGAAAAGGTTTGCAGTGACTCATGACAGGAGGTTCAGCATCACATGATGCTGGTTTCTCAATCCCAACATTCCACGGGCATCCTGATTCCAGATGCTTTTCATTTCTGTCAGAAAGTATGCTCTTCAGTATTGTGCTGTGTGTTATGGACACAGTGTTACAAGAGGAGCTCAACAGGGAGCTAACCAGCTGAGGGAGGCCTTGAAGGAGCATTTTAACAATAAGGCACAGAAATATGAGTTAATGCAATGTGCTGAGCATGGCATTGTTTGCACCATGCTGTGAACCATGTAGTGACTGTACGTGTACCAGACTATAACAATACACGTACACTTATTGCCATCATCAGGGAACGTTACCAGCCACTACATGATGGAGAATAATAAATATAAATTTAATTTTCATAAGTAACTTTTTATTCCATACCCATGAAAACAAATCTATGCTATGTGTAGGTAAACTTCATATGTGCAGGAGGAAATATCTTTAAAGATAAGTTAATAGAGAAATTCACAAGCACATATGCCAACAAGCTGGGTGAACGTCCAGCTGTCACCGTGTCTAATCTCCCATAGGGTGGAGTGCATTGGATACTGCTGCAGCCCCAGAAGACACACGGAACGTGGGGGGAGGGAGTATAGGGAGGTCCTGGGATGCTTTTTTCTTTCCCATTAAACTTCTCCAATCATACAAAAGGTTTCAGCCAGAACTAAAATAAAACCTCAAAATATATGAATTTGTTTCAAATAAAGATTTACATTTTATCCAATGATTTGTTGTACAGGCTTTTAACTCACATGCAGCACATTGCAGCACGAGATGTACAGAGAAATCCCCCACGATTCTCCCCCCCTGCCTCCCTACAGTGATGTCTCTTTATATCAGAATTGCTGCACCTATGCAGAGTTTTAATTTGATCCCCTTTGCTTATTATTTTTCTATGAGAATTTTTCTAGAATTGAGGCAATAGATTCAAAACAACCTACGAGAGCAAAAATAATCACAGGTGCAATGGAAAGAGATTCCTGAAATTAGAGGCCTTTGTCCTCTTTTTTTTTTTTTTAAACCCGATTGCTTTTGAGACACCTCCCTTTTTCTGACAGAAATGAGTCCCAAGGATATCACTGATCTGTGGAGGTAGAGACTCAAGTCATATTATCCAGAAAACAAAAGTTCATTCCAATTCTGAATATGTGCAATACAAAGGAAATACAGTCTCTCCACGACTTCCAATAATGCCGTACAGAGCCATGTAACCCTGCAGTTTATTTTAATGTGACATGTTTACTAAAAGTCAAGATGTCTTGAAAGCTGGGTTTTGTTTGATCTTCCTCAGGAAAAGCCCTGGCTAGGATGGTTTAGTTGGGGTTAGCCCTGCTTTGAGCAGGGGGTTTGACTAGATGACCTCCTGAGGTCCCTTCCAACCCTAACCTTCTTTGATTTTAAGTATTTTTTTCCATTAATGAGTAATCTACAGTAGGTACACAAATATCCCCCCACCCTCCATCAATAACTTAACCCTGTGCAGTTTATACCCCCATATGAAAAACTGAAAGCCAGTCACTTATCCAGGGAAAGTTAACTGTTTCTTTTCATTCTTCCTTAAAACCATGCCCTCTTTTCCCACAGCCTGCAGCTAAGCACCTTGACCCCCCCACCATGATTGCTCCAACCAGTCTCCCACCCATATAGCACCCCGGCCCCAGCCTCCTCCTTGCAGAAGTGGTTCTGTACCAGAGAAACTACATACCTTCCGCAGCTCTGATTTTATCTATATACACATCTCTGCTGCATGTCCCTATCATAGCCCTTCTCCTCCATGCTCCAAGCAACTTCCTGTAGGGGGAGCAGAGCTGTGCCCACACAGCCTCTTCTCCCTACAGATCCAGCAGATCCACCATCCTCCATCTACTCCAGGGAGGAGCCCATTTGCTGTGTGGAGGCACCATGGTGAGCTGGGAATTTGCAATGTGATGTCTCTGTTGCAGGTGGACGTCCGAAGACGGACAGGGGCTAGCTAGCAACAGTGGGTTCATTGCCCGGAATGCGCAGCACCAATTACCACACCAGGGCGGAGAAGCACACTAAGATTTATTTGAGATCTCAAGCAGGCACACGGAGACAGGCACGTCTCAAATCATGCGCGCCCCCACTCAGTTACAGTAACTCTTATATAGTTTTCTTTTGTTGTGTATGTGAAAAGATCCCACCCCCGTCCTCTTTGGGTGAGAAACAAGCTTTCAAGGTTGTGTTATAATTGCAAGCGGAGACCGGCTGAGACTGGTACTGTTATTTCATTATGAGGAACAGGTTATCAGTTCCTGCAACCGGGGAACATCCTTATATGGGGCTATTGTTGGGATTGTTGGGCGCCAGTTATGTCCCAGCTGTGTCCAAGTCTGGAGCGAAGGGGATTCATCGACACTGTGGCCTTCCACCCCCCCCCCACCCCCCCGAGTTATCCAGTGCGCGACCCCAGACACAGCCAGGGGCATCAACATCTCCAAACTGAGTAAACAGGAAGAGTGATTTCAAAACTTCCTGTGGCTTTAAAAGGGAAAGGGCACATACCTGTGTACCTGGGGCTGCAGAATTCAAAATAATAACCAGAGAGATCAGAGTGAGCATCGTAGGACCCCTCCTGGAGGCTACTTAGGGCAACATAAGTAATAGTGTCTACATTGACAATGCTTCGCTCTAACTATGTCACCCTAAGCGCTATGCCTCTCACTGAGGTGGTTTTATTAGGTCAGGTGAGTTAAAGAGATGAGAGTAGAAATATAATGTGTACACCTGCATAGTTAGGTTGACGTAAAACAGCTTATGTAGACCTAACTTTGTGGCGTAGACAACCCCTCAGACAAGATGCGCTAGATGGGAAACCTTGTTTGCCTCATTCTCATGTCCCTCCTCTGCAACTTTCCCCAAGAAGCCACAACAAAGAAATCCATAGTTTTGATGTTCACACTATTACTATCTCATCAAATTTAAGGAGCTAAGACTCAAATCTTTTTTATACACCTTCAAAGTAAAAGGTTACTTGGCTCTGTGAAGTGACCCTTCTCTAAACCCATCCTGCATGGCCTTGAACACCCCCCTCCTGTCTCATGGCAGCAGAGGGTGCTTGAGAACTTTTCGGATGAGGCCCTATAGCCCAGATCCAAACCTCAACAAAGTGAATGGAAACTTTGGATCAGGCTTTATATGGATAATCATATATATGCCAATCTGATCACTATTAGTACTGCTGATCCATTACTACACTTAAGTCACAGGCAGTGTTCCCTCTAAGCTGCGCAGGCGCGCGGCCGCGCAGCGGCCGTCGCACCCCCCGCGCAGCAGTAAGGGACCCCCGCGCAGCCCGGCAGCCCCCGCTGCTCCCTCCAACCCCTGGCACACCCGACCTGCGCCCGGCCTCTGGGCTGGCCCTCCCCGCCCCCAGGGTGGGACAGGCAGGCTCAGGCTAGGGTCCGGAGCGTGGGCCTGCCTGCCTGCCCCACGCGGCCGGGCCAGAGGGGTGGCTGCGGCAGCAGCGGGCTCCCGGGCTCCCACCCGCCGTCCGCCTGCTTGCCGGGGCCGGGCTAATCCACGGCCCCGGCCTCCCAGCACGGGGCCGGGATCAGCCTCCAGGGCTGGGGTATGCTCCCCCCCCACCGACAGCTTCCCAGGGGCGCGGTAGGGTCCTCTCCCGCCGGCGGCCTTGGCTTGCTTTCTTTCTTTCTTCCTCCTTCTTTCTCTTCCTGTTTCCTCTTCTTTCCTTCTTTCTCTCTTTCTTTGCTTCCTTCCTTCCTTTCTCTTCCTTCTTTTTTCTTTTTCTTTCCTTCTTTCTTTCTTTGCTTCCTTCCTCTCTTCCTTCCTTCCCCTTTCTTCTTTTTCTTCCTTCTTTCTCTCCCTTCCTTCTTTCTCTCTTTTTTTTCCTCCCTTTCTTTCCTTCGCTTTCCTTTTTCTTTCCTTCTTTGCCTTCCTTCTTCCTCTTTTTTCCTTCTTTGTCTTCCTTTTTCTTTCCTTCTTTTTTCTCTCTTCTTTCCTTCCTCTTCCTTCTTTCCTTCTTTCTTTTTATCAGCCTTCCTTTTTCTCTCTCTCTCTCTCTTCCTTTCTTCTCTCTTTTTCTCTCTTCCTTCCTTCCTTTTCTTTTCCTTCCTTTTTTTAAAAAAAAAACTTTTAAAAAATTAATTTTAAATAAAAATCTTTCTAAAAATTAAATTCAATTCAAAATTCATTCAAATTCAATTAAACACAATTAATTCTATTTACAATTACTTTAACTTCAATTAATGCCTATAATTTCTGTCGTGTGAGTTTGCATAAAAATGTTATTAGAAAAAGTTTTGCACACGGCTTGAAAATTTTGCACACAAGCCACCAAACCTTAGAGGGAACATTGGTCACAGGAAAAAAGTGCATTTCCACCCCTCCCCTCACCAATGGTTTCCTCTGCAAAATTACTGGGCACATGCCCATCTGCACCTCATACTTTTAATGTTGTCTCTTCCTCAAGCTTAGGTGTCACGGAACTGATCCCATTTCATGAGAGAGCATTTAACTAACTGTGGCAGAGAAGATGGCAACAAGCCCCTTGCTGCTTCTGCCACCCTGCACTCAGCTGCGGTAAAGTGGGCCAGCTGGGCCCTACATAGTAAAGAGGAAAGCAACAGCTGAATGTGCTGATCACACTACAGCAAGCCAGAGCCTTGCCTTGAGGCAAGAGGAAACAGCTGTCCCCATAACTGTACGGGATATATAAACCAGTTAGGAAGAAACCAAAGGGAAGGCGTGGCCAGGGAGGAGGACAGGAGCCCTATTGCCTTCTGGCCAGAGAGGGTGAGCAGTCCAGAGCCTTGGAGCCAAAAGGGCCTTGTGCGAGGGTGAAAAATTGTACATGTACACTGTAAACAAACAAGCATGGGTGATCGTAGCAGGTGAGGCCTGTAAGTCCTCTGAGTGGTCTTTCCCCCTGGAACAAGAGGACCCAGAAGGGCAGGGGACCCGTGGCAGTACGCCACACTGATTTAATCAAAAAGAACTTAATGACAGGCACTAGATCCAAAATCATCCTTTGTTCACAGTCTTTAGTATTATCTATGAAAGTTTTTTCTTTTAAAAACTCTAGTATTGTATTCATTTATAAGCATCTACCTTCTGTGCTAGGTAATGAACAATAATTGCACAAACTTTTAAGTAAGCTCCACAGACCAAATCAGCTGTACAAAAAATATCCACGTTTAACAAATCTCACCTCTTTCCCTCATCCAACATCTTCCTTACTCAGAAAGACCCAAAAAACTTTGAGGTGGGTACTGAAAATAATCAAACTAGGCTCCATGAGAACACCTGTGGGAAGGGAGAGGAAGATGAAGGGTTCTCAACTCTATTTACAAAGTACGCACTATCACCAGTCACCCTCTTCTATTAGCTCATGCATATTAGTTAACATAACTGCTGCAGTATTATGCAAGGTGACAAGTTGTCTCACAGTTACTGAAGACCCAAATTATTCAAGCCTTTATAAGCCCAAACCAGTATCCTGAATGTCACCCAAAACCAAGCTGACAGCACTGCTGATCAAGATGCACAGATACAACATGTTGTTGAAAGAGTACAGTTTAATAAGCATTTAGAACCAGCTTCAAGTCAAATTTCCAAATCATCTAAAAGGTGTAGAGCTCATTACAGCAATGCTTATGTCTCCTCAAGACTGGATGAGTCACTGTGGTGATGTGTGCACCAAAAGAATAAGGGACAGAGGTTTTGACAGGTGCAACCTGTAGAAAGGGGACAGGGCTGCTATATGAACATCCAAAAGCAGCTGGGAGAATTCAGAAACCGTCCAGGTTCCAAATAGACAGGCACAATCCCTTAAATCGAGATAACAGATGTAATCTCCTTTGGTTCTTCTGGCTGCATCCCCCAGCCTGTAAATATTACCTCAGCTTTATCTGGATCAAGCCTTGATCAGGTAGCTTTCATCCAGCCCCCAAATGCCATTCAGTACCGGGCAAGTTGTTCGAGGTGGAAATATACCACGTATGGAAGAGAAACCAGAATTGCCATATACTTGCCAACAGGCAGTAGAGCTGCATGTCCTTGGCTAACTGACACTATTTGTACATTAGTGATAATAAATACTAGAAGTCCATCGGACAATAAACTCAAATAAACCCAGAGTTCTGTACATACTGCATAGTTTTCAAAGCTAACTAGTGATTTTTACTCCTTTTCTATCATAAAAACAAAGCTAGTTTGAACAATTGAAATCTTTTAAAAAAAGGAAATCATAGATACATAGACTTGAAAGGGATCTTGATAGGTCATTTATTCTAGTCCCCAGCACTGAGGCAGGATTAAATATTACTTACATCATCATAGGTGTTTGTTTTACCTGTTCTTAAAAACCTCCAGTGACCGAGATTCCACAACATTGTTAGGTAATTTGTTCCAGGCATGGCTTAACTACACTTACAGTTTGGAAGTCTTTCCTAAATGTTGTTAACTAAACCTCCCTTCCTGCAGTTTAGGTTCTTTACTTCTTATCCTGTCCTTGGTGATTAAGGAGAGCAATTGATCATGCTCTTCTTTTTGACAGCCTTTTGACACACTTGAAGACTTATGTTCCTACTCAGTCTTTTCCAGACTTTTCTCGTTGGTCATATTTTCTGTATCATTTATCATTTTTGTTGCTCTCCTCTGAACTTTCCACAATTTGTCCACATTCCCCCCCCACCCCACCCCAACAGTGTGGTGCCCAGAACTGGATATTGTACTTAACTTGAGGAGTTATCAATGCTAAGTAGAGTGAAAGAATTACTTCTTGTGCTTTGCTTACAATTCTCCTACTGATACACCCAATATAGACACATGTTTAGTTTGTGATCCACTAAACCCCCCCAAATCCTTTTCTGCAGTACACCCTTTGATGCAGCCATTCACCATTTTGTATTTGTGCATTTGATTTTTCTTTCCAAAGTGGAGTACTTTGCATCTATTATTAAATTTTATCCTATTAATTTTAAAACAGTTCTTCACTTGTCAGCATCCTTTTAAATTCTAATCCTGTCCCCCAAAGCACTTGCAACCCCTCCCAGCTTAGTAACAGCTACAAATGTTACCGTATACTATGCCATTAACCAAACCCATTTATGAAGCTACTGAATAGAACCAGACCTAAGACAGGTCCCTGTAACTCAGTATGCACTCCTAGTTGACTGTGAACCACACAATGCTAACTACTCTGAGTATGGTTTTCCAGCACCCAGTTGGGCATTCGCCTTATAGGAGGTTCATCTCTAGGTTATACTTCCTTAGTTGGTTTATGAGAAGGTCATAAGACATGAGACAGCATCAAAACTTTATTAAAATTGAGATATGCCACATCTGCTGCTTTGCCCCCAATCCATGAGGCTTGTTACTCTGTTGAAGAAGGATATTAGGTTGGTTTGACTCGATTTGTTCTTGACGAATCATTGTTGACTGTTACTTATTATCTTATCCGTCTCCTCTAGATGCTTACAAATGTTGTTTGATTATTTTAATATTTATCTTTCCAGATACTGAAATTAAGTTGACTCATCTATTATAGACCGGGTTGTCCTCTTAATAGATGGGTACTAGATTTGACCTTTTCTGGGCCCCTGGGATCTCTCCTTTTCCTCCCCTGGATGTTGTAGCCAGGTGCACAGGGCCACAGCATCACTCAGATTAGCCCAAGATGCCTCCCCATCATGATGAGGGGGGTGGACAGGCTAAATCTGAATGAATGGTGCTACAATTCCATGTGCCAGGTTGCAATACTCAGACCAGGGAGCTGTGTCTTGGCCCTGCAGGAGCTGCCACTGGGGGAAAGCGTGGGGCAGGCTTGCTCTTTGAGCCTCACTCAGGGCCTCCCATCTGCACCAGGCCAGTGGCTCAACCCACCTAAGAGCCTTCCTATGCAAGAGTCATAGACAAACAAACGGATGTCCTCGTATCTGTGATGTTTTCACCACCATGAGCAGAGTTGCAGGTTTGTCATCAGTATTGTTACACCTTTCTGAAGTTTATATATTTTTTTTTAAAAAAAAAATAAAGTTACTATCAACTACATTTTTTAAATTTTATTTCCTGAGACTTTCTGAAAGTCACCTGTTTACCTGCATTAAGTATTTCATATATTAGCACAACAAGAAAACAAGTCTTTGTGAGGGGATAATCCTTCTCATTTACATGTAGAGTCCATTTCTCCTACACCAAGGAATCTCTTGAGAATCAGAGATGTTCTCCATTTCACACATCAAAACACTCTGCAAGTAAACAGCCATTGTACTTCATGATTCATATACAGTAAAACTACTTGTGGTGAACAATCTAAGCACAAAGTGTTCCTTCAAGCCCCAACACTAGTCTATTTCTGCCAAGTTAGGCTGATGCAAGAAGATACTTTCTGCCTCTAGCACTTTACCAACAATGTGCCCCTTGGCCCGCTCTTCCCACACTGCCTCTTATCATGGAATGCCATCCCAATTCTGCTCTGCCAGACTGTTTCTCATTCCTCATCCAAATCCCTACTACACAGTTACCTCATTGGTGACATCTGACAAAATGGGATTTTCTCCCATGAAACCTCATGCGATAAATAAATTTGTTAGTCTTTAAAAGTGTCACAGGACTCCTTGTTTGTTTGGCTGACCTAGACTAATATGGCTATCCCTTTGGAATTTGCCAATAAAAAGAGAGCTAATAAATGACAATTAAAAAAAGTCATCTATTTAAAACCTTCATAGACTTTAAGGTCAGAAGGGACCACTACGGTCATCTAGTCTGACCTCCTGCAAAATGCAGGCCTCAAGACCTCACCCACCCACTCCAGCAATAGGTCACCAACCTATGACTGAGTTATTTACCTCCTTAAATCATGATTTAAGGACTTTAAGATACAGAGAATTCACCAGTAGGTGAACCATGCCCTGTGCTACAGAGGAAGGTGAAAAACCCCCAGAGCCCAGGCCAATCAGCCCTGGGGGAAAATTCCTTCCCAACCCCAAATATGGCAATCAGTTAAACCCTGAGCTCATGGGCAAGTCTCAACAGCCAGTTATCCAAGAAACAATTCTCTGTAATAACTCAGAACACACCCCATGTACTCTCCCCTCTTAGGCCACTTGTAAATCCACCACACGTAGCCAAATATCAGTCAATTTCCAAAATAGGCTAATCATACCATCCCCTCCATAAATTTATCAAGCTCAGATTTGAAAGCAGTTATGGTTTTTGCCCCCACAACTCCCCTTGGAAGGTTATTCCAGAACTTCACACCTCTACTGGTTAGGAACCTGCGTCTAATTTCAAGCCTACATTTCTTGATAGACAGTTTATAACCATTTGTTCTGGTGTCCACATTGGTGCTGTACTTTACTTTGAGTAAAACCTTCATAATATGCACATAATGAGCTCAAAAACCCCCCCAACAAAATACAATCACACACCCCATCAGTTCTACTATTCATTAATCCTCACTTTTTACTTCCTATTTCAAGTTAAATTACAACATCTGCCTAGCACTGTTTTAGACATTGGAAAATATACAAATAGTCAAACCAATACCACCCAACTTGTTTCTTCAGTACAAAGAATTCCTTACATATATTCTATCCATGACAATCTGGTATAGCACATGCAGCATTCCAAAGCAGAAGCTTGATTCCCTGATTAATATTCTGTATGTAACATGAGCATTTATATAAATCAACAACTGGCAACTTTTGCAGCACTATAAAGACTCATGAGCAACTTCACAAGAGCAAGGGTAACATTAGTATATATGTTCCAAAGGCGTAGCCGTGTTAGTCTATTGTAGAAAAACAAGAGTTCTGTGGCACTTTTAAAGACTAACAGATTTATTTATTGCATGAGCTTTCATTGGAGAAAATCCCACTTTGTCAGATGCTTTGAAGATGGGAAATTTACAGAATGGGAGGAAATTAAATGCAGGGAAGTATATGACACAGGATCAGGTCAGGCTGTCACAGCAAATCAAAATAGATGCTAGGATTCAAACACTGGAGAACAGCACATAGAGGAAGGTGAGGTCAAAGCACCTGTTGTAATGAGAGAAAGATCCGTAGTCCCTGTTTAACCCCAAGGCAACTGAGTCTAATTTGTATATAAATTCGAGTTCTGCAGTTTCTCTTTCAAGCTGCGATTGTTATTCATCTCTTTCAACACAGCTATTAGCCAGTCATCAATGGAGTCAGCAGAGAGATTGAAGTGTTCCCCTGCTGGTTTTCTAGTGTTGCAATTTATGTCATATTTGTGTGCATTTATTCTTTTGCACAGAGACTGTCCAATATAAGGCAGAGGGGCATTTCCAGCACATAGTGGCATAAATCACATTGGTGGATGAGCAGGTGAATCAGCCCTTGATGAAGTAGGTGGCTTGATTTGGTCCTGTGATGGTGTCTTTAGTGTAGATATGAGGGCAAAGTTGGCAGCGTGGTCTGTTGCAGGGATATGGTCCTGCTTTAACAATTCTGCTGTTTGATGTGTAGTTGTGCTGTTCCCCAGTATTTGATTCCTAACATCTGTTTTGATTTGTTGACACAGCCTGACCTGATCCTATACACTCCCCTGCATTTAATTTCCTCCCATTTGTAAATTTCCCATCATCAAAGCATCTGACGAAGTGGGATTTTCTCCCACAAAAGCTCATGCGATCAATAAGTCTGTTAGTCTTTAAAAGTGCCACAGGACTCTATTAGTATACATGTTTATACATAAAGTTTATACACAGTCCTAGGAAAAATATCTTGGAAGTAAAAATCGAACTAATCCAATATCATGTGCTAACAAAGTACACTTTCGAAGTCTCCAGACCACTGGCTACAAGGGCTCTCATCTCACCCCAGGCCTGTTTAAAGGGTAAGGTTTCTTCTGCTCTCTCTTTATTCAATCCTGTTTCCCCCCCCACATTCCAAGATAAAACTCTGCCACTTCCTGTTAAAAATCAATTATGTTAATTGCACAGTAAAGTGCTCCTCCATGGGAGCAAACTCCATGCAGGCACTTCGGTTCTTTCTACCTCACTGGAGTGGGGTGCTTAGACTGCCAGCAACTCCAGATCTATGCTAGAGGAAGAGGATTTCTTACTGGAAATGACTTTTTCCTCCCCACACTGGGAACAGACCCATTGATTTACTTATAAATACTACTCTAGTTAGCATGTGCAGGGTCAAACTCCTTGACTGTAATAGTTAGGCTCCTATGGGGACAACAAGCAATGCATTCTGTACATCATTAAAACAAAAATAGTGAGATTATCAAATGTTCGAGACACAGAATTACATCAGTACTGAAGATGGTGAGATTAGAGCAAAACACTGTGCCGGACAGTGCTTAGGGAACACGCAAAGTGGCTATCACTAGCAGTTACTTCTGAGGATAAATTCTTAATTCCAGCTCAAACGACAACAACAAAAACCAAATACCGGTGACTCACCTGAATATACAAACATTTTTCTGCACTCTTCACAGACTTTCCAGGGAAACCCATTAGAAGCTAAAAGGACAACTCCAGCTGTCTTATTTGCACATCTTTTATAATTAAAATATATCAGTATAATACTATATAATTAGCAAGTTGCAATTCCTGGCATGCAACATTGAGATGACTTGGAAGAGATGAAAGATAAGACTTATTTAAACAGGAATGGTTTTTAAAGCTATTGTGGACATCTTTCAATAAACACTCATGTATTTCAGTGAGATGAAACAAGACATTTTAACCCCAATTCACTCTAGCTCTACACCCACCCGTCCAAAACAGTGTAATTTAAATCAGTATCTTGGTTTCAAACAAACTTTTTCAATATCTCACCACAAATCTATTCTGATTCGATCTATATCCAGAAGTGTTTTCAGCTCTGGTGTGAATGAATAGGTATGTAAAAGCCTTTTTAAAATTCAAGTTAAACAACTATCAATTTGACAGATGTTTTCAATGAATCTTTCTGATTTATCTTATTAAATGTTTGCTGGCAGACTGACAGAAGGATTTGTCAAAGCACTGAGCCACATTCTGCTTTTACATACACCAGTGTAAAAGAAAGCAAATTACATTGACTTCAGCAAAGCTGTTTCAGTTATTTACACTAGAATAAATAAGTGCACAAGTGTAACCCAGGGTGGGTATCTTCATGGAGCTGACTCTTGCAGATATGGTAGTGTTAAATTGCAACTGTGGTTGAATATAAGAAACACACCAAGTTAAGACATTTACTGTGACCGTCCAAGAACTAACTACCTTTGAAAAACATCTTCTTGCTTGAACTCAGAGATAATATTGAATCAGTCTGTAGCAAATATCATTTAATTTTGGGCACTCGGGATTTTATTGCAAGTAATCTCCAAGTACTAACTGTTATTCCATTTTTCTTAATATACATGGTTCCAAAACTTTAATTTGTAAAATTTGTTTTTAAAAGATTTCATTCAATTTTACTTCACACATAATACTTCAAGTAAATCACACTACAAAACACTTTATTGCTATATTCTCCCTGGAAAGTGGAGCACTGATTCCTCATTAGCTTTGGTTTTACAGTAGCCTACGAATTTTAAAAGGCAGAGCAACATTACTGATCAAACACAGCTTTGCAGAAACACACAAGATACAGCCAAATCTGATCACAAGAGCAAATAATATCAATGCAGTGACATCTCCCCAAAAGTCCTTGATATTTTATGGGAATTTTATTCCATGGAAACAAAAAGTGACTTATCTACAAAATGTTATTTCAAAGTAAAAACTATATTTTCTAAACCACATTTTTTTTTGTAAAGTTCTCCCATCAAAATATTTTATAGGGTCACAATGCTTTCTTTGATTTTGTATTTCATCGCTCTGTTACATCAAGCAGCAGCAGCAACCCTTGGAAGAAATCTTCCAAGGCTTGAATTTATGTTAACTACTTTAACCCACTATTTAAGCTTCACAAGAGTGCCACGAGGATGGAGGTATAGAACATGTTGGGATTTACCAAATGCAGGAAGACTGATGTTCTCTTAGCATCAACACCATTCTGCCTGACTATAGCCTGGATACTGATTTGTTTTAACATGATAATAAAGGTAATGGCATAGTTCCACAGGAACCGTGTAATACACAAACATGAGGTGGTTGGAAAAGGGGCGAGCTTAAATCTGGAGAGGCTGACCAGGACTCCCACCACTGTGGAAAGACTAGCCCAGTGGCTCTCAATGAGGGGTTCCTGTACCGATGGGGGTACCGCAACTCATCTAGATGGCTGCTTAGTTTCACAACAGGCTACATAATAGGCACTAGCACAGTCAGTACAAACTAAAATTTCATATTCCAAAGGGGTAGCCGTGTTAGTCTATTGTAGAAAGACAACAGAGTCCTGTGGCACTTTTAAAGACTAACAGATTTATTTATCGCATGAGCTTTCGTGGGAGAAAATTTCATAGTGACTTGTTTCTATTGCACTATACTACATATACTGAAATGTACACCCAAGATTTATATTCCAAGTGATTTATTTTATAAACATATGGCAGAAAGGAAGCAATTTTTCAGCGTGGTGCGGCGCTTTTGCGGTTTCACACCTGCTTTTGTAAACAAGTCGTTTTTAAGGGAGGTGAAATTTGGGGGTACGCGAGACAAAATTCAGACCCTGAAAGGGGTACAGTTGCCTGGTAAGGTGTCAGGCAAGTCAAAGAGATCCAACCAGCCAGAGGAACGAGCTCTCCTCTGGGCTGCCACTGAGCACTGTGGCCACCCGGGACCTGCGATTCCCTGCCCTGGCTACGGCCACGCCACTGGACACGCAGACACACAAGCCTGTCTGTCCAGAGAGCAAAGCGAGCAGCCTCTAACCCTCGGCGGTGCCAGCAGCACTCCCGCGGGGCACACACGCCCCAGCGCACCTACCCCGGGCCAGCCCTGCACGCCCCCGCCCGCCGCGCTCAGGCGGACTTGGCAAAACTTTGCCGCCGACTTTCACACGCCGCCAGCGAAGGCTCCATCGCCCACGAGCCGCCGGGCACCGCGCTGCGCGTGGCCGCACTTCCCCGGGGGCACAAGCCGAGGAGTCCGGGCGCTTACCAGCCTGGAGAAGCCGCCCGCAACGAAGCCGCTCCGTCCCGCAGCCGCGTGTCCGAACTCGCAGGCGCTCGCACAGCGCTAAAAATAGAGGCGCAGCAGAGCCAGTGCCACGCGGAGCTACCCCGCTGCCCACCCCCCTCGTGCACAGGGCGGATCGGATTACAACCCCCGCCCGCGGGACAGCAACCCTGAGCCAGCGCTTGACCCCACCCGCCCTACAAACGGGGGCTGAGCCCAGCCGCCCCTTACCTGGCTGCTCCCAACCGCGGTGCGCCGACCCTCGCTCTCCTGCCTGGGTGCACGCAGCTGCCCTCCCGCAGCTGTATCGCTAATGTTCCCGCATCGCGCCCCAGAGCGGGACGCTTAGCAGCCACCGCCTGCTTCTCCTCTCTCCATGGCGGCTGCTACTGCTCCCTGCGCCTAACTCGGCAACTTCCCTCCTGTCGAGGGGAGGACCGGCTCCTTTAAGTGGGGGCTCGTGCCTGCCAGAGTCTCGCGACTGGCTCTGTCTTGGGGGAGGGAAGAGGGAGGGCCGTGGCCATGGGCTGGGAGATGGACAAGCAAAGATCCGCTCCCTGCCCAGCTCTAGAGGACCCGGAGTTAGTGCGTGTCACTTCCCTGGGGCGCGCGAGCTCCGCCTACAGAAAGATATTGGCTACTGCAGAATGTTCCGAGCCTGACCTCAGACTTCAGTGGGGCTGGAGGGAATGGGGGTCAGCCACTCCTGCCTGCTCCGGTCAGGGTTAGCCGCTAGGAGATCCGGGATCCAGGGCATGGCCCAGCAGGGAGGGACCTGTGGCACTTGGGCTGTGCAACCCCCGTGTCCTTAGCGCCTCCCCTAGGCTCCTCGACAAACTGTGTGGGCTGGGCTCACAGCTTTAGTTTCAATGGAAACAGTTAAAATCACTCAGCCAAGTTCAGGGAGGGCCCCTGGGCTAGAGGTAGGTGGGACTGAGAATGCATCTGCCACTTCTGCCCCCGCTGGAAAGCAGCCTCCTTCCAGTGTCCCCTCTCTCTGCTTTCTTCCAACTTTTTTCGAGTTGGAGAGGAAGGTTAAGCATCCTGTTTATGAGGTCACCCTGGACATTCGCTTCTGCCTCCCTGGCAGTTATCTGCATTGGGGCAAGATTGGCAAATCACCTTTGCATTCAGCATTGTTTTATTCCTGTAAAGTCAGTCTTGGATGAGCATTCATAGCCACCATTTTACCAACATTCATTTCAGAGGGAGAAATTTTTTTTTAATAAAAAAGCTTGATTTATATAGCCAATTACATGAGATTTTATCAAGAAATACAAATTGAAGAAACACACAAAACAAGCTTGATTTTTTTTTTAAATTACCACATCTTGGGGGTACTAAAACAAGAATAATATAATACAATTTGGTGTTTTTTCAGACAATCCCAAATCTCAAAAATTGCTGTGCAGAGCTAAATAGTGCAATTATAGAGAGGAACAATAACAAAGCAAGGAAGCAATTAGGAGGTATATGAAAGGTTAATGAAGCAATACAAAAGATTAGATTTTTATCAGTTGTCCCCCTGAAATACATGCAAAAGGTATTTAACTAGTCTTTGTCAACAGTTAATAATATGATTTTCATATTCTATAGCTACTCCAAACACTTTAGGCAATAAAACAGGATGATTATAGTTAAATCTCAATTCAGTTTATTTTATTAAATGTGCATTCCAGATGATAAGATTGGACACTTAGGCCCAAACATTACAACCATTCACTTTTTTAAATGTATGTAACAGAATTATATGTAACAGAATGTATGCAGAATTGGAAACTCTAACACTTTGATGCTAGGTCAATTCCACGTGCTTCATAATGGTTACCTTATAATATTACTATGGTTTGTAATTGTAGAAATCCCTGTGGTGTGAAAGAAATTAAAATATCTGAGATTTTTTACAAAAATGTTTTGTAGGGGCTAGGTGGGAGCCACTTTTCAATATCTGAAATGCTAGTTATGTATAGATAAGAGAAATGCTTTTTTGCTCCTGTTTCATTTCACAGGTTTGAATAAGCATTAAAGAATAAATGGACTGACTTAAACTTAATTAATTTGACTTTAGCAAAGCTTTTGATATGGTCTCCTACAGTATTCTTATTAGCAAGTTAAAGAAGTATGAGTTGGATGGAAGTACTGTAAGATGGATAGAAAGCTGGATAGATCATCGGGCTCAACAGGTAATGAGCAACAACTCAATGTCCAGTTGGCAGCTCTAAGAAGTGGAGTGCTCCAGAAAATGGTGTTGAGGGGTGAATTGCACCCTCAGCAAGTTTGTAGAGGATACTGATCTTGGGAGAATGGTAAATATGCTGGAGAGCAAGCATAGGATACAGATTGACCTAGACAAATTACATGTTCGGGATAAATTGAAAGAAATCTGATGAGGTTCAACAAGGAAAAAGCAGAGTCTTGCACTTAGGATGAAAGAATCCCATGTATAGTACAGACTGAGGACTGACTGGTTAGGCAGCAATTTTGCAGAAAAGGACCTGGGGGCAGAGGCGTCGTTGCCGTTGGGCTGGCAGGGCGTCGGCCCCGGGTAGAATAGCCTGAGCCCCGGATCTATTTTCCCCAGCAGGCAGAGGTTAAAGTAAGGGGGAACAGTTCCGGGGCTCCCAATTTTTAGGGGCCAGCGTTCCGGGGCCCCTAAAAATAGAAAACCCAGGCGGAACGCTGCGTTCCGCGCAGGGGCCCCAGCAAAGCCGCAGTCTCCTGCTGCGGCCAGGCTGGGGAGATTCAAATCTCCTGCCCTGAGCAGAGCGTGCTCAGGGCGGGAGCAGCCTGGCCCAGAAGCGGCTCTGCCGGCCGTCCCTGCAAGCCTCCGGCCAGGTGAGGGGAGCTGGGAGGAGGCGGCGGGCAGTGGGGCTGGGAAAGGGACAGAGGAGCTGGGAAGGAGCACGGGGGAGGGGGACAGAGGAGCCGGGAAAGGAGCAGGGGGACAGAGGAGCCAGGAAAGGGGCCCCAGGCCTGATCTTGCCATGCTGCCTGTCCGTGATGGCGGCAGCAGAGGGGCAGGATCAGGCCCAAGGGGCCGGCATGCAGCAGCAGAATCAAGCTTGAGGGGCCGGCATGCGGCAGTGGTGGCGGGAGCAGAGCGTGGCGGCCGGCAGCATGGCCTGATCCGGGTCCTCTGCCAGCTGTCCTGCTCTGCCCCCGCAGGCCGGTCCCGGGCCTTTGTATCAGGGGTTAAGGTAAGGGGGGAATGCGGAGACCGGGGGTGGGAATGGAGGGGTCCGGACTCGCAAGTCGGTCGAGCAAGGGGTCAGGCTGGGGGGCTGGGGAGGGATGGATGGAGTTAAGGCCTGGGGAGAGGCGAAGGGGGCATGGGGACAAGGAGACTTGGTGGGGGCTGGATAGTGGTGGGGGAACTGGGTGGGGGTGGGAGCTGGGGGTGTGGCCTAGCTGGGGGGCAGGAGCTAGCAGGGAGTGGGCTGGGAGGCCACAGCCCTGGATCTTTTTTCTATCCAGCAACGCCCCTGCCTGGGGGTTACAGTGGACAAGAAGCTGGATATTTGTCAATTGTGTGCCCTTATTGCCAAGAAGGCAAATGGCATTTTGGTCTGCAGTAACAAGAGCATTGCCAGCAGATGGAGGGAAGTAAGGGGTCCCCTCTATTTGGCACTGGTGAGGCCTCATTTGGAGTATTGTGTCCAGTTTTGGGTCCCTCCAGGACAGAAAGGTTTTGGACAAAGTGGAAGAACTCCAATAGAGGGCCACAAAAATGATCAGGAGGCTAGAGCCCCTGACTTATGAGGAGAGGCTGAGGGAACTAGGCTTCTTTAGTTTGCAGAAGGGAAGAATGAGTGGGGATTTGATAGCAACCTTTAATTACCTGAAAAAGGGTTCCTGGGAGGATGGAACTAGACTGTGCTCATAGGTGGCAGATGACAGAACTAGGAGCAATGGTCTCAAGTTGCAGTGGGAAAGGTCTAGGATGCATATTAGGAAAGTCTTTCACAAGGGGAGTGATGAAGTCCTGGAACGGGTTACTTTGTGGGGTGGTGGAATCTCCATCCTTAGAAGTTTTTAAGGGATGGATCAACAAATCTCTGGCTGGTAGGGCCAGATTAACCAGCCTGGGTGCCCCACCCCCACCATGGGGCCCCGCTCCCCAGTATGGCAGCCTGTGGATGATAGGGCAGGAGTGCGCACAGTGCTCACCAAAGCCCTCCCAGTGCTGAGTGGGGCGGGGGAAGATGGGTTCGGATCAGGTAGGGTTTTAGGGGTTGGAGCCTGAGGCCCCCCTTTAGGACAGGGTCCAGGGCTTCAGGCCTGTGACATTCCCTTTCCAGAATCTGGTCTGGTATGCTGCTGTGACCCCCCCCAATCTACACACCTGAACCCCAATTCATCCCGTTTGGCTAGGTGACTTCTCACTCTTGAGTCAGTCCACACCAGCCTTCTGCAGGTAATGGGTCCCAGCCACTGAGTGTGTGCAAACCGGATGGTCCCCCAGCAGGCATCTTCAGTCCCCAGATATCACACCAGGAACTTCCATCCTACAGGGATCAGGACTCCTTCTCAATCACTGTGGACTCATACATCCTTGTTTGCCCATTTATCAATAAAATGGGTATGCCCGGCCTCACTCATTCATACCCTCTAAAGTCCATATAGCTTTAAATAAAACAAATACTAATTTATTGATTAGAATATGATTTTAAGTGAGTATATAGCAAATCAATCATTTAACAGAGCAGTCAGGAGTTATCACAGGCAAATAAAAAGATAACAGATGCATTCTAAATTTACATCACTAACTAACCTAACCTCATGGTCCACGATTACTTACAAGATGTTTGGCTGAAAGATGTTTTTACAGCCAGTCTCTGCCTATCACTTGGCAGGGCCCAAATCTTGCTTGAAGTTGGAGAATGCTTCAAGATGGAGTTTCTCTGGTCAAAAGCCCCTAGCAGTTCAAAGCGTCTCTATTTGTTTCCCTCCCCATTCAGCCCCCCCTTCTTCCTGGGCTGAAGTGATATCCTTTGTTCCACCTAAGCCAGGGAGTTCAATTTGCATTGCCTTTGTCATGTAACTCTGCAGCCTCCATGCTGAGAGATAGCCCTGAATCATGTAAAATACCTGGAAACATGCTTCACATCTGTACAATCTGAAGTTATATGGCACTTAGAGGCCGAGGGGTGGATAGTTAATTCTGAAAAAAGCACACCGCCCGCTACAGAGTATAAATTTCTGGGAATGTGTGTAACCCCAGGGGAAATCACGCTAGAAGATTTTGATCTGGACCAACTACGGGAAATTCAGCAAAAATATAAAAAGAATAGGCGGGATGTTCAAATGATATTAGGGGTAGTAAACGATAACCGACAGTATATCCCCAACCAGGTTTTAATATCAGAGGCCATGTTAGCGGCCATATGGGGGCAACCACACCAAAATGTAGATTGGACAGAGCAAACTGAGTTAGCATTAACAATGCTAATCAAAGATCTGGAAAAATTAGAGCCTTTAAAGCGTTGGGACCCAGAAGGTAAATCCTTGGAGCTAAACATTCAACTAGGAGACACCTGGGAAAAGATGGTGATAAAACAAGACACCAGTACAGTACTTAGGGCCGGCATACATCTTAGTGGGCCCAAAATCAGATATGGGACCACTGGAAAAGTGCTACTGGCAATGAAAAAATTAAAAGAAATAGAATCCTTGCTAGCCAGCCGAGTATGTGTGTTAAACTGCCCACATCCCAGAACAGTTCTAGATAGTTGGGAGCCGTGTACGCCTTGGGACTATCAGGGCACCAAAGAGACGTGGGAGGGTTTAGTAGCCTCCTTAAGAAGGCATTACGCTCAGGTGAAACCTGGAAACATATTCTAGATTGTCAGTTGTATAGCCGTTGTGCCCAGGAAGGGGGGAATCCCTGGCTATTTAGTGATGGGTCAAGTAAGGGCAGAATGAAGGCCGGATGGCGATGCGCCAAGTGTACCAAGCAGGATATAGAGCAGTTAGAGGATTGTTTTACACCCCAAGGAGCAGAGGTACGGGGGCTGCTACGAGCACTGGAGCACACTCAGCAAATGCACTCTGAAGAGCCATGGGAATGGGGTATAGACAGGAAGTATGTAGTGAAAAACCTAATAGGAAAAAGAAAACCCTGTGTACATGATGATTGGGAAAGGATTTGGAGTTTAGTGGGTGCTCACCTACAGGGACTATGGATAGAGCAAATACGGGCACACACACCAGAAATGCACCCACAGCACACAGAGCTAGATAAAGCATGGCAAGCAGCCTCTCTAGTGGCCAGCGGGCCGGTAGATCCATTGCTCCAGTGGCTTCATGAACACAATGGACATTGGGGCCCAAAAAAGGACAAGCAAGCGTATTTTAGGGAAGGAGGTCAACAGGTTAGCGAGAGGGAACTACAAAAGGTGCAGCATAATTGCAAAACTTGTGCCCAGCTTAAACCATTCAGGAGTTATAAAATGGGCCAGCAAGCTTTTAAGCCTGAATTCTTTCAAAAAGGAAAACATTGGCAAGTAGGTATAATGGGCCCCTTGCCTGGAACAAAACAGCTTCTGAAAGGGATAGTAATAGTGGACTTGGGCTCATGCAGGTGTGCTGTGGTACCCACAAAGCGTACATCTGCCAAAGATATAATGAAGGGACTGCAGCAAGTAGCAAGTTATTGGGGAAAGCCACAAGTAATTAATTCAGATGGCGGCCGCCCGTTTGGTTCAATGGCAGTGCAGGGGTGGTGTAAAGAGAATGCAGTACTTAACTTGCCTTACCACCCACAGTCATCGGGTGTTGTGGAAAGAAAAATCCAGGACATTAAAAAGCAACTGAGGATTTTATTGGGTTCACAGAATAGTTTTAAGGGATGGCACAATATGTTAATGGAAGCAGTTCTGTTGGTTAATGCTAATACAGCAATTTGGGAACAATTTGAAACACAGAATTGTAAACCATGGAAGCCTAGCATCCCACCAGGGACAGAGGTTTGGATACAGTGGCCGAAAGGAACCCCTGGCAAATGGGAGCTGGGGGAAGGAATAATCGAAAGGCCCGATGAATATCCATTTGTGTATTGAGTCTTGGAGAGGGGAGAAACTGGTCCCTGGAGAGTGCACGAAAATTGGATAAAAGCAAAGCAAAGTGGTCAAAAGGAATGAGGTGTTTGTTTTGTCTTTCGGAAAAAAAAAAAAAGAAAGAAAAAAAAAAAAAAGAAAAAGAAGAGAAAGAAAAAAACACCCACCAAACAACCAGATGGCCCCTGTGTCGGCTTGGACCCTAGTTTTATATATAGGTATGGTAAATGGCAGATGGTGGTGGGAGTTTCCGAAGGAAAACCACGCGTGGACCAACAATTTGTATGTATGGGCCACAATAGCAGTATCAAAGTCCCTTAACCTGTCCAACTGTTGGATATGTGGGTAGGAGCCACCCTCAGCTGGTGAGTCCCCCTTTCTCTTAACCCCTGTAGAAGGAAATCTCAGTGATATGATTGAGTGGTCCGAAAACTTTACACAATTCAATAAAGACTGGGGAAAATACTCAATGATTCACCATGTGTTTTTTAATGAACCCTTAATGGGGGCCAGGATTTGTTGGGAAAGTCCCCGCTCTAACCACTCTACCTATGTTGGATTCCAACAAGGTTGTGCGTTAACCATTAACGCCACCCACTTGATATTCAAAAATGGTAAAGCAATAAAAGCTGCTATGGCACAGCATAGACGGCTGTTGCCCTGGGATATCTTCGACCCACATTGCACCAACCAGGTACTCTATGTTTGGAATTTAATGGCTGGTATGTTAAGTTGTCAGGACGATAAGGGAACCTGGAGGTGGAACAACGCGAATGCCAACTACCACGGAGCCATCTGCCTGTGGCGATCGACCGCAGGTATCGAAGGAATCAATACCTCCTGTAAAGCCCCAGACATCATCCGAAGCACTCGACAGGGACATTTGTTCATTTGCGGCCAGCACGGTTATATGGGTCTTCCCAAGTATTGGAGTGGACGTTGTGCCATTGGGGTGGGCCTGCTAAGCCCCGGTGCCATTTTCAATAAAACCAAACTACCCGAACAATGGCCCCATCGGTTCTGAGAAGGCACGACATGGTGGCAACATCTGGTGCAAACCATCCTTCTGACAACACCAGCAGGGACACATTACCTGGATCACCACATTAATCAACTAGCCCGTGCCTTAGGAACTGTAGCTAATGACACCGCCACAGGATTCAACCTAATGTGAGACCAAGCTTCAAAAAACCAAGAAGTGACCCTAGAGAATCATCTTAAATTGTACTATGTGTTGGCTGAACAGGGAGGGGTATGTGCCCTCATAAAAGGTGGGCCATGTTGTACCTTCATCCCCGATAATTTAGATAACCTCACAGAAGTGGTTAAAATTATAAAGAAGACATCTCACGATCTAAACCAATTCAGAACCTGGTCGCTATGGGAATGGGCAACCAGTAATTTAGGACTATGGGGGAGGCAAGTGTTGCAATATATTATGTGGGGCTTGGGCATTTTGGTCCTAATTATTGTGGGTATAAGTGTTGTTAAAATGATCATGGTAAGAATTGTGGGTCATGTGATGAAAATACAAGTAGCTCGGGTCAAGTTATTAGAGCACGATGAGGAGGAAAAAGATTACAACTTGACCACTGTGGCCTAGTTTTGGCCAAGGGGGGATGTCAGGGTGCTAAAAGCTTAAGTTGTCCAAAATTAGGCCCCAGGATCAAGTCAAAGGCCTAAAAACGAGCAAAACCACAACTATTGATTTGGCAACCAAGATCTGACATGTATGGAAGCTCTTGAACAGAATGCAGCAGGCCGGCCGTTGGAAAAGGGGAAGGTTAAAAGGTCCCTAATACTTCAGGCAAGGCAGCTAACCGCATGAATCAGCAGAAACCACGCCACTGCGGTTTTGAGCAGTAAAAGGAGGCCTTATTGGGAGGGGGGGGGGGCGTGAGTCAGAGTCATTCCGATTAGCATTGGAACAGGCCTGAGGGTCTGATCACCTCAAGGGCACTGCCCGCCGGCTCTCTGTAGGACACGGACAACAGGACCAGATGTAAAGCACCGAGGCCTGGTCAGCTGAGGGAAGGTTCGGATTAGCAACCCGATATCAATTTCAACAAAGGAATGGTAACTAAAGTAGAAGCTCGGAGTAGCACCCGGCCCTCAAGCACAGCAACACAGAATTTAAGGTTTTGCCCAGCTTTATGCTGAGACTTTCAGGTAATGAACAATAGCAGCACCAGTCTTGGGTTTGGGGCTGAAGTAGGAATTGGGGTAGGTGTAGGGTTTATGTTGGGTATAGTTTTGTTAGTACTTCTGCCTGTTTGTTTTGTGTTTGTAAGTGAAGTGTGCAAGAAACAATAACCAGTGACCAGGTCTGAGACTTAGCCTGTATACAGCTGCACCAAGGCCCACAAGGGTTTTGAAAGCAAGGGTGTGCAGGTGAATCTCGTGACCCACTGGATCCCCTTCTTGTATGAGTGTATAAACGGGTGCCCCCTGTGCTAGGCGTTCGTCGCTGCTCTAACTTTGCTGCAGGGGAGGGGAAATGTGAACGGGGGATAACCATTGACCAGGTCTGGGACTTATCCTGCGTGCAGCCAAGGGTGCGCAGGTAAACCCCGTGACCCAACGGGTGTGAATGAGATCCCTATACGATAGTACAAAGGGTCCCATGTGGTTGTGTTTTACATATTGGCTTGTGTTCTTGATTGTTTTGGTTTGTGTATATTGGGCTTTGTTATATTCTTTATATCATGTGCTTAAAGCCATAATTGATGAAAAATCCTGCATTCATGCAATAAGTGGTATTGTAGTTTAGAGTGCCTGTAGATATATTGGGTGTTTATTGTACTACTAATCACTGCCTTAATCTGGTAATCTGTGTAACCTGTATCCAGTAATCATAAATAAAAGTCACATACATAGTAAATAAACAAAAATTCATTGCTAGTGCTGGTCTTTGCCTGGGGGTTTCGGGAGCTTCCCCAGCATCTGCATCTAAAGAACTGGGTATTGTTTGGGCACCCTTCCCCCATTAGGGGATAAAGCCTGACAATTACATCAAGAGTCAGAATCTGAAATCATTATTTACAACGAATAGCATCTTAATCCACAAGTTGTTCCATTTACTTTGATGTGGCTAAGGCTGTTAGAACCCGGTCTGTAACTAATGGAGCCACTGCTGATGGCCATTCTTTTCTGTTGAATTAGCTTGTTGTGTTTTTAAAAACCTTGTGGCCTGATCTACACTTAAAGGTTTTCCAGTCATGGCTACCGCAGATTGGGGTGGGATTTATTCCAACATAGATAAATTGATAAAAGCCCTAGTGGAGACAATTATACTGGTATAAAAGGTCCTACATCGGGATGCATTATTTGCTTTGCTGAACTACAATATGCTATAACAGCAAGAGCACCTTTATGTACTACAAGTACATCTACACTGGGAGTTTTCCCAACATAGCTAAAAAACCCACTCTTTCAAATGTAGACAATGCCTTTATTATTGGCACTTTCCTAGCACAGATACATGTAAGTACCTCTCTGCCTCTCATCCCTCTGGGTATCATCTGAGACACCCTGGACTAATTTTGATCCTGCATTGATCTTGGCTTAAAGTTTCTACACACTAATGTAACTCCATTGAATTCAGTGGAGTTAAATAATCCAGATTTACATCAGTTTAAGTGAGATCATATTCAGGGACAGTATCATTTTGGAGGTTTTTGAGTGTTTTTCTGTTTGTAATGATTGTACAGCTATTTGTAACTATGGTACAATTAACATAACTATTTTCCTTTATATCAAACACACTGTATAAATAAACCAAGAATACTCTCCTGTATTTTATCCCATTCTCTATATTCTTCCCTACAGTTTAGCTCCATGATTTCTTTTTGTTGTTACAATTTTCCCATGGGAACTTCATGCATTCTTGGTGTCATTTTTGATCCAGGATTTTTTATTAGTATGACACCCCTCTCCAATTAGTCCTTA
>ML685768.1:19381800-19416099 GCA_007922175.1 Pelusios castaneus
ACTTTGTATTCTCAGCTCTCTTAGTGTTGGGTGCTTGTGCCACTTGGAGAAGGACTTGGAGGAAGGCAAAGGCCTCCCTCATAACATTTGCCCAGTGTTTAGGGTACTCACCAGGGATATGGGAGCCCCAAGATTCATGTCCCAGCTTCAATGACATTTTTAATTATGTTCACAGTGGAACAGCTTCAACAGCAGACACTGAGGGAATCCCACATCATAATATATTATAGCCCAGGTGCTAGGGGACTCACCTGAAAGAGAAGTAGCAAATTCCTGTTCGGATGGCTTCTCCGCAAGCACAGGGGGAGCTTGAAGTGGGGGTATCCCATATCCTAGATGATTACTCTAAACACTGGGCTAAAGGCCTATCTTGTCCAGGTGTGCATCTCTCTGGGGCTTAGGTATCTGGAAGGCTAGGGTGAGAGTGCAAAGTGCGTACATGCTGGCAGAAACATAGGCATCTAAAGAACGTTTAATGCAAACATTTAGGTATCAAGAAATTTTTGTGTTTGGCAGCCAATGAGCAGAGGTTTTGTGAGTTTCAATATGGCCTAATTCTGGGCTTTAGGCACCAAAAGTGGCAGTTAGGCACCTAAATCCTTTTGTGACTTGAGCCCTAAGAGAATGTGTATTATTGTTTAATGAACATCAGTGTGTTCTGCATTATACCTTACACAGAGGATTCCTTATTACTTCAGGCATATAAATGGCTGGCTGGCTGGCTATCAGACCATCTAGCAAGCCTCAGAAGCATGCAGATTTTTTTCTTAACCTCTTTGCTGGTATGTCACTGAAAGGATTTGCAGAAACGTGTTTTTAAGAAGAAATTTTTATTATTTCCATTGAGGAAGGACCTAGGAGCCCTCAGCTTGGACCTGGACCCCATTGTGCTAGGCATTGTACAACACAGACCAAAAAGACTGTCCCGGCCCCCAAAGAACTAGAGAGGGTAGTGATGTGGGCCCTGATCATACAAGGTTCTGAACGTTTTCTAAAAACTACTGAGCGCTTTCAATTCTCATTAACTTCAATGGGGTTCTAGAGAGAAGCAACAGAAATGAAGAAGGTGACTGAGGGAACGGATTCAAAGGAAATGTTTAGAAGGGCAGCTAGGGTGGAGTGAAAGAAACCTAGAGATCAAAAATTCCTTGGTTAACTTTTCCAAATTGCTCCCAATTTAAGACAGCAAGATAATTTCACTGAAGAACAGCGTAAGGAGCTATAACACAGCTCTCACAAACTTATATACTTTAAGGCCAGAAGGGAACATCTTAATCATCTTGTCTGACCTCCTGCACTTCACAAGGCACAGAACTTCACTCACAAACTCCTGTAGTAGACCTATAACCTATGGCTCAGTTACTGGTCCTCAATCATGATTCAAAGATTTTGAGTTACAGAGACTGCTCCATTTACTCTAGGTCAAACCAGCAAGCAACCAACCCCATGCTGCAGAAGAAGGCCACGTTGCCCCTCCCCACCCCAATCTTTGCCAATCTGACCTGAGGGGAAATTTCTTCCTGACCCAAAAATGGTGATCGCTTAGACCTTTAGCATCTTGCCGAGACCCAGTAGCTGGTTACCTGAGAAAGAATTCACTGTCGCCACTCAGAGCCCACCTCCTCTAGTATCCCATCTCCTGGTCTTGGAGATGTTTGTTTGAATTCAATGGGAGCAGGGTTGAGCCTTACATAACCCTTTTGCCAGAAACCCCAGATAACAAAACCAATGGTTTCAAGTGCACAATTTATAGTCTGGTTTATGATTTTCTACAATTGCTGCAACAGAGCTCATTCAGTCCAGCAATAGAAATATGTACCTTCCTTCTAACATTTCTTCTGTAACAGCAGTCAGTGGTGAAATGATTTAACTGATACAATACAAAGAAAATGACTAGCTGAGCACCTTGTCTGAGATACCTATATGATCAGTCTATATGCTGCCCCTTTGCCAAGCAGTAGTTGAATTCAGGGCCTTACAGATTAGTTTCTTGTTTGAACAGAGATTTGTGACTCTAAATTAAGGTATTTTTAGTATAATTAGTTTATTTACAAAATGTACAGAAAAAGAGGTGGCTTTTGGGATAGGCAAAGCAGGCGACCATGTAGGGCCCTGAGCAGTAAGGAGCCCTATTTCCAACTCAGTGGACAGCATGAATACTCCAAGCTGTGGCCACAGCCTCAGCAAGTACAGACAGCCTGCTGGAGATGCCTGGGAGGAGCTGAGCTGTGGCGACCAGCTGGCCCTTTAAATCTCCCACACTGCTGGACTCATAGCCCAGGGTGGGAAAAGAAGAGCAAAAAATGTAAAAGCTACCTCTACCAGGCTCAGGCAGCTTGTTCTTCTAGAGGAGTAAGTACTTGGGGTAGGGGAAAGGGCATCTGGATGAGGCCATGGCAGGAAAGGGGAAACAGGGGGGCTAGCAGTGGGGAGAAGTGTGTGAGGTGGGGAGAAGTGGCTTGGAGGGCAGGTGAGGTGGAGCCCAGGGCCACGAAGGGCAGATGAGGCAGATCTGGTGGCAGGGAGCAGGGGTCGAGGGCAGACAAGATGGGCTCAGGACAGCCTATCTTAGTGGCAGGGAGCTGGGGCTGGGGCTGGGGCGGGGGGAGGCAGATGAGGCAGGCCTGGCTCGGTGGCAGGGAGCCAGAGTCGGAGGGTGGGACGGATGGGGGGGAGGAAGGCAGATGAAGCATTTTGTTCCTATATGGGGCCCTGCAATGGGCCTTTTCCTAGGGCCCCAGATGATCTAAGGCCACCGCTGTAAGATATGTTTACCTGGAGCAAATGAAGCCTGAGCTGTACGCAGGCAATTAACTCCCGCAGAAGTCTCATTTAAAGCACTACTTCCCTGTTACCCAGAAGCAGCACTATCTTGAACAACTTCAGTCCCTAGGTGTTTTACCCCAGAACCCATCGAATGCAAAACTACTCACCTAGGACTATGTGGTCTTGATAAGCGTGGATCTTCCTTTGGTGCTTTACAACCCAAAGTGTAGCGTAAGGACATCAACACAAAGAGCCACACTTCACGCAACAAGGAGAGGACTCTATCCAGGAAGTTCCTATGTTTATTAAGCTCCCTGCTGCAATACATGCTGGTCCTTTCTGGTAACTATAGAGGACCAGCAACTCTATAACCAGTACCTGCAAAGGAACCTCAGAAGTTTGACCATCCAGGCAAAGGAGAGTGTTAAACCACACAATCTCTTTAGCGACTGTCTAGGAAAAATCACTACATGAGGTAACTTCAGCTTGGTTTATGGGAAGTTTCACCACAAGAGCTTATGACTCATAACATTCCTGACATCAGTGCTGTTCCCCATAACACAGTTTAAATCTAAGACATTTTTGAGTTCAACTTAAACAAAATTTAGAAAAATTCTTGCAGATCTACTGAAAAAGAAGAGTTACAATTGTATACTTGTTTGCCTACATGATGTCTAAATGTAGATCAAAACTCATGGTGGGATCCACGAAGAAAATGAGGGATTACAACTCTGAGCGTCATGGTAGCTAACTTTTAGATGACCAGAAAAATCACAAGAGCAACACTGCGATTCACCAAGTTGAGTTAGATTTCTAGACATATGAACAGGGATAGAAGGGTACCTAAGAATGAGACCCACAAAAACCAGCACTCTAGGTGGGGAACTGCCTAAGCTAATGCATGGGAGTTGCTGACAAGAGGAGTGTGTTAAGCCTTGATGCTCTTTCAGAAATAGGTTTCCACATCCAGACAGCAAGGAGGCATGTAGCTCTGCTTAGCGATCCAAGAATGGGAACCACTGTCTGGAGTCAGGTAGCTTAGATGCCTAAGGTGCTTTTTGAGGGAATGCATTAGGTGCCCATCTTGCTCCATGCAAATCAGCAGGAGCAGAAGGAGGTGGTGCCCACCCTATAACTTTTAGCCCAGTGGTGAGAGCACTCCCATGAGATGTGGGAGACCTGCCTTCAGTTTCACCCTCTCTGAGGAGTGGGAGAAAGAACTGAAAGAGGGTTCTTCCATCTCTGGATAGTCTGATGTAGGGTCCCCACAGTCTCTACTATTGAAACAGTTGCACTCTAGGTAAATAATGAATGATTGGAACAGCAGGATGGACCCCTGGTTTCTTACCTCCTAGGTAGGTGCCTTACTCACTAGACTAGAGAGTCTTTCCTGTTCTCTGTCCCAATGATTATTTTAGTACAGTATTTATACAAAGGAGCTTGGATCAAGCCAGATTTCTTGAGTTAAGACAGGAGAACCAACCTTTCCTGTCACAGCTTCACCCAGAACTGGCCCTGAAAGAAGCAGCCTGCTCTTTTTATCTGGCCTGATGGACCCTGACTGACCTGACCTCTGTCTACTCCCACACCTTCTAGCCACTGGAGGACTGTGATGCTTCCTATGGGCACCCCAGGTTGTGAGACACCCCACTACCAAGAGCTCTTAGCATGAAGAAGCCTTGTCTGTGCCTTGGGTCAGCTCCTTGACTCCGTCAGCCCTTGCTATCACAAACACTCTCCTCCCAGCCTATGCAGGCCTGGATCTCCGACTCTCTCTCCAGCTTAGTGTTAGGCACACTCGGATCCTCAAGAATCTCCTTGTACTGCACAGTCCCTGTTCCATGGACACATTCAGTATGCACAGATCAACTGCTTCAAAGAAGCTGCCCTCACCAACCTACCAGTTTCTCTTCAGATCAGCACTCACTTTAACACACAGTATTTAGATAGGTTTATAGTGAAAACAAGTAAAAGTTTATTTAACAAAGTGTAAGACTCTAGAAATAGCAAGTAAAAGTTTTGGAAACAAATGATTACAGGTCAGATAAAATCACAAGATGCCTTCTAGAGCCTACACTTAATTAATCATTTACTGTCTTACCTAATGAAGTTTAGCTTACCCAAAGTTTTTGCAGCATTTTGCAATCAGATTGTCAGTGATTCTTTGTAAGAGAGTTCATAATTGCAGTTTGTGTCCTTGGGGAAGGATACACCATGTCCTCTTGCATTCTCCTGATATAGACGAATACTTTGATCTTAGTCATCAATGGGACACCCTCCTGTTGTGCATTCCTTCCTGGAGATTTTGTGATTGCCTGTTAATTTTGCAATCTTGATTAACTGGACACTCAGTGTGCAAAGAGACTTATATTGTGAGACACACAATACACATATGACCAGAGGTACAGATCAGCGTCTACTGCTGTGTCCAGACAGAAACATATGTATTACCTGATGACCTGCATTGACTCACATACCTAAAGAACATAAGTTTCAGTACAGATACATAACTCCTTAATTAGCCTCCATATGTACATCTTGCAATCACTGTGATGACCTGTAAATTACTGGCTGTTGTCAGATAACTCACATGCCACCTGTTAGTGAGTTCTTATGCATATATCTGACCCAATGGATCCCTAAAAACTCAATGCAGCCCCTATGCCTTGTGCTAATTAGCATCAAGAAAAGCTTGTGTCACAAGGACAGTGTCTCATGGGCTCCACCAGAAGCTGATTCTGATTCTATAGGCAAACTCTGGAGAAAGAACTCACCGCTTTTCTCTTTCAAAAGGACAGCTTCATAGGATGGGATGCGTCAAGTCAGTGGAATCTCTGGGGGAAGGCACCAAATGCCTGATACACCCTATCACAATAACAGTGGGGTCAAAGATCTAATATGATACCTTATTGGAAAGGAACATTACCTTCTAGGAAACACAATCTTCAATTCCTACTTGGAAGAGCTCATGCCTGATGGTAATACAGTCAGAATGCCTGAATTACATACAAAATGATGTGTTGTGTTTAAAATTGTACTCATGCATGTATCATGTTTATCTGCTTATTCTCCCTGAATAGGATAATTGTTACTTTTATATGACCACCTGCATGAGAGAACAGACTAGAAAGATGGAAGCAGGAAAAGTTGTGTTCATCAGCTCTATGTAGTAGTTCCATGTTTATGCCTCCTGTGACTGTGGGGGAGGGGAACTGGGCATTGCCTTATCCTTGTAGGGTTGAAACTAGTGCACATTGGCTTTTAATTTAATAAAACAGCTCTGTAGCCATCTGAAGTCCCCTGTGCTTTAAGCTAACTGACCCAAAAGTCAGGTACATTTTTAAAAAGTTAGTTTTTGTTTTAAAATAGCTCTAAACTCAAAATGAAGCATTAGTGGACAAGATTGTCTAGTTCCCTTTACATTTACTTGCTAGAATTCCATTGATCTGACACTTGTAAACAGATTCTTATATCTCTAGCCAACTGTGAAGGCCAAATCTAGAAATAGCTCCTTCAGAAATTGTCTCATAAATCATCTGGCAAGGCAAAAGGAGGACCTCTAACAGATCTGCAACATTAGAGTGTCTTACTTGCCGTGCGCAATGACAACAGCTGTTTTGCTATCAGGATTAAGACCTTCGCAATGCCCTAAGGGCACATTCGTGGTGTGTGTGCAGTGTATTATATGCTCTCCTTGGGGCTAGCATTCTTGCCCAGGATGTGGGAAATACCCTCCACCTCCTGAACAGGAGAAGGGATTTGAACAGTAATCAGCCACCTCCCTGGCCTAGTTAATATTTAATTACACAATTATTTACAGTAGAACCTCAAAGATAAAGCTGAGATACTCTCCCAGAGCGCAGTGTGTTGGCTGCAACTCGGGCTTCAGTTTTGGCTCCAGTAATTCATGCTCCAGACTACAGCTTCAGCAGCTTAGGCTGTATCAGCTTCTTTCCCAGGCTCAGACTGAGCTTGCAAGCTTGTTTACCTCCAGACCAAAGGAGAGAGGAGGGGTGAAAACAGTACCCTGGGCTTATGGGAAAATGGCACAGACATCAGCACTCCTGCTGCTTGGGCTGCCAGCACCAATGCCCACTTAGCATCTTCACCCTGCATGTGGTGAAGGGCGAGGATGACGAGCCGGGGTGGCATAACTTTTGGATGCACAAGGTGATGTGATAGGCGGAACGCATATCCCTCTTTGGGCACCTTGCCGTAGTGTACAGCAACAGACAGGGCTACTTTTCTACACTCAGGCAAGCATTGGTGGATCTCCAAGGATGCTTCACTAACATCAGTGAAAGCTGGTCGGGGAAGGTGGAAGGCACTTAGGCTATGTCTACACTGGCAAGTTAGTTCGAATTAAGGAGGCTTAATTCGAACTAACTAAAGCCATGGCTACACTAGGCTTTAGTTAGTTTGAATTAAGGGCTTCCTTAATTCGAACTAATAAGTTCAAATAGGGCTTCAGAAGTAAGGCTTTAATTCGAACTAACTAGTTCAAATTAGCCAATGCGGCCAAGTTAATTTGAACTAATTTCTTAGTTCGAACTAACCGGCCATTGAAATGAATGAGGATCGCTAATCTGAACAAACTAAAATTAGTTCAAATTAGTTAGCTCGAACTAACTAATTCGAACTAATTTTAGCAAGTGTAGACTTAGCCTTACATTTTTAAGAGCACAGGAATTTTCAGAAAGCTGCATACAGGGACCTTCTGTCCTGACCAGCAGATTGCCATTGGGAATGTTGAAATGCCAGTTGTGATCCTGGGTGACCCCTGGCTCAGAAAGCTTTACACCAGCCATCTCAACAGGACCCAAGTATAATTCATCTATCAGCCCAGCAGGTGCAGACTGACAGTTGAATGTGCTGTCAATCTATTGAAGGGATGCTGGTGTTGTTTACCCATACAATTGGATCTCAGCAAGAAAAATATTCCAATAGTTATAACTGTCTGCTGTGTCCTGCACAATACACGTCAGGAGTGACCAAACTTACTGATTCCCCTGAGACCCCATTCCCTGTTGGGCAGAATCCTCTAGTCCCACCACCCTCCTGCAGAGCAGTAGTTCCCAGCTCCCCAGCCCAGTCTGTTGGGTGGAGAATTGGGGGTATAGGGGACTCTGCAAACCATACTTTAACTGCAAGAGCCACATGGAGCTCTGGGGCCACAATTTGGTCATCCCTAATGCATGTAAAGTGAAGGAGGAAAGTTTCAGCAGAGATGGAATGGCTGTCTGCTGAGTTTGAACAGCCAGACAAAAGGGCTATTAGAAGGGCTCAGTGTGGAGCTATACAGCTCAGGGAGGCTTTGAAACACATTTTGACAGTGAGCCTCCAATAGCATTTTGTTGTAGTATGTGCTACCTCACCCTGCCCTTTTGTGGCCTGTTAGGTATTGTGTGGTCCAGTGCTCCCTCTAACCTGATGATGCAGCTGAGCAAGTTATCACACTTGCTGAGCAGCAATGTGGGAGGCATGGTGTCTCATGGGCAATTGTTTTTTGGCACTGGAAGCATCAGCAAGCCTAAGTACCTTAATTCAAAAGAAATGCATAGATGTTGTCTTTTCATTTGAATTTTAATAAAAATGTTAAAATGAAATACTGTAGTTTTATTTATTTACTCTGTGTCGGGCTGGAGAGAAGAAAAAGAGCGGCAGCCGAGGAAAATCGGGCTGGGATGAAAGGATGAGCTACAGCTGGGGAAGACTGGGCTGCAGAGAGCCGTGCCAGGCCATGCCAGCCCCCCATGCCCTGAGTAGGGCCCTGGGCTCTGTGCCAGCCCCTGCACCCCAACCAGGGCCCCGGGCCCCAAGGCAGCCTCTGAGCTGCCCCTGCACTGACCCCCAGACCCCAGCTGGTCCTGGCGCCAGCCCCCGCATGTGTCAGGGGTTGCTGACCTGTGTTAGGAGGAGTGGGCAACCACCCCTGATGGGGCCCCTTACTGCTAGGGGCCCTAGGTGGCCGCCTGCCTCACCTACTCCAAAAGCCACCTCTGGCCACAGCGAGGAAGATCGGGCTGGGGGAGAGCTGCAGCCAGGGTGATGGACTGAGGAAAAGGGGAGAGCTGCAGCCAGGGAGATCAAGCTGGGGAAAAGGGGAGAGCTGCAGCCGGGGAGATCGGGCTGGGGGAAAAGGGAGAGCTGTAGCCAGGGAGATGGGCTGGGGAGAGCTGCGGCTGAAGAGATGGGCTGGGGAAAAGGAGGGAGCCGCAGCCGGGGAAGATCGGGCTGGGGAGAAGGAGAGAGCCACGGCCAGGGAAGGTCAGGCCAGGAAGAAAAATGGATGCGGGACTCTGTAATAGGTGCGCGGATGTGCGATGGCCGCTGCGCACCATGCACCCACGCAGCTTAGTGGGAACATAGCTGGTGACTGCTGTACATGTAGGCATATGACATTTTAAATACATCTATTAATTTTGTTTGTGGCTTATCCTATGAATTATATCACATTGTCAGAAATAAGTAATTGGTTGCTTTCAGATCTGCAAAGGACTTGGTAGCAAATGTTGCTGATATAGATGTGTTAGGTTTTAAATGTAACTGTATCTTGTAAAAAATTTCAGTATAAAAAAATTGTGACATTTTAGAATAAATATATTTGAAATTTAATAAAGCTTAATAACTTAAGAGAACAGAACTTGCGAAGGAGAATAATATTCATGACCATTTCAGGTACACTTACATCAACCAGAGTTTTCACAGGTCTTGGGTATGTGACGTTGTGATTGTTTTTAATGTTCCTGGGGCAGAGTGGTAGGGTGGTGCAGAGACTCCTAATGCTACATGGATTGTTGAGGGTAGGGAGAGGGAGGTTTTGATATTGAGTCCTCAATGGGCTGCAAAGGGAAGTGATCCTGGAATAGGGGTACCTGCATATCAGGACTTGTGTTTCCTGCCTGAGAAGCCCCATTATGTGCATGTGCATCTCCCTCTCTTCTTCTGGATGGGACTCTTGGGCCTTTCTCTTCTCCATTCTTTCCTTCTTCAGGTTGTCCACAATGTTCATCCTTCAGGCCCTGTCCAGTGGAGCACTGGTATGCAGGATCTCATTGAACACGTCATTCTGCATTCTCTTCTTCTCTTTATTTGGCTCAGTGGTTCTGTGAGTGTGGAGGCGGAGACCCTGAAGTCCACAATGGCATCAGTCCACCGGTACCATTGTTGGTCTATTCACTATGAAATGTGAAACTTAAGATGCAGAACTCACTTCCCTTACTCCCATAAAGTTTTAAACAATACAACTTTGCTTCTGTTTGAGATTGCTTATGCATGGCATCAGTCATAGCACCAGCCACAGTGAATATGGCCTGCTAGGGGTTAGGGAAATGAGGAAGGAATTGCTTGGTTGCATGAATCTTGTAGTACAGAGTAATGTAACTGCATCCTGGCCAGGGGCGTTGCTGCCCCCCTGCCAAGAAAAACATTTGGGGCACAGCCCCAGACCCACTCCCATCCCACCAACTCTGCTATGCATTCCTCCCTGGTGCTATTCAGGCCCAATCTGGTTCCTGCTGCTGCTGGCCCAGAACACCAGCCTCGATTGGATTACAGGCCAAGGCTGGCTCCTGCCACCGCCGGCCCTGAACGCTGGCCCCGGCCAACTCCTGGGCTGGGCCAAGTTCCGCCCCCCCATGCTCACCCGCAACTGGCTGCTGCCACTGCTGGCCCCAAGCACAAGCCCTGGCCGGGACCAGCTACCACTGCTGGTCCCAAGTGCTGGCCCCAGCTGGGTCCCATCACTGGCCCTGAATCCCACGCAGGCCCAGGTCTAGCCACTGCCACTGTCAGCCTCAACCCAGGCCAGGGGCCTGGAACCAGCCTCCGTCAGCCCTGATTCGAGGCTGGGGCCAGCCACTCCCCTCCCCCCAGAGGAGGGGTTTAAATTTCCCTCCTCTTCTCCTGCTCTGCATCAAGTGCCTCAGCTACGTGCTGCAGAGCAGGAGACTTAAAAGAGCCGGCCCCTGCACAGGATCTCTGTGCCTGAGCTGCCAGGGCTCAGGACCTGTACCCCTTGTGCCCACGATGCCCCTGATTCTGGCACCGTTTTCCACAGGCAGCAGTGATGTTAGTTGATCTCTCACTCCTGAAGATAACCAAGGGAGGGAGCATAGCTGCTGGTGGTGTCGTGAAGCTGTTTGGCTGTATCCTGCTAACCTGTGTATTTCAATGGTATCTTTTGAAGTTATCGCTGAGTGGTGTGGGAAAGTGTCTTATCTTAGGCAGCCATTCCTTGAAGTCTTTGGCAGAGGATTGCAGAGCACCGTCATGAAATTTCATCAAGATCTCGCAGGAAGATTCAAGGAATGTCTCTCTATGTGCAAATAAACTGCTCCACATGGCCCGCTCACTCTGCCTAACTGTAGAGGCGACTGAACTCTGTCTCTCTTGGTTATACCACTTCATGAATTTACTTGTGCTAGAAGAGGTAAAGTCAAAACCAGGGTCCTTCTATTTCCTATAATGGAAAATTTATCTACACACTTACCTCAGGTTCCTTGTCCTGCATAGGGCTGACCCATGCTCTACTGGATGGATAGTGGTGGAATTAGAAATAGATCCCCGGTCACTGTGTAGCTGGATCCCTTGGTTGCCTGTCTGCCATACTCCTCCTTTTCCTTGCTGTTCACTGAAGAAGACTGAGACTCAGGCTTCCTGGAAGGATCCATGGTGGTGTGGGGCTGGTGGTTGTGGGTCTCTGTCAAGTATAGCATGCAACTCGTTGTAAAAGTGGCATATCTCTGGCTAGACCATGGGTTGATTTTTGGCCCCTCCGGCCTTCGGGTATGCCTGCTGCATTTCTTTGACTTTCAAATGGCACTGCTTCTGTTCCTCATCATACCCCTTCTGCAATCGGCTCATAGATGTCAATGTTTCTATGGCTGGTTCAGAGCTTTGACTGCCTAGCCTCTTCTCTCGACAGGCCCAGGTGATCCAATATCTCCTATCCACTCCAGGCAGGAGCACATCTGCAATGTGTAGCTAGCATGGTCAGCTGGGCAGTTGCACTCAACAATAGAGAGCTGTGATGCATGCTTGCCAAGCTGGACAATCAGGAAAAGAAATTTCAACAATTCATGGGACTTTAATGGAAAGGGAGGGGCCTTCCAGTCTCTATAACCACTGGGCAGTGGAACTCACAATAGTGTCCAGAGCAGTCAGTGTCGAGCATTGTGGGACAGCTGCTGGAAGACTGTTAAGGTTAATATAGGTAACACAGCATCTTCACTCGCACTGTGTTGGCCTTCAACCATGGCTCCCTGGCATAACAGGGCACTTAAACTGGTGGGCGACATGTTTAAGTGCAGACAGCTGCACAAGTAGGTTGACACAAGGCAGCTTCTATCAACATAACTTTGTTTTGTAGACCAGACCTAAGACTTTTTGGATCCCACTGTTGTTCCTGTGATTGTCTATGTGCTACAATGCCTAAGCCCCTTTGTGAATCTGGCCTCCCAGTCACTGGTATGGGCAGAGGCGGATTAGGGGCCACAGGACTCCAGGGCCTCCCCCACTTGTGGCCCCCCATGTGCCTGGGGTCCCACACCCCATCTGGATCCACACACCCCTTTCAGCCTAGGGCCCTGCCTGGCCCTCTGTGGGTCGGCCAGTGCTGGGCAGGCCTGGGGGTCAGAGGGGACCAGCCAGCCTAGGGACAGGGCAGGAGTGCAGAGCCTGGTCTCTGGGCTGGCCCACTCCATCTCCGGGGGCAGAATAGCCAGCCGAGGGACGGGGTGGAAACGCAGAGCCGGGCCTCTGCACTGGTCCACTCTGCCTTCCTAGTGTCGGCAGGGCGGAGGGACCTCACATTGTGGTGGGACCTTGGGCACAGGCCCCATAGGCCCGTGCGGTAATCCACCACTATGTATGGGACGTATTCCATGGGGGCTGGGGATCATCTGAAGCTGCATATTTCACTTAAGACTGCCACTGTAATTGCTGGAAATATTGGTTGAAACATCAAGGACAACATACCCTGCTAATGTCTTTGTTTTAGCCCCTTCTTAGACACACCCATGTCTATTTCCACATTGCAAAACTCAGTATGTGGAAAATAAGGTAATTTCACTTCTATTCTGACCATTTTAATCCCTTTTCAACCTGCCTAACCTGAGTCAAAGCCCAATTTTAAGCAAATAATTTATTTTAAATTGTGCTCGTGTAAGTTTCTGGCAGCTATTCCCCTCTCCTTCCAATTCCCCCTTTCCTGCTGCAGCCACTCCACCCAGATCCCAGTGTTCAGAGCTAGTAATTCAAATGATAAAAGAAGGAATTGAAACTATTGTAGCAGCTGTCCTTCCCATCTCAACTGCACCCCTTCAGCTGCTCAGTGCTACACCAATTCCTGTTTGCAAGTCTTGGTTAAATGGAAAAGAAAACATTAAACTATCTTTCTAGTGTTCCTTGCAGTGCTTTGCCAACATTCTCTTGTCCAATCTGTCTACTCCCCAGCTATCCTTCCGCTTAGCTGCACAGTCCCACCCCAACTGGCACATTTACAGTTTTACAGTGCTTGATGGCATAGCCCCACTTCCTGTTTGAATTGCAAACATTTACTAGGGGAGCAGAGCTCCAGTTCCCCTCACATTATCTGATCACTTGTTCCATCCTGGAATTAATTGACCACATGTCTACCTACAGGAGATTTGACACAAGAGTTCTGCTCCTGTTAGCTGATGCTTTTCTTTCCGCTGCATCAGAACGGTGAACTCAATTCTTTCTCTCTCTCCCATGCTGTGGAACAATCACTGTTTTTTTTCATTTGAGAGCTTGTTTGCCAGGGGTTGAATTTTTACAAGGGTGTTAGGTGAAGGGTGACAGTGGAAGAGTCTTGCAAGGGATGAGGATTTAATCATTCTGAGCCTTCCTGCTCATCCAAACAGGAGTTCTGTTTGAATTCAAATTTTTGCTCTTGGGAGAGAGACACACACAATCCTATTTCATCTAACTTTTTTGCTGTCTGCAGGAATAATAAATAGCTTGCTGGGGCTTAGCCCTGGCATCTCTAAGCTAGACAGTTCATCACCTCAGTGAGCCCTAACACCTTTTTCATTACAAATTAAGCACTGATTTAAACCAAATAAAGATTTATATTTGGAAGATAAAACTTAAACTTTGGCCTCTTAATTCCTGAAATATATTGGCTCCTCTTCCCTTGCTCCAAGCTATGGCTGATCAAAATAGATGCATTGCACTTGATTCTCATAACAAATCAGGAGTAACACCATTGAAATTAGAGTGAAAGCAGATTAGACCATTGCCTCTGCCCTTCCTTCATTTGTGTCTAGTTTGCCACGGATGCTCTGATACTTTACTATTTGCAGTTCAGCTGTTATGTTCTCTTTATGCCATTTATCTCTGTTTTAAATGTTCTGCCTCTGACAGTACAAATTTGGCATGACACTCATCTGTCTTCATGTTCTTAATACTTGTTTTATTTATTGTCTCTTCAGTCAACTGTGTTTGTTCCGCTCCATTTTGAATTTTCTTTTGCATGAAAGTACTGCCAGCTGGGTTCAGAGCTGTTGCTGCTTCTTTTCCCTCCAAAAAGCCACATGTGTCTCTTAACCTCTCATCATTGAACTTAGACCTGTTAATATGACAGCTAGTTCCTCAGGATACAAGAGGAAAACTGAGGCTGCATGGTGTCCTTTGTAATGCTCTGAGCTGTTTTTCAATTCAATCTCAGAATGTCCAGCTTTACTTTCACCCTTATCTCATCCTGCATTTGTTCTTCACTTTGATATTAGTGAAAAACCTTTCCTTTGTATTCCCATTAAACATTACCTTTACCAGCCTGTAACCACTATCTTGCCTATCAAGCATGATGTGAGGGAAAAGATTCTTGTATTTCAAATTCTTAAATTGGTTGCTATTAATTGGAGGCTTTCCTGGCCTTCTGAAGGCATTAGAGATGGCAGATATTTGATGTATATCTACGGGACGGCCTGGGTCATGTTGGTAAATGGCTTCTTTGCTGAATACGATTGTGCTTAGGCTGACATCAGGAGGGAAGCTGGAGCAGTTCTGCAGCTTCTTTGTGGTCAGAGCTGCTGATGAGGCAGAGTTCAGTACAGTTATCTCTGTGTCTGGCCCCAAACCTGTTTCAATATTTATCCTCAGTAGCTATCGCAAATGACTCCATAATCCAGCGGTTAGGGCACCTACACAGGAGGTGGGAGACCCTGGGTCTAGTCCCCTGGTCTAATCACCCTTTCATTATGTATCCAGCATGCACCAGTTTTGGTGGAGACAGACTGAGGGAGCCCTGCCTCCCCCCAGTATCCCATATGCCCTTGGTTAGAGAACTTTTCTCAGTGGTAGGATTTGAACAGTGTTCTCCCTTCTCCACTTCTAGTAGAGGAACCAGGGTCTTCTCCCCCATTCCAGGTGAGCATGCTAACCACTGGTCTAAAAGTTATAAGGTGGGCACTGCTACCTAAGCTGTCTGACTCTATGTGCCTGGTTCCTGTTCCTGGATCACTAAGCAAGGAGAAGAGCCGCCCTGCAGCCTGGACTTAAGTGCCTGCCCCCCCCCCCCCCCCCCCCCGGGCTTAGTGAACACCACTCTCCTGGGCATCTCTCATCGGCTGGGTGAGGTGGCTCCCCATCTAGTGTGTTGGCTTTGATGGATCCTATTCTTAGGCACCCATCTATCCTTATTCATTGAAGAAGGAACCTAAGTGCCTAACTTGGCTTTGTGGATCATAGTGGTGGTGGTGGATTTTCCAAGTGCCTAAAAGTTAGGTGCTGGGATGCTCAGCATTGCAATACCCAAGTCCCTTCACAGATCCCACCTGGGAATATTTAAATTAAAAATCAAACTTCAGTAAACTGTGGTTCATTTTGATCAAATCAGCATGTGCATTTTCAGCAGGTAATTTCCAAGAAAGCTCCAGGTTTGAAGAAAATTTCAAGAAAGCTCTCAAACAGTTACCCTTTGATAGCTGTCTGTTACACACATGCCAACATGCCTTTGCTGTGTACTGTTGCTCCTTGTTATAGCATAAAGAGTACTTTCTTCTTGCTCTGTAAATACCTTTAGATTTCAAATTTGTTGCTAGAGAACCCTCATTAATATCTTGACTCTGTCGCTCACTCTCCCTTTTGATGCTTTGCAGATGCTGATGGTCTGTAGTTCCAGAATTCTCCCATGGTCTCATTAGTCTATGGAGGAAAAGAGTCATTCTGTATCCTTAATAATTACAAGCTCCTGAGAGGGGAATCCAGCAGCTCATAGTAAAGGGACAAATTCTGCTCCCAGTTACATGGTGTGATGGGATCCCTGGGGTACAATCAAACTGTGCCCCCTTAACACTCCAGCCAGGGCTGTCTTTCACAATACTATGCCTGCTCCCAGCAGGAAACCCCTCCAAGCACTGTGGTCACTCAGACATCAGCAGGTGGAGGCTCACACTCAGATAAATGGCATGAAGGCTCTTCAAGTCACTCTGGCTGGTGCCTTCCTCTGTATAATTTAAATCACCCCAGAAATGTACTGTCTTACATTGCTTGTTCTCTTGGTCAGAACAAGATTATTAATTAGTTTGCCACTCCAGCAAAGGGGAGAAGATGTGCACAGTGCTTGTTAATCTGAGTTGAGATTCTCTAAGTGCTTCAACCAGAAACCCACTGTTTCAGGTAAAATATAAAACAGCTTAATTAAAAAATAACAAGAGTCCTGCAGCACTTTATAGACTAACAGATTTCTTTGGGCATAAGCTTTCGTGGGCTAAAACCCACTGCACACAGACTAACACGGCTACCCCTCTGGAAATTAATTAAAAAATAGTGATTATAAGTGGCAGGTATAGAGATCAAAGTTGGTTACTTAAGAAATAAAAATAAAATCACTGTCTAAATTCTACAGCCACAGCAAGATTTGATTCATGCAGTTTCTCACCCCACTGGATGTTTGATGGATGTTAAAGCTTCACAGTCTTTAATGTATTTATATTCATGGCACACCAGTGGGATGAGATAGTGCTATTCTCCCCATTTTTACTAATGGGGAATTAACTTGTCTAGGGTCACACAGGCAATCTGTGGCAGATCAGGGAGTTTAACCTGGATTTTCTGAGGCCTAGGATAGCACTCCAACCACTTGATCCTCCTTCCACACATAGGTGACACACCTTCCTTTTTCAGGCAGATGCATTTTGTTTATAGAGAGACATTGTACACTTACATTTTATATATGATAAGAGGGTAGCTCTTTTCTCTTTTTAAGCATATGCAAAAGGTCAAGAAACCTCAACTCTAATGCAAACTAAAGTTAATGAGACCTGTAACCATGGAAGTATATGCACCTTGATATATTGCTTTCTCCAGTGAACTCTCTTTATAACCAGCATACTTCGGCTGTGGGGTGTAGATTGCTATTTACATTATATGCTGGTTTTGTATTGTGACTGGCTAGATTCCATTGAAAACAGAAGTGTCCAATAACCCTGGATACATACACTACACTATCATTATAGTCTATAGGAAAACAAGAGTCGATCCAGTAAGAACTGAAATATCCCTCTTGCAGTACAGGAGGATGCTAGCTTTGTGGCTCATTGATACTGGTTTTGCATGGAAAATGTTCAGATCCTATGTAGTAGAAATCAGTATAAAATCCTACACTAGATTTAATAAGTCCAATTCTCCTTAGATATTGGGGGACAGATTGTACTATCCTCACAGCACATAAAAAGAACTGCTGTCATGTCATAGAAACACATTCTGGGTGGAGGAGGGATAAAACTAACATATTAGTAAGGCAAATAGGTAGGGGTCTAGCACAACCTTCCCCACCTCCCAATATGTAACAGCCAAAACCAACCTCTTTTTCTTTCTGTAGTCCCCAAAGCAGCCACAGTTCTGTGACTTCTGTATCCTAGTGCTAATTACATCAGTTCAATTGTGCTATATCTATTGCCACAATAGGCATTAAGTACAGACTTAAACCCTAGGAATCAGAGGAGCCAACTATGAGCCAGAATCTCAACAGGAGGCTGAGCAGAAGGAATCCTCTCAACAATGGCCAGCAAGAGACTGTGGGGCCAGCCATGGATCTACTACTTCCAAGAGAGAATAGCAACAAACAAAATTGCCTCTGACTCAAATTGTTTGTTCTTGGAGCTGTTAGCAATTATCCTTGCGAACTCCTGGAGAATGAGAGAGGTCCCAGAAGACTGGAGAAGGGTGAACATAGGACCTATCTTTAAAAAATAGACTAAGGCAGACCTGAGGAATTAAATAAATCAATTTGTAAGCAAGGGTCCTAGAGGATAATAGGGCTATAATGAATAGTCAGCATGGATTTGTCAAAAACAGATCATGATACACCAACTTAATTCCCTTCTTTGATAGGATTATTGACATAGTGGATGGGGGTAGTAGATGTGATAAACCTTGATTTTAGTAAGGCTTTTGACACTTTTCTGCATGATATTCTTATAAGAAACTGGGGAAATGTGGTCTAAATGAAACTACTATAAGGTGGATGCACAACTAGTTGAACGACCATACTCAAAGAGTAGTTATAAATGGTTCATTGTCAAAATGGGAGAAGGTATCTAGCGGGATCCCGCATGGTCAGTCCTGGGTCCCATATTATTAAATATTTTCATTAATGACTTAGGAAATGGTGGAGAGAGTATGCTTATTAAATTTGTAGATGACACCAAGCTGGGAGCCAGTGGCGTAGCCAGGGTGGCTAGCAACCGGGGGCCCAGTCCACATTTGGGCTCCCCCCGTGCACACCATGCCACCCCGCACCTTGCAGACCCTCCCCCACACAGCGCAAGAGGGGTCTCAGCCCCAACCTCCAAGTGCCCCAGGGAGTCCTTCTGAGGGTCTGCAGGGAGGTGCCAGACTAACCCTGCAAGGGCTGGATTTGATGGGCGCCAGTCTGGGCTCCCAACTTTTCAGGGTGCCACCCTGTGCCTCTCCTCCTCCCTCACAGGCCAGAACAGTGGGGGGCAGCCATGGCCTTTGGGGCTAAAGGGGGGGGCATTCAGCACTGCAGGGTGGGAGGGCATGGCCAGATGCTGCCCCCTTGGCCTCCACTGCACGGTCAGTGCAGCATTCTGGCCTACCTTGCCCCACCCTGCTCCCGGTTGGCTGGTCCGCCCCAGTGGGTGGGGCAGCCTGCTCCCAGGCCCTGGGGGAAAGCGGCTACATGCAGGCCCAGCCTGCCCTGCCCTGCCCTGCCCCCTGGGACAGACCAACCAGCTGGCTGGAGGTGGGGCAGGCTGGAACACTGTGCTGAGAAAGCAGCAGAGGCCGGGAGGGCGGCTTCTGGCCCCGGCTCTCCCCCTCACTGCTGATCTAGGGCCTCCCCTCCAGCGCCAGGGGCCATGGCTTCCCCCTGTCCTTCTGGTCCGTGCAGGAAGAGGGCAGGGTGTCGGCTGGTGCCCCAAAAGTGGAGAACGCAGGCTGGTGTCCCTCGAATCCAGCCCTTGCAGGGCCAGCCTGGCGCCCCTCTGCAGCCCAGCGCCCAGGGGCATGGCTCTCCAGTACCCCCGCCCCCCTTGCTATGCCGCTGCTGGGAATAGTTGCAAGTACTCTGGAGGACAGATATACAATTCAAAATGAGCTTGACAAATTAGAGAATTGGGCTGAATTCAACATGAAATTCAATAAACACATGGGCAAAGTATTTCACTTAGGAAAGAAAAATTAAATGAAGAACTACAAAATGGGGAATGACTGTCCAGGTGGCAGGATTGCTAAAAAGGATTTGGGGTTATAGTGGACTAGAAACCGAATAGGAGTTGTCAATGTGATGTAGCTGCAAAAAGACTAATATGATTCTGGGGTGTACTAATTGGAGTATTATATATTAGACAGGGGAGGTAATTGTAGTGCCCTACTCAGCACTGGTCTACTGTGTCCCATTCTGGATGCTACAATTTAGGAAAGATGTAGACAAATTGGAGAGTCCAGAAGAGAGCAAGAAAATGACAAAAGCCTTTCAAAACCTGACCTATGAGGAAAGGTTAAAAACACTGAGCATATTTAGTTCTGAAAAAGAAACAATGAGGCAGCACATGGTAATAGTTTTCAAATATGTTAATAGTTCTTATAAAGAGGATGGTGATTAATTGTTTTCTGTGTTCACTGAAGGTAGGACAAGAAGTAATGTGCTTCATCTATTCTACAGTAAAGGAAAGTTAGGTTAGATATCAGGAAAAACTTGCAAACTAAAAGGATAGTTGAGCACTAGAACAAGCTTGCAAGGATGGCTGTGGAGCCTCCATCATTGGAAGCTTTTAAATACAAAGTTGGTTAGGTTACTTGATCCTGCCACTGCGAAGGGACTGTACTTGATGACTTCTAGAGCTCCTTTGCAGCCCTACTTTTCTAGGATTCTAATAACATATAATTTTTTATCTCTGAGTGGGGAAGGGAAACGGACATTAACCCAGAAAATTAAGGAAAACTATCTGATAGCAGTGGAGTTCATTATTTTGCTACAGCCAGATTTTTTTTTTAAAAATCACAATACTTTAAATGCTCATGTGGGAGAAGACCGAGGAGGTGGAGAAATGCCAGCTTCTGCAAAGGCTCTAAGGTGAGAACAGACAAGATACAAGCTCTTTTGCAAACACTGTAAAATAAAAGGATAATAAATTCTCAGGCAAATTGGCCATTAGAATAGCAAATCCTGAATCAAGAGGGTGGGGAGGAGAGATGAGGAAACCACGTTGGTGCACTTGGCTGTGTCAGTTCTAGGATGTTAGCAAGACAAGAGTGTGGTAATATCTTTTATTGGACCAACTTCTGCTGGCTCTCTCTCACCAGCAGTTTGTCCAATAAAAGAAATTACTTCACCCACTTTGTCTCTGTTTCAACACAGCTATTAACAGGTCGTTAAGGGAGTGAGCAGGGAGATTGAAGTGTTCCCCTACAGGTTTTGCAGTGTTGCAATTTCTGATGTGAGATTTGTGTCCATTGATTCTTTGGCGCAGAGACTGTCCTGTCTGTCCAATATATAAGGCAGATGATGCTATTCAGACAAACTGGAAACTCATAGCCTAAAATACAGAAAATAAAAATAAAATAAAGAAAATAAATATGTAAATAACCAGCTAGAATTGTAGAAAATTGTACCTCAGAGAAAACATTAAAAAGTTTGAATAGTATAACATTTTGTATTTTGGTTTTTACTGATTGGCAGTTAGGATGAATTTCTTAAAATAAACCAATCCTACTCTTTTTATCTAAGTGTCCTTCAGAGAAGAAAACTAAATAAATAAAAGGTTCACTAAAAATAAAAGTCAGATGTCACGTGGCTTGAAACTGAAGAAAATGTTTACATGAACCTCTGAAGGGAAGCTGTTGAGTTATGAATAGTTCTTTTTTGCAATTCAGTGAAATCTGTCTTCAGTTACTGCCTAAGAGATCATTGAAAATTGGGTTACTTAATAGAGATGTTCTTTAAGTAAAGCTTGAGCAAAAGCGTACGAAAACAACATGGCAATTTTCAACTGGTTGCTTAGGAGAAGTTCTAATGGAGGTGGCTGTTTGGGTTTCACGATGTTCAGTTTTCTGCATTTGGCTTTTTCTCATTTAAAAAACCAAAAAAGTTAACTTTATATATAACACATGCAAATTTCATCTTTTTCTGCTGATAATTGCCCCACCTGCTGCAGTCACAATCCCCCTGTGCATAACGACATGATTGCCTGCTGTGGAGAAGATGTCAAATGCAAAGGATTGTAACAGCAGGTAGGAAATAGGCAGTAGAAGAAGAGATTCACATTTCCTTCTAAAATCACTTAAATAGAGATCCACTTTTCACTCTAAAATCTGCTTTAGTTAAATTAAAAACAAATCTGAAGGAAGAAACTGAATATATTCTTGCAGAGACAGGTTTCTAAGCATGGTGAATGTTGTGGTTTAATTGTTAATGCTTGTGATAGGGGTTGCAGCCCAGGGCCCCAGGCCAAGGGGGGCCCTTCAAAAATCTAGCCTCCCTGGCCAGCTGGCCCCTGCTCCCGGGGAGGCACTGCTTAGAGGGAATGTAGGAGTGGCTTTCCTACTCCCCTGCTCCAGGTAGTGTTGCCTCTAGCCACAGGGAGGAGAGTTTAGCTCCAGGTTGCTCCCAGCTGAGCTGGCTATGATTCCATTCCTCCCCCACCCCTGCCCAGAGATGCTGCCTCCAGCTGCCTTTATTTGCAGGTCAGGGAAAGCAGCCTGCACCAGGATGAGGCTGGGACCTGAGCCTTGGGGGCCAGAGCCACAAGGGGATTGGAGAGGGTTGGTGGGGGGGAGGCACTGGGGTAGATTGAGGAACAAGGATGTGAGGTGATGGGGGATGAAAAGGGGAGGATGGAAGGGAGGCATGTTGTGGCTAGAGGGGGATGAGGCAATTCAGGGGAATGAGAGGACAGGTGGCTAGAATAGAGGGGGATGTGAGTGGGAGGGACATGGTAAGGGAAGGAGGATGTGGGGGAGGGAGGCTGGAAGGGAGACTGCGAGAGCGGGAGTGGGATCCCCACTGCCCCCAGTCTGTTGTAGTTCACTGGCAGCCAGGGTGTTCTATGTCCCCTGCGCCCCTGCCTGAGTGAAAGGAGAGAGCCATGGAGAGTCTGTCATGGCTGCCTCATTGCCCCCACAGAAATGGGAGAAGAGGACCTGGGCTAACAGATTCTCCTTGAACCTGTGGGGTAATGCTGCAGATGATAGGGGAAGTGGGGGAGAATGGGACACAGACCTGCAGAATTGCCCCATGGTTCACTGCTGCTGATGGGGAGGATACTAATGTACTTATGCCCCCACCCCTGGGTGCCGGAGACCCCACTTTCCTGCCCCCAGGCTGGAGAGTGGCCAACAAGGGGCCTCACAAAATCTTATAGCGCTGGCCCCACAGGGGTGTTAATCTGGTTCTGGAGATGCTGCTCCTATAAAAGCATTGCAGAGGCTTCCTTATAGCTGCTCCCTAACCTGTTTGTTCCATCTTATCCTCCTTCAAACCTAGCCTTGCAATAGCCTGAAAAGGCGCACTAGTTCTAGGTCACTACACAGTTGTGGTTTGTGCCCTGCACCTCCAAGTTCATTCCCCACCTGCCTCTTAATGCAGTCATTATTAATCTGTACAGTTATTCATGCCACTCTCCTCACCATAGCATCTGCACATGGCACTTGGAATTGTGTGAAACCAATGAACACATACACCTGCCTTTCTAGCCATCCTCCTCTCCCGAAAGGATTTTTGCTCATGTCCTGCCTGCCAGGATGCAGCAACACCTCAGTAGACGCTGTCACAGAATCATTGGAAGGGACCATGAGAGGTCATCAAGTCGAGTCCTCTGGACCAAGTACCCCACAGCAAGTAGATTTCACTGCTCTGCAGTTGACAATGGATACTGTCTTTATCTTCCAGCTTCTGGCTCAGCTGTACTGAGAATTTAAGCACCCACTTCATGTGGCATATATTGACATCAAAGCGGCTTTTGACTTAGCTGACAGGTCACGACATTGGTTCGCACACACAGGAGTTGGTATCCTCGACTTGGTCTGCTCATTCTGGTGCATTATCTTCACACCAGTCCCAATGCAAGACTACATTGGTTCTTGGCTTTTGCTGCATTTCTGTGACCCCTTGCCACACCTCTGAAGCCATTTTTTTGCCATTACTGTTGAGCCATCGACTGGGCATTAGGCCTGACCATGCCACATGCTGGAATCAAGGTCAAGAAGAGTTCACCAGCCATGTCCAGGGCCGTCCTGGGGGGGTGGGGCGAACAGGGCGATCACCCCAGGACCTGCGGTTATGTGAGTCCCGCTCCCAGCGAGGCAGTGCGGGGCCCATGCACGCTGCAGCCCCTCCTCCCACAGCCACCCCACTGAAGGCAGCGGAGCAGGGCGGGCCTGGAGGGCTATGCCCGGCCCCAGGGCCAGCCCTCCCCACCCCCAAGACAGAGCAGGCAGGCCCAGGGGTGGATCACATGGGGCCCAGCCTCTGGGCCGGCCTGCCCCACACGGTTGGCTTCCTGCCACAGGTGGCCTTGGACTCCCGGCCCGGGCCTGGCTCCCACCCGCAGGTGGCCTCAGCCTCTGGAGCTGGAGCCGGCTCCCCCCGCAACAGGCGGCTGCTGGGGCCAGGGCCTGGGCCGGAGCCAGCTCCCTGCACTGGCAGCCTCAGCCTCCCAGCCCAGGGACAGCTCCCTGGGGGGCAGAACGGGCCTATCGGCCCACCACGCTCCTCTCCAGCATAGGAGTGGGGCTCCGCTTTGGCCAATTGGCCCCGGGCCCCCTATACCCCCACAGGGCGGCCCTCGCCATGTCTATGCTGACAATGCTGCCTGGCTTGGGGAGAAGCTAGAGAATATCAGGAGCTGTGATTCAAGACTGGAAACTTAGTTAACATGGTGGATAGTCCCCCAGGAAAGATGCTACAAATAATAGGCTGTGAAATAGATTAGACTTAGAGCTGTTGTAATAACTGGACCTATACATTTTCCTTGATTGTAAACTCAGTTGTAAAAAGTGAGTGAATGCTCATTATCTGTCACATAATCTGTTAAAAATGTGAGGAAACAAAACAATTCCTTTAAACAGAAAAACGTTTTACTAATACCATTTAAGAATTGTGTGAAAATTATGACAAGTGAACAAAAAAAGTAAGGAACTAAAAATAAATAAATAATATTTAATAATATATAAAATAAATAAAAATAAATAACTAGACAGGTGTATTGAAAAGTAGGCCCTATTGGTTGATAAAAAGAATAGATTATTCTGCCTAACATTCCTTTTGGGCATTCTTAAAAGGAAATGACTTTGAGGAAAAATTAGGAGAAGGTCTGGCTGCCCACAACTGCTGCATTGAGTTGTATCATGGTTGTCCCCCTCCCCCCCCACTATTTCCTGGGATCCCAGTGCATCTCCTTCACATTAAGCCTGAGAGATGTCATGACTGCACCAAGCTAGAGGGAGGGGCCCAGACTAAATGGCCATATCTGCTGGCTTTAGCTAAATCCTGACCACCAGTGCCCTGAGTCTAGCAAGGAACCCAGGGCTGGGCTGCCAGCAGCAGCAGGATCCGACCCTGACCCTGGCCAGGGACCTGGGGCCAGCAGTGGCAGGAACCTGATACGAGGAAACCTGAGGCCGGATTGGGCCTGGGGCATGGGCGCAATGACACCCCTTCTTTGTCATCCTTCTCCCATCTTCCGTTTTTTTCCCTTCCCCATCCCTCTCCTTTCACCTCCTGTCTAATAAAAGTCTGTTGCTGTAAATCTGTGACCAGAAAGTAGTGCCCTAAACAGTCTGATTCTGGTATAATCTTGCCATGTTTCTGAGTGGCTGATAAGACGGATGCTGTGTTTATGTTTTTCCAGTGGCGAGGTTGTGAGTGAAAGTCAACACCAGAAACAGAAACTGCATTTTCTTTCTGTGCTGTACTTTCCTTTCCCCTTTTGTTTGTGTTTCTTTTGTTTTGATTTCTAGAAAGGGGACTGGACTTTAAAAACAGCAGCTACAGCCCACCTCAACTCATCTCCTCCCCCACTCCTCAAAAAACAAAAAAACAGCAACAGTCATTACCATCTAAAAAACCGCCAAACTGTCAAGAAACAGCTATTCCTTCTAAAGAATCTCTCCTGCAAAAAATAAAATAAAGATGTCAAAGTAAACACCGTACTTTAAACATCAAATGTTTAAATTGTTTTTCCTTCTTTTTTGCATCTTAAATCATTGAAAAGTCTTTTAATCACGTATGTGTTTGACATTGTACAAAGCAGACTACAGTATGCATAGACAAAACCCTAAAATTGTTTAAATCTGTTGAATAAAAACTGGGTTATGTTAAAACCTTCAATTCCTTCAGTCCATGTATTCAATCTAATTTAATACAAACAGATCCTGATGACCTTTTCACTAAGGGTGCATCTACACTGGCAACTTAGGTCCACTTAAGGATGCTTAAATTGACTTACACAAAGCCGCGTCCACACTGGGCTTTTATTAAGTCGATTTAAATGCTTCCTTAAGTCAACTTAATAACAGCTTAAGTCGACTTAAAAACACCAGCTTGGAAGGTCGACTTAAACCTTAAGTCGACTTCTTAAATCGACTTAAAGCCAGTGTGGACAAGGAAAAGAATAGTAAAGACCTAGATACCATTCATCACCATTCATTTTTTGACAGCTCGGTTTCCGGTTGAGTGGTTCCGGCGCCATTTGATATCTGTTTTATATCGAGATTGGGCGGGGCTATGCTGGCAGCCATTTTGATATCCCTTTTATATCGAGATTGTTCAGGTCTGTGTTTGTGTGTATATGTGTGTGTAGTGCTTGTGCTTGGACATGAGACAGGGTTTGGACATTGGGCGAAGAGAAAGGTCGGGGGGGGGGCCATTGGACGTTTTGAGGAGAAATGGAGGAAATCTGGGACTGAGAGAGAGGAAAATGTGCTTGGACACATGAGCCCGAGCTTGGGCCCAGAGAAAGGTTGGGGTGTCATTGGCCATTTTGAGCGGTTGAGGAGAAATAGAGCAAATGTGTGTAGTACTTGTGCTTGAACACGAGCCCAGGCTTGGACCTCGGGCACAGAGAAAGGCTGGGGTGTCACTTGCCAATTTCAACAGGTGAGGAGAAATGGAGGAAAGCTGGGGTTGAGAGAGAGGAAAAGGACCTGGGGTAAATGGTGGTGTGTGAGAGAGTAAAGGTGGAGGGAGTGAAGACTGAGAGAGTAAAAGGTGAAGGAGAGAAAGGAGAGAAAGCTGAGAGAGTAAAGGGATATGGAGAGAAAGGAGGGAAGGCTGTGGAGGAGCTGTTATCAGGTTGGTGGCCAGAAGGGAACTGAGAGCTGGACTGGTGGTGGTGCACCTTAGAATCAAACCCCTCCTCTCCACTGAGCCAATCAGGAGGCAGCTAAAAAAAAGACAGACTTTTTAAAAATGAAGGACGAGCTTGGTAGAGCAAAAGGTTTGGGTCTGCAATGAGGGTTCGCTTGGAATCAAGAAGTATGCAAACAGGAATTCAATGAGCTGCGAGAGGGGACTAGTTTGATACATCTCCTAATGATTATAGACAAGCAAAAGCTAGAAAAGGAGCTTGAACAAGCAAAGGCTAGAAAAGAAGCTTGAATAAGGACCAGCTTGATACAGCTGCTGGATTATAAACAAGCAAAGGCTAGAAAAGAGTTCTAGCTGGGGAAAGAGAGGAAAATGGAAAAAATAAGTGAGGAAAAAAAGAAAAAATAGGTAGAAAACATAGCCTGCCAGTTAAAACTACTAAAGAGGAGAAGAGGGGCTAGCTTGATACATCCGCTAGAATAAATCCAAGCAGAGGCATTGAAGAGAGGAGAAAGTTTTAAAGGCAGAGAAAGAGTTAAAGCAGGCTGACAGGCTGGGTCTGTGTTACCCTGGCTGGCAGAAGCAGTTCCTGCTGCAGAGTCCTCTTAAAAAGAAAAAAAAAAAGGGGTCTGCTGGGTTAAAAACAATTAAAGGACAGAGAGAAGAACCTCTTACACAGTGGAAATAATAATAAAAAAGGACAAGTTTGATATAAAGCAAACCAGAATCTAAAAGGACACACAAAAAAGGCAGGAGTTGGATTGGCTTTAAGATGGCTAGCGGTCAGCTGGATCCTTTGAGTCAGGCACAGGCAGAGAAAGAGTTAAAGCAGCAGGAAGGGAACAGATCAGGCATCTGTGTTACCCTGGGTGGCAGAAACACTTCCCAATGCAGAGTCTAAAAAAAAGAAGGAAAAGGCCCCAAATTGAGGTTCGATTGGACTAGCTGGGGAAAAATAAAGATTAAGGACTAGCTTGATGTAAAGAAGAGTCTGCTAGTTTAAATTCAAGCAGACTGGTGAGAGGAAACGTTTTAATCCAGCAGGCTGACAGGATGCCTGTGTTTTAAAGAGAGAGAGAATCAGCTTATCAGCCACCCAGTCCTTCTCGTGCAGGGGCTGCAGGGACTGGGAGGCAGCAGACTGCCCCAGAGGCTGTTTAACTTTTTAAAAGGTTTATACAAAACTGCTTCTTTTGGATGCCAAATTTGTCTGGCTAGGGGTGTCTCCCTTGCTAACAGCTCTGAACTGTCTGGGCAATTCTTCCCACCTCAGTCAATCAGGTAAATTTCATTAAGCCACCACATACTAGCTTGCTTAGTCATTTCCAAATTTTCAGTTATGGACTCTGTCTCAGAGATATACCAAATATCCAACCGAATGTCTCATAAACAGGGTTCTGATGGGCAGTTCCCAAACTCTCACTCCACATGGCATCAGACGTATTTGAGTGCACAAAGAGACTACAAGATATTTCGAAAGCACTTAGGGGTCTGCTTCCCCTTACATATCCAAAAAAGGATGAATTCAAATTGGAACAGGTGCAGAGAAGGGCTACAAGGATGATCTGTGGAGTGGAAAACCTGCCTTATAAGAGGAGACTCAAGAAGCTTGGCTTGTTTAGCCTAACTAAAGGAAGGTTGAGAGGGGATATGATTGCTCTCTATAAATACATCAGAGGGATTAATATCAGGGAGGGAGAGGAATTATTTGAGTACAGCACCAATGTGGACACCAGAACAAATTGTTATAAACTGTCCATTAAGAAATTTAGGCTTGAAATTAGATGCAGGTTTCTACCCATTAGAGGAGTAAAGTTCTGGAATAGCTTTCCAAGGGGAGTTGTGGGGGCAAAAACCATAACTGCTTTCAAAACTGAGCTTGATAAATTTATAGAGGGGATGGTATGATTAGATAGCCTATTTTGGAAATTGACTGATCTTTGGCTATGGGTGATGGATATACAAGTGGCCTAAGAAGGGGAGGGTACATGGGGTGGTTTCTGAGCAATGTTCCCTCTAAGGTTTGGTGGCTTGTGTGCAAAATTTTCAAGCCGTGTGCAAAACTTTTTCTGAATAAAATTTGTGTGTAAACTCACATGACAGAAATTTTAGGCATTAATTGAAGTTAAAGTGATTGTAAATTGAATTAATTAATTGTGTTTAATTAATTGAATTTAAATGAATTTTGAATTGAAATTTAATTTTTAGAAAGGTTTCTATTTAAAACTAATTTTTTAAAAAGTTTTTTAAGAAAGAAAGAAAGAAAGAAAGAAAGAAAGAAAGAAAGAAAGAAAGAAAGAAAGAAAGAGAGAAAAAAAAAGAAAGAAAGAAGAGGAGGAAGAGAAAAAGAAAAAAGAGAAGTAAGAGAAAGAAAGGAAGCAAGCAAAGAAAGAAAGAGAGAAGGAAAGAAGAGGAAAGAAGGAAGAGAAAGAAGGAAGAATAAGAAGGAAAGAAGAGAAAAAGAAAGAAAGAAGGAAGAAAAAGAAGGAAAGAAGAGAAAAAGAAAAAGAGGAAGGAAGGAAGAGGAAGACAAAGAAGGAAAGAAGAGAAAAAGAAAAAGGAAGGAAGAGAAAGAGAGAAAGAAAGAAAATAGGAAGAGAGAAGGAAAGAAAAAGGAAGACAAGGAAGAGAAAGGAAGAAAAAAGAAGGAAGGAAGAGCAAGAAAGGAAGGAAGCAAAGAAAGAAGGAGAAAAGGAAAGAAGAGGAAAGAAGGAAGAGAAAGAAGGAGGCAGGAAGGAAGAGGAAAGACGGAAGAGAAAGAAGGAAAGAAGAGAAAAAAAGAAAAAAGAAGGAAGAGAAAGAAGAAAAGAAAAAGGATGACAAAAGGAAAAAAGAGAAAGAAAGAAAGAAAAAAGAAGGAAGGAGAGAAAGAGAGAAAGAAGGAAAGAAAAAGGAAGGCAAAGAAGAGAAAGAAGGAAAGAAAAAGGAAGACAAAGAAGGGAAAGAAGGAAAGAAAGAAGCCGAAAAAAGAAAGAAGAAAAAAAGGAAAGAAAGAAGTCGAGGCTGTTGGCGGTGGGGACCCGACCGCGGCCCTGGGAGGCCGCCGGCAGGGCAGAGCAGAGCAGACCCCGGCACCGGAGGCTGATCCTGGCCCCGTGCCGGGAGGCTGAGGTCGTTGGCGGAGCGGAGCTGACCTTGGCCCTGGCCCCGGGCCAAGAAGTCGAGGCAGCTGGTGGGTGCGAGCCCGGGAGCCCACCCTGGCCGCAGCCAACCCCTGCCCCGGCCATGTGAGGCAGGCAGGCAGGCAGGTCCATGCACCTGCCCCGGGCCTGAGCCTGCCTGCTCTGTCCTGTGGGTGGGGAGGGCCAGCCCTGGGGCCGGGCTCAGGCCGGGTCTGCTGCGGCAAAGCCACAGCCCCAGGGGTGTGGAGGGGGCAGCAGGGGCTGCTGGGCTGCACGGGGGGCCCTCAGCACTGCGCGGGGGTTGCGATGGCCACACGCGCAGTTTAGAGAGAACATAGGTTCTGAGTTACTACAGAGAATTGTTTCTTGGGTAACTGGCTGTTGAGACTGGCCCATGTGCTCAGGGCTTAACTGATTGACATATCTGGGGTCAGGAAGGAATTTCCCCCCAGGGCTGATTGGCCTGGGCTCTGGGGGTTTTTCGCCTTCCTCTGTAGCAAGGGGCATGGCTCACCTACCGGTGAATTCTCTGTATCTTAAAGTCCTTAAATCATGATTTAAGGAGGTAAATAACTCAGTCATAGGTTGGTGGCCTATTGCTGGAGTGGGTGGGTGAGGTTTTGAGCCCTGCATTTTGCAGGAGGTCAGACTAGATGATCGTACTGGTTCTTTCTGACCTTAAAGTCTAGGGCTATGTCTACACTTGCTAAAATTAGTTCAAATTAGTTAGTTCGAACTAACTAATTCGAACTAATTTTAGTTAGCTCGAATTAAGCTAATTCGAACTAGAAAAAGTTAGTTTGAACTAAGCAAGTGCCATTCATTGCACTTGCTTAGTTCGAATTAGCGATCCCCATTCATTTCAATGGCCGGTTAGTTCGAACTAAGAAATTAGTCGAATTAACATGGCCACATTGGCTAATTTGAACTAGTTAGTTCGAATTAAAGCCTTATTTCTGAAGCCCTATTCGAACTTATTAGTTCGAATTAAGGAAGCCCTTAATTTGAACTAACTAAAGCCTAGTGTAGCCATGGCTTTAGTTAGTTTGAATTAAGCCTTCTTAATTTGAACTAACTTGCCAGTGTGGACATAGCCTATGAGTTCAATGGCACAGCCATCCTGCTCTGGAGATTCAGCTGCCCAATTTTCTCTCTGATCCTGAGACATATCTATTCATTCACTCACAAAGTTAGCATCATGGAGACAGGCAGGTTTTAACATCATGGTCTTCTACCCAATGTACTGATCAAGTACAGGCATTTAGTTACAGGGCTGTTTAGGCATCCCAATAATTTTCACTTCATCTGGAACCTTTTCCACATTAAAACCAAGTCAATTAATTCATTCACATTTGAAAAACTCTGGCAGCTAGAAACTGAATCAAATCTCTAACCTACAGACTGCTGCTTAGGGCTGCAGAAAGGGCTTCCTCCTGATACAATCCAAACAGATTACCCCCCACACCACCCACAAACAAGTACTTGGAGACCGTTTTTCCTTTATCAGCTACACTACCGTTCTAAACAGACAATCCTAAGGCTAGAGACATTTTCTACCCTGTCTCATCTTACATCTAAATAGCAAACTAAAGCGACTTGAAATAACAAGGACTTGGGGTGTTTACTTCAAGGGCTTTTAGTGCCATGGAGTGCGGGATGTCTGTTTCCTAAGATAAAGAGATGTCGCTTGTAAATCTAAAACTTTAAAGAATGATGCCGTTTTTATATCTTTAAATGTTTTGGTATAAACATATACCTTCCTCTGTGTGTGCGCGAGCACATGTTTCAGGGTAAGGGATAATTGCCACACATACCTTCTTATCCTGGACCCACTTCAAAAGATTTAGAAGGGGTAAAATATATGCTTTGGCCCTCTATCAAGCAAATATACAAGTGGATATGCAGTATACATAATTTTTTTTTAAAAAAAGATATATGTTATTTCACTGTTCTTGCAGGTCTCTCTTTACAAGCAAGGGGCATGTTTCTGTAATTCTCAACAGTTGTTTCCTATTTCAAGGGTTCTTGCAAGTTCCCCTCTTTACAAAGAGGGGCTGTCTTAAAATGACAAAGAAAGAGCCTCTTTCCTTCCATAAGCCATTATCCAAAATAAAACCTGCTAATATAGCTTTATTTCTATTCATTAAGCAGGTTCCTTTGTCTTTTTTTAATGTAAAACATGCTTGTTAACAAGGGGATCCACTGGTTTGCATGTTAAACTTTATTTAATACAGCCTATAAAGGAAAAAAATAACCTAAAAGGTTACATACACGTATAAGGGTTCTACAGGCCTTCTCATGCAGGGCCCTTTGGAAGTAACATTTACCCTTGACAAAGCTAAAATTCTCTCTCTTTTTTAGGCATGTGGCTTTCTTTAACCCCCATGCCTTTCTGGGTGTTTTATTCAACATATCAGGGATAGCTGCCACATGGACCTTCTGATCCAGGGTCCTCTTTAAAAACAGTTAAAAGTGATAGAGCAAACATAATTTTTAATTTGTTATTCCTTAGTTCTTGCTAGGATGGCTCGAAATGCTTTTGGGGGAAAGAAGGGTCTCTTATCTAGGAAAACAAGGAGTGGGTAAGGAAGAATGTCTGGTTGGAGATCTGGTGTGGATAGATAATGATTTTGAAAAAAAAAGTGTGTGGGGGGGTGACTGTGGGGTCCTTAGAACGGTTGAAACATGTGCTTCGGTTCAATGTAAAGTCAAAATGCATTTTTTTATTTGTTCTGTGGTGGCAAGAATCAACTTATTTAGAAGCATCTGTAGACCTTAACTGGTTGCTTCTTTATTTGATAGGAGAGCAAAACGTTACATGCTGGATCTTGAATGCCCTGTTTTTGTCCACAGAGGCTTTTTAGAAATATGTTATACACTGTAAAAGATGTCCCTGCCTTCTTACACCAGGAACTTTGTTCAGTAACAAGGCTAAAATGCTCTCTCTTCTTTAGGCATGTGGTATTTCTTTAACCCTTGGGTTTCTGAGTGCTTTATTCAACATATTGTGGGGTAACAGCTACATGGACCTTCTGATCCAGGGCCCTCTTTCAAAACAATTAGAGCAAATGTGATTTTTAATTTATTCCGCATTTTTCGTTGGTGCTAGGGTCCTAAGGAACAGAAAATTCCTAATTCCTAAAATACCACACACCCCTAAAAAAGCTGCTTTCTTTCTAAAAGCTGTTATCTCCCAGGCAAAACCTGCTCATATCCCTTTATATTGTTCAAAAGGGGATTTTCCACATCAAACTTTTAATACAACCTAAAAGTTTTCTCAGTTAATGCTCTCTCTTCAGAGCCTGTCTTATCTTACACCTAAATAGCAAACTAAAGCATCACGGTCAGCCAGCAATAACAAAAGTGTGGCAGAAGCACTTTTGAATGAGTTTAAGTTCTGGTGTCCAAAAGAAGCAAATTTGTGTATAAACTTTTTTTTAAAAGTTACAGTGGTGCTTTTTTTTTTGGCGCAAAGGCTAGTGAGTGAGCTTGGGCGGGAGATTGGGGAGGGGGAAGGATCTCTGGCTGGTCTATAAAACAGCCTTGGGCCAGCAGGGAATGTTTGCTCCCTCCCTCCTCTCCCCTACTGCCCAGCAGGAGAATGACTGGTTGGTAAATGTCTCTCTCTCTCTCTCCCTCCTTGGAACACAGGCATCCTGTCAGCTTGCTGCTCTAAAACTTTTCCCCTCCCCAAAGCCTCTGTACGGCTTTAACTTAGCAGACGTATCCAAATAGACCTTAATTTTTATTTTTCTCTCTTACCCCAACCGACCACCTAGTTTTTAGCATTTTTTTCTAGCCTTCGCTCCTCTATAATCTAGAAGATGTATCAAGCTAGTCCTTCTTTATATATTTTGTCTCTCCACAGCAGAAGTATTAAACTAACTCCATGTCTTAAGACAACAGAGTCCTGTGGCACTTTTAAAGACTAACAGATTTATTTATTGCATGAGCTATCGTGGGAGATAAATCTGTTAGTCTTTAAAAGTGCCACAGGACTCTGTTGTCTTTCTACAATAGACTAACACGGCTACCCCTTTGGAATTTGACTCCATGTCTTAAATAAGCCTCAAAAAGAATATACATGTAAATCTTTTGTGTTACTTGAAATCAACAGGAAAATTTGTGAAGCCGGGCAACATGATTCTAAAGCTGTCTGTGTTTAACCAGGAATGCTGTGACAGGGAAGAAAATGTCTCTAGCCTCAGAAAGACAGTATAGCTGCTAAAGGAACAACTGTCGCCAAGTACTTGTCTGTGGGCAATGTGTGGAGGTAATCTGACAACAGAGTCTTGTGGCACTTTTAAAGACTAACAGATTTATTTATCGCATTAGCTTTTGTGGGAGAAAATCCCACTTCGTCAGACGCTTTGAAGATAGGAAAGTTACAGAATGGGAGGAAATTAAATGCAGGGGAGTGTATGACATAGCATCAGGTCAGGCTGTAACAGCAAATCAAAATAGGTGTTAGGATTCAAAACACTGGGGAACAGCACATGGAGGAGGGGGAGGTCAAATCACTTGATGTAATGCGAGAAAAATCCATAGTCCCTGTTTAACCCCAAGACAACTGAGTCAAATTTGCATATAAGTTCGAGTTCTGCAGACTCTCTT